>CM053792.1:467230113-467261179 GCA_028749045.1 Cupressus sempervirens
GCTAGAACAGGAAAGGGAGACAGAATAATTGGATGAGAATTAAGATTGGGATGTGAAGCCGGGGCAACAAACTCTACATGTTGATCATCACATCCCATATTTGCTAAATAGTCGGCCACAGAATTACCTTCCCTATATATATGAGATATCTGATACTCTCAAAACGAATCCAATAACCTCCAAATCTGTTTTAGGATATAAGTAATTTTCCAATTGAAATAATTTTTTGAGAGACATGCTTTAATTATAATCATTGAGTCACCCTCAATATGAACTGAATGAAAACCATTTCTTCTTGCTAGAATTAAGCCAGCTAGCAAAGCTTGTGCCTCTGCCATATTATTTGTCCCTGGAGGTAAAGGTTGAGATTTAATTGCTAAAACCCTTCCACACTCATCTCTAATGCAAACTCCAATTCCTGATTTGCCTGGGTTTCCACATGATACACCATCAAAGTTAATCTTAACAAAACCAGATAATGGAGGAGTCCACTTGACATTTGATCTATCAACTTTGCCGGATAATTTTGGATTTGAATGAGTACCCATAGGAATGCGAATAGCTTTCCAATTCTGAATGATACTACTATCCCAAGCTGATAAATAGTGATTAAATCTAACAAAAGAAATTGAAGAACTAACGCTTTCAGATATAGATTTCTCAATCTGATCTTGCACCTTGCTCATATGTGAAGAAACATGATGAAAGATATGCTTGTTTCTTTCCCACCAAAGTGCCCAAACAATAGCTGAAGGAGCACACTTTCAAATACCATGAAACATTGACTTAGGATAAAGCAAGGGCCATGATTGAAAAAGATTCCACAAGCTGTTCGGAAGTGGCATCTCATAATTGAGTTTCTTGAGCACATGTAACCAGCATTGTTGCGCATAAGGACATTGTAATAGTATGTGATCTACAGTCTCCCATGTTTCTTCACACAAAACACACTTAAATGGCTGAGCTATTGAAAGTCTAGACAATTTATCACTAGTTAAAATCTTTTTTTTTAAGGCAAGCCAAGTGAAACAGCCTGCTTTGGGGAGCACAACATTATTCCAACAAAGATTGGAAGCACGATGTGGGGGCCTAATTTCAGCCAAATTTTGTAATGCTTTATAACCTTCTTTAACATAGTACCTACCATCTTTAGAAGGAACCCATCTTACTACATCCTTATCTCGAGAAAAATAAAAATTTCTTTCCTTAAAAACTCCCAATAAAAAGGAACACTGATTATTGTCCAACGGTAAGGATGTCAGATCCTTCCAAATACCCTTGCCTGAGTGTAACTCAATTGCAACCACAAAATCAATCAATTTTGAGCCCCAATGTTGGTAAGTGATATGCATGATCTCCAAAGCTTGGGGAGAGTTAACAAGAGGTGAGAAGCCCAACCAAGAATCTAACCAAAAAGAAACAAATAACCCGCTATGTACTTCTCACGTGATGTAGTTGAAGACCACCTCTCTTGAAGCCATCATAAAATTCCAAATTGCTAACCCCTTTGGAGGATTTGCTAAAGTGAAGATACGCAATGGGTCATCAATATCCAAATATTTCTTACGCATAATAGAACACCACTTGCTATCTGGTTTCTCATACATAAACCAAACGAGTTGCCTCCAAATGCTTTATTTCTACTTAGAAGTTCATGCAAGCCCACCCCTCCTTTAGACTTAGAATGAGACATCTCTTTTAAAGATATTAGGGGAATCTTTTTATCCCCAGACATATTATCCGACCAAAGAAAACTTCTAATCAGTTTCTCAATCTGGCTAATAACAGAGGCAGGAGCATTCAAGACAGCAAAAAAATAATTTGGAATTGTTGTTAACACTGTTTTGACTAATAGGATTCTTCCTGATAGTGATGGCCATCTCGCTTTCCAAGCTGCAAGTCTATGTTTTATCCTCTCAATGATGTTGTTCCAGTAGACAACTTTGTTTGCTCCCACAAAAAAAGGAATTCCCAAATATGTTGATGGAAGTTTACCCACTGGAAATTGTAAAATATTTTGGATTTTGCAAAGCCAAAACAGACTTTGTGTTGAAAAAATAAATATTTTATCCTCCAAATAAGGAGATATATATTGCATTAAACCTATTCAAGTATCATATTGGTCCCATCTTGAATTTGGAATTTAACCATTGGGAACTTGCTATTACCTTCATCAATTATCTCAATCAGTTAAATTACAATTAATTAATTTGATTTATTTATACAATATGAGAGTATAGAGTCTAAATTGATACATCTTCACTTGACAGTCAAGGATGAGGAGATATATATTACATTAAACTTGTTCAAGTATCATATTGGTCTCATCTTGAATTTGAAATTTAACCATTGGGAACGTACTATTACCTTCATCAATTATCTCAATCAATTATATTGCTATTAATTAATCTAATTTATTTATACAATATGAAAGTATAGAGTCTAAATTGATACATCTTCACTTGAATTTGAAATTTAACCATTGGGATCGTGCTATTACCTACATTGTCTCAATCAATTAAATTACAATTAATTAATCTAATTTAATGTTAAGAAATTATTTCTTTTAATTTAAAAATTAATTAAATTAAGATTGATTTTTATAATTTAATTTAGGACTCAAGAGTACAAGCTAATAGGTCTTCACTTGATAGTCAAATATGATGATATATGCATTGTCTTTAAGGGTGTTTGGGTATAGTCTTAACCTCGGTCCAAACTTGAAATTGGGTCCTAGCATAATAAAAAAATAGATTTGATAAAATTACTTTTATTAAATTGATCTTATTTTATTCACATTTTTTTTGTAATTTAATGTAGGCGATTCTAAGTTGAAACATCTTCACTTGAGAGTTAAGGGTAGACAAGATATACATTTTGTTAAAGATGTTGGGGTCTAATCTTGGCCTCATCCTCCTCATCAATGATCTCAATATGTTAAGCTACAATTAATTATTATTTTATTTAATAATTTCATTTAACATTGAGAGGATTATAAATATTTTAATTTAGAGATAATAGATTGAATAAAAGTAATTATACTAAATTGATCTTTTCATATTAAATTAAGATTATTTTTTGATTATTTGATATGGAGGGTAGAGTCTAAGTTGATACTTCTTTAGTTGAGAATCAAAGGCAAAGGAGATACCCATTTTGTTAAAGGTGTTTAGGTATAATCTTGGTCTCGTGGTAAAATTGAAATTTGATCGGAGAAATAATAGGAGAAACACTCCCCACCCTCACCAATTGCCTTAGTTTGTTGAAGTACAATCAATAAATTTAATTTAATATTAAGAAATTATGTACTTCTATTAAATTAAGTTTTGTATTGGTTATTTAATATGGGAGTGCAGAGTCAAATGTGATACATATTCACTTAAAAGTCAAGGGTGTAGAATATATCCACTCTATTAAATGTGTTCATACATAACCTTGGCCTTGTCTTAAATTTGAAATTTGGTGAGTGTCATGATTGAAGAGCATACCTTCATCCTAATGGTTGCCTTAATTAGTTGAACTATAATTAATTAATTTAGTTTAATGATAAGATATTATATATTTTTAATTTTAGAAATAATATAGTCATTAGAAGTATTTATTCAATTTTAATGTTTGAAATAATACATTATTATTTCTATCATAAGTTTTAAATAGTCACTCAAAAAAACAAAAAAATCTATGTAGGAATGAGAAAGAACAAATTTGAACTAGGTTGCTCTATAAAACTGAGAAATCAATCTCATGTATCATGGAATTGATCGTAAGTGGCATGTATGTATTTGACTTTCATCATAGATTTTAACTATGATATAAGAGTTCGAATCGATTGATTATAAACCCTTAAAATTTGTACTAGTGAAATTTTTAATATTAAATATAACATAAGAATTGATAACATTAAATAATAATTTTAGAATTATCTTCATTTTATTCAACTTCCTTATATTAAGGAAAAAACACTCTTCAATAAAACAAATATTTAAAATAACTTCATATAAAATAAATTAATATTAAAAGATTAAATATGATAATATAATGTTTTCATTTATAAGATAAATACCTTTAAATACTTGGGATTCAAAAATGGAACCAAAGGTATCTTAGACTATGGTTGTTTGGTCAAAGTTATATGTACTCCATATGTTGTTTGACCTCATTATAGTATTATTGAAGCAATAATCCAAATACGTATCCACTTGACAATATGTCTAGTCATATAACGTATTGTCTATATTGTCTATATTTTACGGAGCTTCCATGTGGGCGTAAGCTTTCTTTTGAAAATATCTCACTTTATTCTCGTTCAATAATTCTAAAATTACCCAAGCTTTGGAGCAAATTGGTACTCTAGTGAACATGATTGTTTAAGATCAAATGTATGACAACCAAACGAAGTCCCTCGGTTCGTTTGGTTGTTGGAATAGGAATAGAAAAGTTGGAATACGTTTTCTATTTTTTGTTTGGTTCATCACTTGAAATAGGGAATAGGATTACGTATTCCCATTTTGCCTCTAAAATGAGTTTATACCCATTCCAAAAAATAGCTGTTATTGGAATAGCCATTCCTATTCCCAATATTACATGCCTATTCTCCATTCCTATGCCCGCAGCCAAACGGACCCTTATGTAGATGATGTATAAAAAAGTAAGAATATATATATATATATATATATATATATATATATATATATATATATATATATATATATATATATATATATATATAATGTCAAGTTTTAATAAAGATGATGGATAGGGCACATCTATTGTCGATTTTACATATCAAAATAAAAATATTTAAATAATATTTCATTTAAAAGTGTTAACCTTACAATAAGATGTGATATTATGTTTCTCTTTTCAAGTTTTTAAAGAGTAGAAAATATTTTAAAATGAATACAATAGTGGTATCATGTGTATGTGTTTGTGGAGTTGTATGACCATGTCTTATGGTACAAAGATCATTAAGTGGAGCAAATATATTAAATTATAGTGTGTGGTTATTAATTTCTTACGAGTGGATATTGTTATACACATGTTGAACGATTTTGACTAGAGGTGGAAGATGTATATTAGTAGTGTTATGTAATTGCATGTAAGAAATGTATGTAAAGCTGGAAATGAGGTGGTTGTGTCATGAGTCATCTTTTTTGAAAATAGAAGTTTATGTTATTGTTCAAAATAATTGTAAAAAATAATTTTAATAAATCAAGGAACAAGTTTTGCAATTTCATTATGATATCAAGTTTTGTCAATGTAAAAACATTTTCATAGTTTAAATTTTGTCAATGTAAAACTTTTTAATAATTTACATAATTTTTTATTGTTTCTTTCTTGCATATTAGTAGTTGAATTGTAATTGGTTCTATAGTTTTTCTTTTCTCATTTATTGGTAGCTAAAATTCTTGTAATTACTTTGGAACAAAAAATCTAATGTAATAGTCAAACCTCGATAGATGTTCTCCTTCATAATAGTGTAGACACTAAAAGATGAACATTCTTACGAGCTCGCATTTAAGTATTAATTATTCCTCTATTAATTATCAATTTATTAATTGTTAAGTAATCATCATTTATTACTCCTATAATCTAATTATTTAATCACTTAATCATTCTCCAAATTGTAATTAATTAATTGGTCAGGTACTAATTAATTAAATTCAATTTTCATTATCCTGTAATTTGAATAAATATTATTTAATTATCTAATTACTCTTGCCAAATTAAATTAATTTCTAAAATTACTTTAATTCCACTTTCATTTCCAATTAATCTCATTCCATCTAATTTTGATTATTTTCATCTTAATTTGAGATTAATCTCACCTTTCTCGCCATTGAATTTTTAATTTAATTAAAATCTACAAAAACTCAAAAAAAAACTCTATAATTGCTAATTCTAAATTCTCAAATTAAAAAATGACAATAAATAAATAAATGTAAAACATATTCAAATTGTTAAATTTTGAAAAAAAAAATGCACTGTTCAAATTTAGAAACAATATATTTCTTAAATCCAAAAATCCAACGAAATTAAAGATTTTGAAACTTTATTTTTTGAAAATCATAAATATCTTCTCAATCCTATCATCTTCTTTATTTCCTAAAAAACTCTTCACTTTTTGTGTTTAATTGAAAATATGCATGGTTTCCTATTAATAATTAGTTTGTTGTTTTATTAGCTCAATGTTACTAATCTTTTATTTGAGCTTGTACAAATTTCCCTTATAGATATTTAGGTGAGGCAAATGTGAACATGCTAAAAATCTAATAAATTTGCCTACTATGTTTGGATGGACATTTTTTGTGCCAATTTATTGTTGCATGTAGGGTTTTCGAAGATTTGGTTGAATGGGAAATTTTTACTTCATTTTGGATTTGTATTAGGAGCGTAAAATCTAAAAGGTAGGAAAGAACGGAGGAAGATAACCTCCAGTCTTGCCTAGGACCAAGGTCCTCTATATATTACAAAATTAAAAGGGGCATACCCCAGTTAGATTTTGGATGTATTTTTAAAGAGTGAAATTATAGATGCCCCTTATATAGTTGGGGTCTTGGGAAGGCATTCCTTCCTATACAATTATGAAATTATGAAGGAAGAGATTGAAAAGATCGGTGTATAAATGCAAAACTAGGATATGTGATCGTCTCTAACAACCTAGAGTGCCAGCTTTTAACTTCCTTAAATGTGATCCTATACTTCTTGGCTATTTTCTACATCTTCAAACTCACTCAAAAATATTATTCTTAAAAGATTTATCATTACTTTCATGCCTGTAATTTGAACTATTAGGTTTGTTTATAACTTTCATTTAAGTTGAGTCTAATAGAGAGATTATTTGTAATCTTGCAAGAGTTTACAATAAGTCCTTGCCCATTTTAGGAGTGTAATCTAAGGTCTATTTGAACTATGAAAATTTCCAAATCAAATTAGCATTCCTATCTAGAGAAAGCATAAAATTCTTAATTGATTGCTTATCTTTTCATTAGAAGACCTAGATAGCACTCATCGATCAAATATGTAATAGCATAAGGTTAATGACACTATCAAAAAAGGAAAGAAACAAAGCTAGAGAGAAATAAGAAAGAGGGAAGACAAACCAGTAGAGAAATAGAACTTAAACATTTGATAGATGGATAGATGTCAAAGAAACCAAACATATCGATGCTAAATCTTGCTAGTTGAATGTTTCCACTTGCTATTGATGATAAGATTTATGTTAATTTAATTCAATATATTTTTTTAGATTATTGATTATAAATAACAATTATCTTAGGTTGATGCTTTACTAAATCTAATTAGACAAATTTGAAAATTTCTCAGAATTAGAGTATCAAGGTCCTTGATAGATTAATTCTCCTCATTTACAATTTAAAAGCCAACTTACAAATTAATAGAATTATGATCATCATCAATCAACATAATGCTTATGATCATACTGAACAAAACCAAAACAGAGCCACAACCAAGATCTTCAAAGGCTAATATTTATTACTAAATGATAATAATATACATATCAAGGTCAAATATATTAAAGCCATAAGAAACCAAAACATCTAAGAGGAGGAGATGAAAGAAAGGGCCCAAGAAAATAGCCCAATCACAACTCAAAACCCTCAAAATACAACCAAAGGATCACTAGGAAGCCACATCACCATATGCAATATAGGAGAATCATAAAAGAAAACCCTTTTCGAGTAAAAGAACAAACCCCTGTCACCCTTTTGTAAAGGAAAAGGCTAACAAAAGTATAACTCTTCACCTTTAATGACATAAAACTAGTATTATTATTTTGAATTTGAAAATGAAGTAAACTAATGAAATGTGTAGAAATGGATGAAGTTTAGGATTATCATTTTTTAAAATTATTTGGAATAAGAATTGATATATTTTCCTAATTTTTATTGATAATTTTTTAGTTCTTGAAAAATGCTAAAAATTAGGGGTCTAATTCCCACCACAAAACTATATGAAAATAAACTTATTTCCCTTTGATCTTTGAAGATGTTATAGATAACATATATAGGTAGAACAATCAAAAATATAAGTCGACTTTAGACCTATATTTTCTCTTTTATAATGATTCAAATTTCAACTCACCTGAAATCGATAGTTTTCATTTCCCACCACATATTTCAAAACAAATATATTCTAACCAAAAGAAAAAGTATACATCCTAGAAGAGGACTCTCTCCTCTAGAACGTCATATAATTTTTATTTTTATTTATTTGATTTAATATTTTTTCTTTCTCAAAATCAACATCTTTTTGAGTGTTAAATTACGTGCTCGTAAAATGTTTTAATTAAAATACTATATCTAATTAAAACACTATAAACTCTATATTATAATATTCTTGATTCTGAGCTCTATAAAATGGTGTTTATATGTTATTAAAAAAAATCATAAAAAATACTAAGAGTTATTGAAATGTCACTTTTCTGAAATAATTTTATTTCTTTAGTAATTGGATAGAAACTAGTACAAAACATGCATTTAATAGACATTTCCAATTGGAAAAGTGTGAGACAATATATAACTTAGCTAGAATTAATTTATTGAGATCATATGTTTTAAAAAAATTGAATTTTAGATAGAAATACTCAAACTTGGTTGTTTTGATAGGTCAACCTGAAAGGTAACACAACTTTCTACTTTATCCTTTTACAAACAAGGATCAAGATGCCAAAAAACAAGGAACTAAGACAAAAAAAGAAAAGAATGATTGGATGCCCAAATTGACCAACAGAAGGATATATGCCAATGATATACAAGAGCCCAAAAAAGGAAAACCTAAAGACACCAAGAAGGCCCAAAGAGGAAAGTGAATTAAGTATTCTCCTTGGTCTTCCATAACAACATGATCAAGTTGCCTACTTCTTCCAAATATATTGCCATTACCCCTGGAGCCAGTACCCAAGCCATCTTTTCCCTACTAGACTTGAACAAATTTGGTAGAGAGAAATCAGTCTTGCTTTGGTCATCGAAGACAACTCCGAGCTCTATGTAAGAATAAAAATGTGAAGGTAATAAAGTAGCCAACCTTTGTTTTAAACCTCTATAATTCCTCTCTAGTGCATCAAAAAGTGGATACTAGCCTCCATCTTAGGCCACATGTGGTTGAAATGATTGACATCTTTGAGGTATAGAATAGGATACCTAATGACATCTAAATGCTCCAGGCTCCCAATGGGTTTAGCCATATAAATTTTAGAAAATGGAATTTCCAAGTGCCTATTGACCCCCTGAGACTACTTCTTCTATCCCTACTGACCAGGTGGGGTTGAAAATGTTATAACAAAGATGTAGAATCTCCCATTGACCAAATCGTGCCCTAAACAAACATGTTATGAAAGACCCTAGCACATCGCTATTGGTACACTATGAAAAACTATAATCAAAATGCCTTTACCCAAGGGCTCTACTAATGGTCACCCTATTCATGTCATCAATGGGATTAAGAATCTTGTAACACTCAAGCTCAACTCAACCCATTGTTGGAAATCGGATTGAAAAGATCATTGTTGAAAATCAAAGAGGGAGATTGTTGCAAAGAAATAAGTTGGTTGATAAAGAATGTTTTCAATCATTGTTTTGTCATTGATGTCAAACTTGCTATTTGTAGGAATGACAATTTCTTATAAGATCCAAGTACTATCACTTAGTTGATTGATGAAGAGGATTTAATCAACAAGACGTAACAAGAGCACCTAAGGAAAAGGTTGAGTTATGATATTGTAATGAAGTACAAGGATCAGCTAAGACAATGGTTAAATGATGTATTGATAACATACTCAAAGATATAGAGGATGGCCACACTTAGAAAAACTAGAAGTGTAAGTTGGAACAAGGTTGATTGCAGAGCTTGAACTAAGTTCATTAGTAAGTGCTAAGCAAGCTAGTTCAAGTCGAGAAAATTTTCAATTGGAGTCGAGCAAATGCAAAATCTAATGTGTGTCGAGTGAAGAACAAGTGCCAAGTGAACTTCAAGTGCCAAGTGAAGTTCAAGTGCCAACTGATATAGAAGGAGCCAAGCAAATAGGAAAACTTAGTGGATGTCGAGTGAATCCACAATAGGTATCGAGCATCAGTAAAATGTAGTGGATGTTGAGTAACACAATATGTGTCGAGCACCAAAATCTCAATAGTGTCGAGTTGCTACATTATTAGAAATGTCAAAGATTTGCCAAATCTGAGCCAACAAAATTGTTACTTACAATTTTGTGAACTAATTAGAGGATAAGGATGATGAGTTGGTGGCACAAATTCTATGTAAACCATTTTAAAGTGAATTCAAGAGGATTCTTCATGATGTTTCTAGAAGAAACAAAATGTGGGTTAGATTCAATGAATCCTACCTAATCTATTCAAGCCAAAAATTAAAGTAGGGAAGAATTGAGTGGGAAAAACAATTCTAGACTTCTGTTTAAGGAGTCACAGACCAAGAAGAAAGAGCTGCTAGAGTGCCAAATTGTGAAGTGGTTGAAGGGTGTCAAGGAGAAGATATCTAGGAGAAGGAAGGACAGAGCACAGAGACTTTGCTTCGATAAGTGATCAAAGAGAGATGATTGCACTGGTACATTGAGCATGAAGACTCAAGAAGACAAAGCTTGAAAGGAGGGCAAGTTGTGAAAGCTACAGAGACTAAAAGCCAGGCAATGTGAAGAGCTAAAGAGTGATCTGAAATTTGCAAGTTAAGTTGTATGCTACAATTAGGTCAAAACCCCTTATTGTTGCTCTCTAGAAATTGTATCAGTTAGGGTAAAGGAAAATCCTATGGACTTAGGTTGGTTTAACAACCACTTGTAAATCCTTTAACAGGGTGGCATTCCAAGTGAATGTTATAAAATCCTCTAACCAGGCCCACTTCTAATAGGGTAGTTAAATCCTTTAACGAGGTCACATTTAACAATGTGTTGTAGCCTTTAATAGGGTAGCCCTTTCACAGGGCATCACTTCAGAAGAGTGAAAATTGAGTAGCATGTTACTACTGGTTTTTCTCAAATTGTGTTAGATTGTGGTGATTGATCAGGAAAGTACTGTACATACTTCATAAATTATTTAGGGCTCGGGGCATCACCCCGAAAAAAAGTTTGGGCCATATTTTATCGAGATTTTGGGCCAACATGTAATTATTAATTATAACCCTAAGGTGGTAAAAATACTTGTATAAAAAGAGCTCAGGGTTAGGGATTGTTTTATAGTTGTGATGCAAAATTTTTTTTTGTTGTGGTATTGAGCTGTAAGGGATTATAGATTGTAATCAGGTTGTAGTTACTAGATCATATTAATATCAAACTTGTTGTTTGGTGGGCATAGCCCAGGGATTGGGTGAACCACATTAATTCTTGGTGTCTTGTGTTCTTTTCTGTGTGATATATTATTTTTTGATATTGGTTATATTTGCATGTAATTGTTATTTTTCTGTCTGTGGCTTAATCCTAACAAGTGGTATCATAGCAAGGTTGTTTTTTAGTTATCCTCTACATGAAAGTCTCATGGTTGAGTGGGAGCGATGGTAGACGAGGGTAAGATGAGGGTTGATAGGTTTAATGGGTAGAACTACCAGTTATGGAAGATGCAAATGGAAGACTATCTATATTAGAAGGATTTATGGAAGTCGTTAGAAGGAAAAGCCAAGAATTAGGGATCTATGTCAAATGATGAATGGGATCTTTTAGATAGAAAGGCACTTGGAAGCATTCGATTATGCCTGGCACTATCGGTGGCATTTAATATTACAAAAGTAAAGACAACAGAAGAGTTGATGAAAACCCTAGCAACACTATATGAAAAGCCCTCCGCTTCAAACAAGGTATTTCTCATGAAGCATTTATTTAATATGAAAATGGCAGAAGGTGGATCTATTACAAATCATTTAAATGAGTTTAATACTATTACTAGTCAGTTATCTTCTATGAGTGTCAATTTTGATGAAGAAATTAGGGCTCTCTTGATTTTGTGTTATTTTCTTGAAAGTTTGAATGGCTCAGTAATGGTTGTGAGTACTTTTGTTCCTAGATCTAGTACCCTAAAATATGATGATGTGATCAATGTTATTTTGAGTGAGGAAACTCATAGAAAAACCTCAGGTGGATCTACATCAGGAAGTGTTTTGAATGCACGAAGCAGGGGCAGAATGACTAAGAGAGGAAGTAATTCTAAAAATCATGAGAAATCAAGAGGAAAGTCAAAGGGGAGGAGGTCTCAATCGAGAGGACCGAATGATTGCTGGTACTATGGGAAACCAAGGCACAAAAACAAAGATTGTTGGAATCGAAAGAAAATTAAAGGAGATAAACCAAATGGAGATAAGGAGGAAAATGTGGTAAGTAACAAATCAAAAGAGGATGCTTTGCTTATGTCTTTAGAAAGTGTTGATGATTCATGGGTTTTAGATTTTAGTGCTTCATTTCATGCTACACCTCATAAAGGTTATTTCATTGATTATGTCCAAGGGGATTTTGGACTTGTTTATTTGGGAGATAATAAACCTTGTTAGATTGTTTGAAAGGGAAAATTTAAGATTATGTTGCAGAATGGGAATCATTGGCTACTACATGAGGTAAGACATGTTCCAAGGCTGATTAAGAATTTAATTTCAGCAAGGCAACTCGGTGATGAGGGTTGTGTAGTTACTTTGAATGATAAAAATTGGAAAGTTTCAAAAGGTTCCCTTGTAGTAGAAAAAGGTGTGAAAGTAGGCACCTTATATCTTTGTATAGGTCATATTGTTCCTTCTACTTTAATTGTTTCAAAGAAAAATGAATGTTCAGGAACAATTGTTGTAGTTGAGCAGGGACAACAAATAGCTATTGTAAATTCTAATACAGCATTGTGGCACAACAGACTTGGGCACATGAGTGAGAAAGGTATGAAAGTACTTCATTCAAAGAAAGTCTTACCAAGTCTAAAATGTGTTAATATGGATTTTTGTGAAAGTTACGTGTATGGAAAGAAAGAAAAAAGAGTGAGTTTTTGTGAAGACTGGGAAGGAAAACAAAAAGGAGAAATTAGAGCTTGTGCATACTGATGTATGGGGACCGACTCAAGTATCTTCCCTTGGTCGCTCTCATTATTATGTTACATTTATTGATGATGCAACTAGAAAAGTATGGATTTATTTCCTTAGACAGAAATCTAATGTATTTCAAACTTTTAAGAAATGGAAATGCTTGGTTGAAAATGAGACTGGTAAGAAATTAAAATGTCTCAGATCTGATAATGGTGGTGAGCATTGCAGTCATGAATTTGAAGATTATTGCTCCACTAATGGTATTTGTAGATAGAAAACTATTCCAAGGACTCCACAGGAAAATGGAGTGGTTGAACATATGAATAGGACTATAATGGAGCACGCAAGGAGCATGAGGTTGCATGTTGGGTCACCCTTACACATGTGGGTGGAGGCTATCAATATTGTTGTATATTTGATTAATAGAGGTCCCTCTACTCCTTTTGGTTGTGGTATTCTAGAGGAAGCATGGACTAGTAAGAAGGTGAGTTATTATTTTCTCAAAACCTTCGATTGTGAAGCATTTGCTCACATAGATTCTGAAAATAGAATCAAGTTGGAAGCTAAGTTAAAGAAATGTGTATTTGTTGGATATGGCATTAATTAGTTTGGTTATAGGCTTTGGGATTTTGAAAATCATAAAATTGTAAAAAGCAAGGATGTCATATTCAATGAGAAAGTGTTGTACAAAGATCTGTTGCAGCAACATGAGAAGAAAGAAGATGATTATGTAGTGCTAGATGATACTCCAAAAGCTAATGTTCCAACCATTCCTCATGATGTACAACAATTGTAACAACAAATACCACACACACCAGTGAACATTAGATGGTCAACAAGGCAAATTAGACCTCCAGAAAGATTTTCTACCTCTTTGTATTTTATTTTATTAACTGATGTTGGTGAAACTGAATGTTATGATGAAGCTATGCAGGTGGATACTAAGATTTAGTGGGAGTCTGCAATGAAAGATGAAATGGACTCTTTGCTAAAGAATTAGACATGGAATTTATGCAAGTTGCCTACAGGTAAAAGAGCTTTATGGAAAAAGTGGGTTTACAGGTTGAAAGAAGAGGATGGAGGTAAGAAAAGATTTAAAGCCAAGTTAATTGTAAAAGGATTTGTTCAGAAAAAGGAATCGATTTTGATGAGATATTTTCTCCTATTGTTAAAATGACTTCTATCCATACTATTTTAAGTCTTGTGGCTACTAAAGATTTGAATTTAGAGTAGCTTGATGTTAAAACAACCTTCCTTCATGGTGATTTGGATGAAGAGATATATATGGCTTAACCACAGGGATTTGCAGTCAAAGGTAAGGAGAACTTAGTGTGCAAATTCAAGAAAAGTTTATATGGCTTGGAGCAAGCACCTCGGCAATGGTATCTAAAATTTGGCAGTTTTATGCATGAGCATGGTTACAGTAGGTGTCATTCAAATCATTGTGTCTACTTTAAGAGGTTGGATGATGATAGCTACATTATTTTATGTTTATATGTTGATGATATGCTTGTAGCTGGGTCTAACATGGATCATCACTTGCAATAGGGAATAGGAATACGTATTCCCATTTTGCCTCTAAAATGAGTTTATACCCATTCCAAAAAATCCCTATTATTGGAATAGCCATTCCTATTCCCAATATTACATGCCTATTCTCCATTCCTATACCCACAACCAAATGGACCCTTATGTAGATGATGTATAAGAAAGTGAGAATATATATATATATAATGTTAAGTTTTAATAAAGATGATGGATAGGGCATATCTATTGTCGATTTTACATATCAAAATAAAAATATTTAAATAATATTTCATTTAAAAGTGTTAACCTTACAATAAGATGTGATATTAAGTTTGTCTTTTCAAGTTTGAAAAGAGTAGAAAATATTTTTAAATGAATACAATAGTGGTATCATGTGTATGTGTTTGTGGAGTTGTATGACCATGTCTTATGGTACAAAGATCATTAAGTGGAGCAAATATATTAAATTATAGTGTGTGGTTATTAATTTCTTACGAGTGGATATTGTTATACACATGTTGAACGATTTTGACTAGAGGTGGAAGATGTATATTAGTAGTGTTATGTAATTGTGTGTAACAAATGTATGTAAAGCTGGAAATGAGGTGGTTGTGTCATGAGCCATCTTTTTTGAAAATAGAATTTTATGTTATTGTTCAAAATAATTGTAAAAATAATTTTAATAAATCAAGGAATAAGTTTTGCAATTTCATTATGATATCAAGTTTTGTCAATGTAAAAACATTATCATAGATTAAGTTTTGTCAATGCAAAACTTTTTAATAATTTACATAATTTTTTATTGTTTCTTTTTTGCATATTAGTAGTTGAATTGTCATTGGTTACATAGTTTTTCTTTTCTCATTTATTGGTAGATGGAATTCTTGTAATTACTTTAGAACAAAAAATCTAATGTAATAGTCAAACCTCGATAGATGTTCTCCTTCATAATAGTGTAGACACTAAAAAATGAACATTCTTACGAGCTCGCATTTAAGTATTAATTATTCCTCTATTAATTAACAATTTATTAATTGTTAATTAATCATAATTTATTCCTCCTTTAATCTAATTATTTAATCACTTAATCATTCTCCAACTTTTAATTAATTAATTGGTCAAGTACTAATTAATTAAATTCAATTTTCATTATCTTGTAATTTGAATAATTATCATTTAATTATCGAATTACTCTTGCCAAATTAAATTAATTTCTAAAATTGTTTTAATTTCACTTTCATTTCCAATTAATCTCATTCCATCTAATTTTGATTATTTTCATCTTAATTTGAGATTAATCTCACCTTTCTCACCATTGAATTTTTTATTTTATTAAAATCTACAAAAACTCAAAAAAAAAACTCTATAATTGCTAATTCTAAATTCTCAAATTAAAAAATGACAATAAATAAATAAATGTAAAATATATTCAAATTGTTAAATTTTGAAAGAAAAATGCACGATTCAAATTTAGAAACAATATATTTCTTAAATCCAAAAATCCAACGAAATTAAAGATTTTGAAACTTTATTTTTTGAAAATCATAAATATCTTCTCAATCCTATCATCTTCTTTCTTTCCTAAAAAAATCTTCACTTTTTGTGTTTAATTGAAAATATGCATGGTTTCCTATTAATAATTAGTTTGTTGTTTTATTAGCTCAACGTTACTAATCTTTTATTTGAGCTTGTACAAATTTCCCTTATAGATATTTAGGTGAGGCAAATGTGAACATGCTAAAAATCTAATAAATTTGCCTACTATGTTTGGATGGACGTTTTTTGTGCCAATTTATTGTTGCATGTAGGGTTTTCGAAGATTTGGTTGAATGGGAAATTTTTACTTTATTTTGGATTTGTATTAGGAGCGTAAAATCTAAAAGGTAGGAAAGAACGAAGGAAGATAACCTCCAGTCTCGCCTAGGACCAAGGTCCTCTATATATTACAAAATTAAAAGGGGCATACCCCAGTTAGATTTTGGATGTATTTTTAAAGAGTGAAATTATAGATGCCCCTTATATAGTTGGGGTCTTGGGAAGGCATTCCTTCCTATACAATTATGAAATTATGAAGGAAGAGATTGAAAAGATCGGTGTATAAATGCAAAACTAGGATATGTGATCGTCTCTAACAACCCAGAGTGCCAGCTTTTAACTTCCTTAAATGTGATCCTGTACTTCTTGGCTATTTTCTACATCTTCAAACTCACTCAAAAATATTATTCTTAAAAGATTTATCATTACTTTCGTGCCTGTAATTTGAACTATTAGGTTTTTTTATAACTTTCATTTAAGTTGAGTCTAATAGAGAGATTATTTGTAATCTTGCAAGAGTTTACAATAAGTCCTTGCCCATTTTAGGAGTGTAATCTAAGGTCTATTTGAACTATGAAAATTTCCAAATCAAATTAGCATTCCTATCTAGAGAAAGCATAAAATTCTTAATTGCTTGCTTATCTTTTCATTAGAAGACCCCGATAGCACTCATCGATTAAATATGTAATAGCATAAGGTTAATGACACTATCAAAAAAGGAAAGAAACAAAGATAGAGAGAAATAAGAAAGAGGGAAGACAAACCAGTAGAGAAATAGAACCTAAGCATTTGATAGATGGATAGATGTCAAAGAAACCAAACATATCGATGCTAAATCTTGCTAGTTGAATATTTCCACTTGCTATTGATGATAAGATTTATGTTAATTTAATTCAATATATTTTTTTAGATTATTGATTATAAATAACAATTATCTTAGGTTGATGCTTTACTAAATCTAATTAGACAAATTTGAAAATTTCTTAGAATTAGAGTATCAAGGTCCTCGATAGATTAATTCTCCTCATTTACAATTTAAAAGCCAACTTACAAATTAATAGAATTATGATCATCATCAATCAACATAATGCTTATGATCATACTGAACAGAACCAAAACAGAGCCACAACCATGATCTTCAAAGGCTAATATTTATTACTAAATGATAATAATATACATATCTAGGTCAAATATATTAAAGCCATAAGAAACCAAAACATCTAAGAGGAGGAGATGAAAGAAAGGGCCCAAGAAAACAACCCAATCACAACTCAAAACCCTCAAAATACAACCAAAGGATCACTAGGAAGCCACATCACCATATGCAATATAGGAGAATCATAAAAGAAAACCCTTTTCGAGTAAAAGCCCAAACCCCTGTCACCCTTTTGTAAAGGAAAAGGCTAACAAAAGTATAACTCTTCACCTTTAATGAAATAAAACTAGTATTATTATTTTGAATTTGAAAATGAAGTAAACTAACGAAATGTGTAGAAATGGATGAAGTTTAGGATTATCATTTTTTAAAATTATTTGGAATAAGAATTGATTGACATCTCTAAGGTATAGAATAGGATACCTAATAACATCTAAATGCTCCAGGCTCCCAATGGGTTTAGCCATATAAATTTTAGAAAATGGAATTTCCAAGTGCCTATTGACCCCCTAAGACTACTTCTTCTATCCCTCCTGACCAGGTTGGGTCGAAAATGTTATAACAAAGATGTAGAATCTCCCATTGACCAAATCGTGCCCTACACAAACACGTTATGAAGGACCCTAGCACATCCCTATTGGTACACTATGAAAAACTATAATTGAAATACCTTTACCCAAGGGCTCTACTAATGGCCACCCTATTCATGTCATCAATTCAATTAAGAATCTTGTAACACTCAAGCTTAACTCAACCCATTGTTGGAAATCGGATTGAAAAGATCATTGTTGAAGATCAAAGAGGGAGATTGTTGCAAAGAAGTAAGTTGGTTGATAAAGAATGTTTTCAATCATTGTTTTGTCATTGATGTCAAACCTGCTATTTGTAGGAATGAAAATTTCTTATAAGATCCAAGTACTATCACTTAGTTGATTGATGAAGAGGATTTAATCAACAAGACGTAACAAGATCACCTAAGGAAAAGGTTGAGTTGTGATATTGTAATGAAGTACAAGGATCAGCTAAGAGAATGGTTAAATGATGTATTGATAACATACTATAAGATACAGAGGATGGCCACAGTTAGAAAAACTAGAAGTGTAAGTTGGAACAAGGTTGATTGCAGAGCTTGAACTAAGTTCATTAGTAAGTGCTAAGCAAGCTAGTTCAAGCCGAGCAAATTTTCAATTGGAGTCGAGAAAATGAAAAATCTAATGTGTGTCGAGTGAAGAACAAGTGCCAAGTGAACTTCAGGTGCCAAGTGAAGTTCAGGTGTCAAGTGATATAGAAGGAGCTGAGAAAATAGGAAAACTTAGAGGATGTCGAGTGAATCCACAATAGGTGTCGAGCATCAGTAAAATGTAGTGGATGTTGAGTAACACAATATGTGTCGAGCACCAAAATCTCAATAGTGTCGAGTTGCTACATTATTAGAAATGTCAAAGATTTGCCAAATCTAAGCCAACAAAATTGTTACCTACAATTTTGTGAACTAATTAGAGGATAAGGATGATGGGTTGGTGGCACAGAGAGAAAAATGTTCAGAGAGAAAAGAGAGAAAGCCTCAAAGGAAAGTTTGATGAGATGAAAATGGAGGAAGGTGAAAATGTTGCTCAATATGGCTCTAGAATGAAAGAAGTAGTAAGTGCAATAAGAAGCCTGGGTGGTCAATTATAAGAAGAGACTATCAATAGAAAATACTTGAGAACCCTGCTCCCTATCTATGTTATTAGAGTTTCAACCATCCGAGAGCTAAGGTGTGTACAATGAAACACACTAAACTTTGAAGGAATAGTGGGAAGAATTATTGCATTTGAACTGTCCAACTTTGATAACTACAAACCTGAGAACCTTGAATCTACTTTCAAGGCCAAGCTAATATTTAAAGACACTGAGGAGGTGACATCAAAGAAGAAAATTAAAAAAGGAAAACATGCATCCAATGATAGCCGCACAGATGAGGAAGATGTGGAACAGTTGGAAGCACTACTAGCTAGAAGATTCCATAGAGGCAAAGGTAAGCTCCCTATTATTATTTTCAATTGTAATGAAGTAGGTCATATTGTTGCAAGGTGTACACAGAAGAAAAACTCCAAAGAAGGGAACAAGTACAAGAACAAGAGAGAAGATGATAACAAAGATTACAAGGACAAAGGCAAAAGATGTTATGTTGTTGAAGAAGATTCTAATGAGAATGATGATGAAGTAGTCTATGTAGCCATGAAGGATGAATAAGATGAAGATGAAGCAATAGCATTGGTAACCTATGTGAACAAAAAAGACAAGTGGATCATAAACAATGGATGCTCACATCACGTGACAGGAGATAAAAGTAAGTTTATTTCCTTTACTCAGTATAACGGAAATAGTGTTAGATTTGGAGATGATGCTCCATGTCAAATCAAAAGGAAAGGTTCTATTAAATTTATTGAGAAAATCTCATGTGATAATGCATACTATGTTGAAGGATTGAATTACAATTTTTTGAGTGTATCACAGTTAGGCAATGTTGGTTGCAAAGTAGAATTTGGAAACAAAACTGCCAAAAGCTATGACACTGATGGAAATTTGATAGGAAAAGGTGAAAAAACTAGGAGTAACTTGTTTTACCTAGATATAGAGGATGCAACTTGTCTTGCTGTTAGATTTCATGATGTTTGGTTATGGCATAAAAGATTGTGTCGTCTTAACTTTGACAATCTAATAAGCATTAGCAAAAAGAAGAAAGTTAGGGGTTTGCCAAAACTAAAGAAACTTGAAAATACAATGTGCAAATAGTTTCAACTAGGAAAGATGACTAAGTCTAGTTTCAAAAGAAAAACATATACTTCCATGGAAGTACTAGAGCTAGTCCAGATAGACTTATGTGGTCCAAAAGAAGTACATAGCTACCTAGGAGATAGATAAATAATGCTATTTGTAGATGAATACTCCAAGATGATGACTGCTATGTTTTTGAAGCTAAAATATAATGCATTTCAAATGTTTAAGTGGTATTTGGCCAGAGTTGAGAAGGAAATAGGAAAGAGTCTCAAGTGCCTGAGATTAGACAAAGGAGGTGAGTTTACATCAAAAGAATTTGAGATATTCTGCAATGATAAAGGAATAAAAATAAAAACACCAGCACCAAGAACTCCACCTCAGAATGGTATTGTTGAAAGAAGGGATAGATCTGATGCAGGAGCATTTTGGATTTACTTGGTGACTACTTCGAAGTTCATGGGAGGAGGCTCAGTAGTTGTTTTGGAGGGTGTTTGGATTGGATCTCGGCATGCTTTGGTTGCTTGGCATGGTTTTTGGTTGCTTGGCATGGTCTATGGTTGCTTGAAATGGTCTTGGGACTCGGCATGGTCTTTGGTCACTCGGCATAGTCTTTGGTTACTCAACATAGTCTGGGAGGAGCTCGGCTTTGCTTAGGAATTTGGTGCCTTTTGTAGGCAGTGTATCTAATTTTTTACAATGAGTTAGAGGATGAAAATTTTAGAGATGGAAGAGGGCCTAGATTTCTACCTACAGTTCGAAGCTCTAGTTTTAATTCATCTAGAGCTAGGAGATATTGCAATTTACTAAGACATCAATTTTGGGAATTTAATTGTTCTAGGAGGCCGACTTTGGCATTTAATTTATGTATTTGTATTTAATTTGTGTTTTGGGATGACCTGTGGCTTAGATTGGTATAAGTAGGGGTTGTGGGAAAGTCTTTAAGTATTATTGATCCATGAAGGAGAAGTAGAGGAGCTTGGAAGAGCGAATTTGGAGGAGAGCTAGTAGCTGCGGCTTGGGAAATAAGGAGATTGCTTGATGGGCTTGCGAGAACAAGTTTAGATCTTCCTTGGAGGTTTCTACCAGAGTGTAATCTAGACTAGCTTGGGTTTGGATTAGATCTTGACTGATCTTGTAGAACTATTACTTGCTTTTTATTTAGTTGTAATCGGGAAGGACTTACAGCCCGGCACATTGCATGTAATCAATTATATTTTATGAATATATTATTATGATTTGGTATCAGATCTTGCATTGTTGCTTTTGGGCATATGCACCGAGTTGTGGTGCCAAAAAGGTGACAAGGAAAAAAAATTTTCCTATTTTAAACAGCATGTACGCACTATAGCGCACACGCACTTTTTAAAAAATAAAAAGTATATATGATGGGCTGCAAACCCGCAACCCATCATTTTCATTACCATTTTCTTCTACTCCTACAGCGAGCAGCGCGTACGCAAGTTGAAGACTCAACATTTGCACCACCATTTGCCAAAATGCCTCCTTGTCGACGAAATCCAAGACCACAAGCGCACCCATGATGATGTCGTAAGTGATATAAACCTAACTTTGCATTGTTTGATATATTTTTCATATTGTTTTGTAATTTTTTTATATTCTTTTGTAGGGTTTTTACAAATTTCATTTAGATTTGTTTATTTATTTGAATTTCAATTGATTTTTTATCAGGAAATGTTCATAATCAACCAGAAAATCCACAAGAACATCAAAACCCTCAAGAACCCCAAAACCAAAACCCTCCTCAAGAAGAAGAACAAATTCCACAACCCGAACCAATTGCAAGACCTCCACCAGGCACACAAGAAAATCTAAGAAATGAAATAGAGAGAGGCAAAACTGAATTAGAAGGAATCATTGCTCGGTTGAAAGAATTCGGACAAACCAATCCAATGAGGGCTCAATTGGAATCATCCCTCGAATCCATTAACACTCAGATAGCCTCATTTAGTGGTCAGTTAGATATTTGGCGGGCTAAGAGGGATGAACAAAAAAGATTTTATGCAAATAAATTGTCATATGAAGATGTTAAAAAAAAGGAAATACCAAAAGGTAGTATATGTGCATTATTTAGAAAACCCAGTGAGCAAAATACTGTTAGAGAGGGTACTAAACTATTCCCCATCCATTGGTGCATACATGATGCTATTAGAAATAATTTTTGGGATAGATGGTGGATGGTTTTTGATGCCACTCCTTGCAACAATCACGAGGTCCCCATGTATTTTTTGAAGAAATTATATTGTGAGTTTGTCCTTGGGGAGATCCCCAATTATTTTGATATGTTAGACTCCCAGGGTAGAGGTGGGGGGTCATCATTTGAGAGGCTTGGAGCATGTTGTGACCCTAATTTAGTTAGGGCACCCGTGGTCCATCCACAGTGTGAGCATGTGATTATTCGTTCAGTTGTGAAGGAACATGTAGAGGCCAGCACTCTAGGGACCATTAATGCTTTGACGTAGACCCTCATCCATTCCATGAGCCCATTAGTTAAGGGGGAGCCTTCTATACGTCGTGGTCACATGTGCACTTCATGCGGATCCCTATGCACATTTGGCACTCATGTCGGAGATGGTGCAGATGATGGGCTTGTCACCGATCAGTTCCTGAATGAGACATTTGGCATTGACACACAGGTAAATCACTAATTTGATCACATATCATACGTATAGTGGATGATTAATTAATTAGGATTTATTGACATTGTTGAAAATTTAGGGTCAAAGTGTTTCTGGGCCTAGCAGTGATCCTCCAGGCCCATTTTTTGTCCCTTCGACGAGTCCTGAGGTATGTATCAATTTAATCATTTTAATTAATACATATATTTATTACGTAATCATATTAAGGATTGACCCAAAAAAATATGCATGTGCATCAGTTCTCCACAGGACCCTCAACCTTTACCACAGACGCAGAGCAGAGACATCATACGAGCTTCACACAGGTACAATTGTTTCATGTTAATTTAATTCATTTGATTATATTTATTCCATGTTTCATGTTAGATATAACATGTATTGTATGACGTGCAACTCATGATGTCGGACACACCTCCTCATCTGCGACAGTCTGTTGATAGTGGAGTGGCCGCAGTTGTGGCTAGCTCACAGCCACTGACGGAGGTATGAAAGAATTTTCTTCGTATTAGTTATTGTTTATAATAGTTAATCTCAAAATTTCTAATGTTATTTATAAGTGATTATATTTATTGAATTGTTGTAGGGTCTTGTCACACCTGATCATCCACGAGCATTTGAGGTGGACTTACAGAGTGACTATTTGTTAGCGGTAAGAAAATAATTGATTTTGTGAGTACATATATTTGATTTCAACGTATAATAAATATTGATTCATATCTACTTTCTTTGTATTAGCTGGACCTGGAGAAGAGCCTCAACAAGAGGTCAAGTGAGCGTGTCAGGAGGGCCCCGTCATCTCCACTATCTCCCTCCACACGACAGCAGAGGACGTCGAGAGACTTGTTTCCTTCCCCTCGTGGGAAGAAAAAGATGTAGTTGAGATATTTGATACATATATATAGAGACTTGTTTCCTTCCCCATGTATATATATAGGCATCTGAGAGACATATTCGATACACATTTGATGTACATATGACATTCTATATTTGATGTATGACATATTTGATGTATGACATTATTGGTTAATATATGATATGTTTGTTCATATACGACATTATTGGTTATCATAATATATTATGTGTTTGTTAATGTATATGACATTATTGGTTATCATTTTATATTATATGTTTGTTCATGTATGACGTTAAATTAGATATGTTTGTGTATGACATTAAATTAGATATGTGCATGTATGAAATTAAATTCAATTGCTAGAGAGTTGCCATTATGTCTACCAACTAGTAGATGTTTTTTTTTCTTTATTAGTATTTCTCAAAAACTGCAAAGAAGTTGTTTCTGGTAGTATCTACTATAGTCCTTCTACTCAAATATGTTTTCAAAAATACTTAGTATGGCAAAGAAATGTCTATGGAAAGCTTGTCAAATAGGATATTGAAGAACTAAATGTGGATGGTCATTAGTACCCATCAATAAGAACATGGACATCTTTCTCAAGCAAGCCATATGACATTAGCAAGTAATTTATAAATTTCCTTTGCAAATAACTAGAAGATGCTATGAATCTTAATATAGAGTTAATCACGAACTCATTATTCCATCCAAGAAGCATATATCACCCTAAGTCAATTAACCGACAGGATAAAAATTAATTCAATTTCAACAAAATTTTGAGTATAACAAGCATCTTAGGGATTCTTACAAGAATTAACACGATGTTCACAAGAGCATTACAAGTTCTTGTAATGCTATTTCACATATTGTAATCATATTCAGTTTTGAATGGCCATTTGTGTTACAAGCATAAATGTTCTTTAAGGTCTTTTAATTCTAGACATGAATTTTATTATGAAGCTTTTTTATGACAACCCACTCAATGCATATATTGTTGTTCCGCATTATGCTAATTTGACTTTCATTGGTTGATTTGGGTCTAGACATGACGTTATTCACTACCTTTTTTATATATTATTTTTTTGTAGTGAGGTTCTGGCCTGAATGAATGTATTAATCATCGAAGTTGTGAACCTTGGTCGAGATCCTTACAAATATATTTTCAAATTGGACCTCAAATAGTTTTCTCGGTCACCCCCTGTACACAGATACTGAAATTGTAGTTAATTACAAAATTAATTTGAATTAACACAAGTTTAATTGAGAAGTATTATGTACCTCAATAGGCTAGATTATTATTGACCAGGAAGCTTTATCTTAGAGCAGTTGGTTTCCTAAATCTTTAGCACAATGACAGTCTTATGGAATGTGGAATTAGGTCTGCTAGCTAAGGAACGTTCTTTAAAAGGTAGAGGAAACTCAAGACTCACATGTTTCCAATCAATATAAATGTTTAAATCGCTTCTCTAATTTTTTCTATTTATGATCTTCTTAAAACTTAACTTTCTAAATGCATTGATGGGGAAATAAAGATCTTCTAGGAACTAAAGGCTAATCATTTTTAATACTTACAATTCTCTGTTTTTATCTAATAATTTAAAAAATATTGTACAAGTGTTTTCAAAGAGCAACACTTGTCACTAACATCATAAGAAGGAATATCCAAGGAGTCTTACCACTGATCCCCCACCACCAAATTCAAGAGAAAACAAAATTCCACTACTAAAGAGATAGTAACAATGATCATCCCTAGTCTCTCCCTTATCACAAAATGATTACCATCAAAATTTTCATTTCCAATTGCGTCATGTGCGTTGAAGCGATAGTAACATTTTCACTCTCTTACCTAATGTCTCCCATTTCTGAAACTCCTGGGGAAGGGCAAGGCCATCTTCTCAGTACTTCAAAATAAAACGAGTTCCATTTTTTCACATATTGATAATCGTTGACTTAAAGTATAGTCAAAGTATTGATAGCCCATAGATATGCCCCATCAAAGATCGCAGCCCTGTGGCATTTAGTCACCCTTAGGGACATTCTAGTTCAGCGTGCCTGAGAACGTTCGAGCACTGAAGGGGATAGGAAGAGGTTGGGGATAAGGTTTACCCAGCCACTCGGAGCTAATGGAGCAGACAGTTTGATCCCACGACGAAAGATGAGAGAGATTTGGCAGTTGGCAACTTTGTACTGGCCAACACTACAAGTTTTAGCATCACCCAAGATGGTGTTGTAAAATGAAAATAGAATGTGATCTCTAAAAATTGAGAGAGGTTATTGTAGGTCTCCGCAACATGGTCCTGTAGGAACTGGAATCACATCCATACCTCGCACGAGCTCTAAGATATGCCCCGTCAAAGATCGCAGCCCTATGGCATTTAGTGACCCTTGGGGACATTCTGGATTGGCGTGCCTGAGAACGTTTGAGCACTAAAGGGGATAGGATGAGGTTGGGGATAGGGTTTACCCGACCACTCAAAGCTAATGGAGCAGACAGTTCGATCCCACGACGAAAGGTGAGAGAGATTTGGCAATTGGCAACTTTGTACTGGCCCACACTGCAAGTTTCAGCATCACCCGAAATGGCATTGTAAAACAAAAATGAAGTGTGATCTCCAAAAAGTGAGAGAGGCTATTGTAGGTCTCTGCAACAGGGTCCTGTAGGAACTAGAATTGCATCCATACCTCACACGAGCTCTGAGATATGCCCCGTCAAAGATCGCAGCCCTATGGCATTTAGTGACCCTTAGGGACATTCTGGTTCAGCGTGCCTAAGAACGTTCGAGCACTGAAGGGGATAGGAAGAGGTTGGGGATAGGGTTTACCTGGCCACCCGGAGCTAATGGAGTAGACAGTTTGATCCCACGACGAAAGATGAGAGAGATTTGGCAGTTGGCAACTTTGTACTGGCCAACACTACAAGTTTCAGCATCACCCGAGATGGCGTTGTAGAATGAAAATGAAATGTGATCTCCAAAAAGTGAGAGAGTTTATTGTAGGTCTCTGCAACATAGTCCTGTAGGAATTGGAATCTCATCCATATCTCGCATGAGCTCCGAGATATTCCCCGTCAAAGATCGCAGCCCTGTGGCATTTAGTGACCCTTAGGGACATTCTGGTTCGGCATGCCTGAGAACGTTCAAGCAGTGAAGGGGACAAGACAAGATTGGGGATAGGGTTTACCCAGCCACCCGGAGCTAATGGAGTAGACAGTTTGATCCCACGACGAAAGATGAGAGAGATTTGGCAGTTGGCAACTTTGTACTGGCCAACACTACAAGTTTCAGCATCACCCGAGATGGTGTTGTAAAATGAAAATAGAATGTGATCTCCAAAAAGTAAGAGAGTTTATTGTAGGTCTTCGCAACACGGTCGTGTAGGAACTAGAATCGCATCCATACCTTGCACGAGCTCCGAGATACGCCCTGTCAAAGATTGCAGCCCTATGGCATTTAGTGACCCTTGGGGACATTTCGGATTGGCGTGCCTGAGAACGTTTGAGCACTAAAGAGGATAGGACGAGGTTGGGGATAGGGTTTACCCGGCCACTCAGAGCTAATGGAGTAGACAGTTCGATCCCACGACGAAAGGTGAGAGAGATTTGGCAGTTGGCAACTTTGTACTAGCCCACACTGCAAGTTTCAGCATCACTCGAGATGGCATTGTAAAACAAAAATGGAGTGTGATCTCCAAAAAGTGAGAGAGGTTATTGTAGGTCTCCACAACATGATTTTGTAGGAACTAGAATCGCATCCATAACTCGTACGAGCTCTGAGATATGCCCCGTCAAAGATCGCAGCCCTGTGGCATTTAGTGACCCTTAGGGACATTCTGGTTCAACGTGCCTGAGAACGTTTGATCACTGAAGGGGATAGGAAGAGGTTGGTGATAGGGTTTACCTGGCCACCCAGAGCTAATGGAGCAGACAGTTTGATCCCACGACGAAAGATGAGAGAGATTTGGCAGTTGGCAACTTTGTACTGGCCAACACTACAAGTTTCAGCATCACCCGAGATGGCATTGTAGAATGAAAATAGAATGTGATCTTTAAAAAGAAAGAGAGGTTATTGTAGATATCTGCAACACAGTCCTGTAGGAATTGGAATCTCATCCATACCTCGCACGAGCTCTGAGATATGCCCCGTCAAAGATCGCAGCCCTATGGCATTTAGTGACCCTTAGGGACATTCTGGTCCGGCGTGCTTGAGAACGTTCAAGCATTGAAGGGGAAAAGACAAGTTTGGGGATAGGGTTTACCCGGCCACCCGGAGCTAATGGAGTAGATAGTTTGATCCCACGACGAAAGATGAGAGAGATTTGGCAGTTGGCAACTTTGTACTGGCCAACACTACAAGTTTCAGCATCACCCGAGATGGTGTTGTAAAATGAAAATAGAATGTTATCTCCAAAAAGTGAGAGAGGTTATTGTAGGTCTCTACAACACGGTCCTGTAGGAACTAGAATTGCATCCATACCTCGCATGAGCTCCGAGATATGCCCCGTCAAAGATCGTAGCCCTATGGCATTTAGTGACCCCTGGGGACATTCCGAATTGGTGTGCCTGAGAATGTTCGAGCACTAAAGGGGATAGGACAAGGTTGGGGATAGGTTTTACTCGGCCACCCGGAGCTAATAGAGCAGACAGTTCGATCCCACGACGAAAGGTGAGAGAGATTTGGCAGTTGGCAACTTTGTACTGGCCCACACTGCAAGTTTTAGCATCACCCAAGATGGCATTGTAAAACAAAAATGGAGTGTGATCTCCAAAAAGTGAGAGAGGTTATTGTAGGTCTCCGCAACACGGTCCTGTAGGAACTAGAATTGCATCCATACCTCGCACGAGCTCCGAGAAATGCCCCATCAAAGATCGCAACCCTGTGGCATTTAGTGACCCTTGGGGACATTCTGGATTGGCGTGCCTGAGAACGTTCAAGCACTGAAGAGGATAGGATGAGGTTGGGGATAGGGTTTACCCGACCACGCAGAGCTAACAGAGCAGACAGTTCGATCCCACGAGGAAAGGTGAGAGAGATTTGGCAGTTGGCAACTTTGTACTAGCTGACATTGCAAGTTTCAGCATCACCCGAGATGGCGTCGTAAAATGAAAACGGAGTTTGATCTCCAAAAAGTGAGAGAGGTTATTGTAGCTCTCCAAAAAGAGTGTTTAAAAATGCAAAAACAACGGGGGGTCCTTTGTATGGTTTGGGAGTTTGACCATTAAAACTAGAAATTGTCCTAGTAGTAAGTGTTGGTAATAGTTTTGAAATTTGATTGTTGAGTGTTGAGAAACCTCAAGTTTGGGATTTTTCTTGTTGGTTTGAGTCTATAATAACCATTTCCATCTAAAAAGTCGAGTGTTGAAACCATTTAAGAAGTATTTTCATAGTTTTCCCTAAAATTTGAGTGCATAAAAAGGGGTATGTGATTGCTCCCAAGGTGGATTTAGTGTTTTCTCCAAACAAGAGTTGCATTTTATGTTTGAAGTCATATAATATAACCAAAGTGAAGGTTTTTGAACCATTTTGGGTTCTAGAGACGTTGCAAAGTAAGAGTTCTAGAAAGCCCTAGGGTAAAGGGGCTAGAAAGGAGGGTTTTGTAAAAACCATTGTAAAGTTGATCATGAGACCAAAAAAATAAAAGAATTCTTGCATTTGAGTCATTTATTAAGACTTTTTTGGGTCATGGGAGCTCCAAAAGTTAAGGGATTGTGAGTTGCTTTGTAAATGGCCTCAAACTAGGCCTAGTTGGCAGACTGAAATAGCCAGTTTTGAGTGATATTTTACAAAACAAGTGTAATTGGTTTTGGAGTATATTTTAGAGTGAGGAAAAGGTTATTTTAATCACCCAATAGTTTAGGAAGTTCTGTGGAAAATTTTGGAGAAAACAACAAATTAGTGACTGGCAAGGGCTAGTTGGAACAAGCCTAGAAGAGGCAAAATTGAGAAAGTGTAAGAGATGAGTTGCTGAGAGTGTGCAAGGAGTTGGAACATGTTAGATGAGATGTTTTGAGATGATCCAAGGTTTCCATAATGATAGGGATAGGATAGGGATATGGTCTTTGAATAGGGAGGTTTTAGTGAATGATATAGGCCCAAGAAAGTGCTTCATTGTTGATGAGGATGGAAAATAGGGATCTAAACCACAACCCACAAGTAGTGGATCAGAAGAAACAACTACTTTAGATGATGCAAATATTGATGAGTTGTAAAGCGAGGGGGAGGAAATCACTATTGAATCCTTCCTAAAAATCAATGGCTTATTAGATGAACCAATTAACACTTTGTTGAGGAGTTATGGACAAAATATGAAGGGACTAGGTACAATTGCAAATAAAAATACCCAACTAGAAAACCTGAACCAGCCATTGGACTATTATAGGAGATAAAACCTTGAGCATACAACAAACATTGATATTAGATTAAGCTTGCTAATGCAAGATTCACAACCAGATTGGTTGTAGGAGGTTGTCACAAACCTTGGGTAACCAAATACTTGTGGCGATGAAAATGTTTCCCTTTTAATTCCATCCCCACCACATGTTGACCCCAAGGACGTCATCTAATGCTTTGCAAATGGTGGCAACCATGATGAAATAAATAGTTAACAATTTTTTGATACCCAGGCCCAAAATGACTATGATGGAGATGTTGGTTTTATACGTTACATGCCACTAGACAGAAAACAACATAGTGGTTTACCCAGTAGATTCCTATAGCTACCAAAGAAAAGGATACAAAATTCTAAGGAACAAGAGAGACTAAGAAATTATTTGAGGCTAATGCACTTTACATGAAGGAGAAGATTAGGGATAGGAAAGATGGGAGAGAGGAAAAGATTGCAAGAAATGAGATCTTAGATGCTATAGAGAGGGGAAAATGAGTTGCGGAGAAGGTTGCACTAAAGGAATAGAAGAGGAAAGAAAGAGAGGATAATCTAAATGTTTGAAAGAGATATAGACCAAATATTGGAGGTGCACCTTCAACAACTATAGAAATTATATTTACAACACTAGTGGAAGGAGATGTAATTGCACTAGCCCTAGAATCAATTAGTATGCCCAACATACCTCTTCTCCCATAGCATAAATCACATTCTGATATGTTCAATGATCTAATCCCTAGATTAGGAAATATTCTTACTTAATAAGTGTAACCCCAAGCATTGTCACCATAATTGGCAACAAATGGTGAGAGTCCCAATCAACTAGTGAAAAAAATGACTAAGTTGATGGAGCTGAATCCTACATTACACACATCTCCTAGTAGTGGACAGGAGGATGTT
>CM053792.1:468465953-468775953 GCA_028749045.1 Cupressus sempervirens
AGTTATCAAGTTTTGGTCTCTTTTACCAACTACAACCCTATTTTACCAACTGCACATTTCAAGTGCATAGTTGATGTTTTTAGGATGCACTTGGTAATTAGGTGTTTCATTCTAGGTTCTAGAACCCTAATTTTCACTTTCAAACCTTGAATTTCATCCCAAGACCTTAGCAAACACTCTAAATCACTCAAAACATTCAAAATTTTCATTTTAGGCACCCTAGCACATTTGTTCACCCATTGCATACCTCCTTCTTACCAACTGCTTACCTTCAAACCCCCAACTACATCATGGGTGCACTTGGTACTATCTAAGCATACTTGGTAGTTTAGGTGTGCACTTGGGAGGGAAAATGTCCATTCAATTTTCCCTCCATTGCATCTACATTCTTAGGTATCATGCCATCACTTACTAGGACACAACCAGCTCAGAGACCTGAGGAACTTTATCAAACTTTGTTTTCTGAGGCACAAAAACAACCAAAACCTCATCCAAGATAGAAGCAGAGCAAGAAAACCCAAAAAACATTTGACAAAGACCAAATTGAGGCATCACAACCATTACTAGCAAACCCCTTCAACATGTATTTGCAAGAGCACCATAATCAAGCTATGACACAACAAATCTTAAATAATGCACCTACCATGAGATTTCCTCCAAACTATTCCCCCACACATGGTATGGTTCAATGGAGTCTTGACTTTAAACCTTTATTTGTGCTGATACTGCCAGGAGGAGGAAGTGCACCAACCACACCCAAAGATGAACAATCACACTCCTGTGAATTCAGCCAACCTAACGCAAGTACCTTCAACTATAACACATCAAACATATGACAAGGTACTGTACACCTAAGTGATGACTTTGACATTGACTATGGCATCACTGATGAATAAATGGCTAGGGCATGTCAAGTCAATTTTTTTTTCAAGAACTTTAAACTTTTGGCAGCCCAAGAAATTGTCAAATTCAACCCAAACATGGAAGGACCTAAGTCCAAACATCAAACCAACATGACCATTGAAAAAATAGAACCCATGATCAATTTGGACTTCGATAAGGGAAAACAACCTTTGGAGTTTTCAAACACAATAATGGCACCTATAAGGTCCCATCAAGAACCAACACTCAAAATCCTCCAAAGTAAATTTGAACACATCAACATTAATCCCTTGTTTGATGAACCACAACCAATGAAGGGAAATAAGACTCTCCCTAAATATCCCAAGAGGACATTAAGACTTGACTTTAGTCACATGATGCAACAACAAGATGAACCTAAAGGGACTTGTGCTTTAGGGATGCCAGCCATTCCTCCTTTGGAGACAAATCAATAAAGAGCACCTCTACTCCTAACTCTACCAAGTGTTATGACATCAAATTTTATGGAGCCTCCCACAAGTAAACTATGTGAAGCATCAACTACAACAATCCCTATTGATGCATAAAGGAAAAGTCTTATTGACATTACACCTATTCCCAAAAGGAATGCATCTCATTGTCAAGTCAATATGATGTCCCAAGGAGAAACCTCTAACACACAAAGGTGTCAAAGAAAAAATACCAACATGATGGTCAATTTGCAAGGACTTAGTCAGCTCCCACAATAACATCAACCCTATAATGGTACAAGGAATTAACACTTCCAACCCACAACCAAGTATACATCCACTTAACACACATTCCACATATCAACAACAACATCAACCACAACAACAACCTCAAGTGATGCAAACATCCAACATCCCTAATATGTGGTCCAACATAAACCCACTTGACCTCCATGCAATGTATCAACAAAAAATCCAACAACAATAAGCGATGTTTTGTAAACAATAAGAGAAACTCAAGCAATAGTTGGAATATCAAAGATGCCTTGAGCAAAAAATTTCATATCAGCAACATTTGTTACAACAACAACATGTGCCACAACAACCTCAACAAATACCTCTATAGCAACAATCACATACATGGCCTCACATACAACTAACAAAGGTATCCCAATAGCAACTACCACACATGGAACAACAACAACACATGGTACAACAATCACAATCAAACCCACAAAAAGTACCCCAAAAATAGCAACCATTTTGTCTTCGAGGTACCAACATACCTCCAACACCTAGTGACACATCACTAGACTCATCAGATATAGAAATGTCAGAGCTGAGTAGACATAGTTCTTGCCATAACAAGTGGTCTACTCATAGACAGAAAAGACTTGAAGGAAAGATCACCACACAAAACCCTAATGAAGAGCTATTGCAAAAATTCAAACAACTTTCCAAACAAGTCAAGGGATTGGGAGTCTAAAAGTAATAGGCTCTATATACAGAAAGTAACTTACATCCTAACCCATTCGATAAAAGTCTATATATGCCTCCATTACCAAAACACTTTGAGGCTCCAAGGTTCAAAAAATACTGAGAAAATGGCAGCCCTATTGATCACATTTGAGAATTTTTTGCCTCATGTACCAAACTTAGTGATGAGCCCACTTATCTCATGAGATTGTTCCCTTGTTCTCTAGGTGGGCCCACACTTGAATGGTACTCCAAACTTCCTAGTAATATCAAATCCTAGTTAGAACTCATAGAGAAGTTCATCTCCCACTTTGCCTTTAACATTATGAATGTTGTGACACTTTCTAACTTGTGCTCAACTAAACAAAAGATAGGAGAACCATTTATCACATTCTTACTACACTGGAGAAGCTTAGTCAGTCAATGCTCACTAGACATTCTTGAAGAAAAATAAGTAAACTTGTGCATTGAAAACTTAGTCCCAGACTTAATGCATGAACTCAAAATCAAGATCCCAAGCACCATTTCTAAACTAATGAAAAAGGGGGCTAGTATTGAAGATGCTCTTATCCATAAGGGAATCCTCAAGATAAACAAGGAAAACACAAACAATAGTTCCTCTAATGACAAGCCAAAAATTTTCTCCAAAAACAAGAATGTGACTACTAATGGAATTGTGGATGCATGCATGATTAGCATAGCACAACCTCAACTGACTTTGAAAGGTGCAAACCCTACAAATTCACAAACTCCCACTCAAACAACACCTCAATAGTAGAAGACTGAGCCTTCTACGCAAGACAAACCTCAAAGACATCCTAGAACAAAGGAAAAAAAATTCACACAATTGGGAATACCTCTTAAGATTGCATTACAATAGTTACTAAGTAATAACTTCCTACAGTTACCCCCAATCAAAGATGAATAGTTAACTAATGTAGATTGGTGGGATGACAAAAAGTATCATGATTACCACTGCACCAAAGGACATAAAACATCATCATGCTTCCAATTGAAACATACAATACAAGACCTTATTGATAATGGTGTCATCATAGTTGATCCATCACTAATATCATCCACCTTTGATCATATTATCTTCAAAGATCCTTTGGGAAATCATGATAAAGAGAAGACCTCCAGTCCAAACTTAAATTCACAAGGTAATGTGAGTTACACATGCATGGGATATGACTACACCATCAGTTTTTTCAATGATTCTAATTCTTGCATATCCACATTCACTTTAAAGGCTAAAGACCCTCGTTGCACTGTCACTACATGCCATACCAAGATCACCCTACCTGGAGCTCCATCTAGACCTACTACTTCTACTAGACTTGCACCCCCTAGTAGACTTGTGACTCCTACTTCATCTAATTATAGCCTTGTTGAATAGCTTGGCAAGACCCCTACACAAATATCCATCTTGGACCTACTATGTGCATCTCCCCAACACTAGAAGATCTTGGATCAAGTCTTTATAGATTCAATAGTTCTAGATAACATGGATGTTACCTAGGTCCAAGCCATGATTGGGAACCTATCCGCCTCATAGCATATCACCTTTTCCCCTCGAGATATTCCTAAGGACAACCCTAACCACAATGATCCCCTTCATCTTGAAGTCTTCATCCATATTGCCAAAGTTAGATGTGTCTTAATAGATGGAGGAGTAGGACTAAACATCTGCACTCTTAAGTTTGTTAAAGATTTGGGTTATTCTAAAGATGATTTGGATCCCTCTCAAAGAATCACAATAAAAGCTTATGATGATGGTGAATGCTTCTTCAAGGGTTTCATCACATTACCTATCAAATTTGGCCCAGCTACTAAAGACATGTTATTCCATGTCCTAGATATTGAAATAAACTGCAACATGATACTGAGATGCCCTTGACTTCATGTTATGAAAGCAATCCCTTCTACATATCATCAATGTCTAAAGTTTTCTTATGACAATGTAGAGGTTACCATCCTTGGTGATCTAGATCCTTTCCAATTTTGTGCCAATCTAAGAGATGCTATTGCATACCAAATCCCAACAAATAATGAAGCACAACCCATAGATTCCTCTAAGTATGTGGATGTAGATATAATCCTCAGTAAGGCCAAGGAAAATATGAAGATTGAAGACAATGGGTGTGGAGACTACTTTATGTCTCAAGTATCCCATGTTAGGGAGCCACCAATTTCTCCCCAATCTCATGGTAAATCACAACCACTTCAAGCACAACATTTAGAGATTAGTACAAAGAATGATACTACTATCAATGAGAATAATTCTATTTGTATGGAGAAAGAAAACACAAAACAAGAACCCACTTTGGTATCTTCTAACAAGTATGGACTTGGGTTTACTATCATGCAGAAACAAGGCTATGATGGCTATAATGGTCTTGGATCTTAGAAACAAGGTATAATTGAACCCATTACTACAAAAGGACAACCTCCTAGTTTGGGGCTTGGATTTAAACCATTATGAATAGGTCCTCCTAGTACTATAGTACCTACGTGTAAGACTATGGATGTTTTGAACGATGAAAAGGCATATGAGGACATCTCAGCTAAAACCAACAATCCTCTAGCTTTTGAGCATAACCCCAATGATACAACTAAATCTAATGCACATATCCATACCTTTCACCAAATCCCATTCAACACTAATGATGACATCCCCTCAAGTTATCCTAAACTATTGGATTGGGACCAACATGGACCACCAATTTTTAATCAATTCAACAATGAGGACACTATTATAATAGACTTTGAAATCTATGAAGGCATTATGATTGACAATCATAAAGAAGAAATTTCTTCTAAAGAGAACACATTGGCATAGTTTGGGGAACCAACTCCACCTTCTAGTTACAAAGAAAAAAGAGAAAAAAATAACAAGCATAGGTCTCTTGGTGAAAACTGATAGGTGCCATTAGACTATGAAAAATCAAAATCTAAGAAGCTCCCAAGGACACAAGATGAAAAATATGATGCCATGAATATTAGTGTTCCAGTGATCAACATGCCAAAAAGTCTTTTGGAGCTCTCTTGATCAGCATTCATGTGGAAGGTCATTGGTTCCAACTCTGCCCACCCTCCCTTATATTGAGTTTTTTATCCTTAAATCTAGCTACCTAATTTTCCCAACACCCAAGATCAAATATTTATCCCACAAGCCTTTACATATGTCATCATTGGTGATATCCCATATGACATATCTATTGACCCATTTATCCTTAGATGCCTTAATTTGCAAGAGGTAAACATTGTCTTACATATGATACATGATAGTATATCTCGAGGCCTTTCTAGTGGTTTGATCTTAGCTATAGACTCGAAACAACTCCTACGTAGTTATGGTCAATTGTGGGTCTAGAGATTATCAATTAGTAGCACCAATAATAAATATCTTCTTAGCATTTATTAATGACATTCTTGATTCCATCTAAAAGTCCTAAAAAATATCAAAAAAAATGAAAAAAAAATCCTTTAAAAATATCAATAAAATAGAAAAAATTCTTGAAAAAAGAAAAGGAAAAAAGTGAAAAAAAAGTCATGAAAATATGTATGCCTTGATGAAAACCTAGCAAATAGGCATCTTGGCATGAAAATTTGAATCATGAGAAAAATTTTGTCTACAAGTGAAAAATTGGAAAACAAGTGCTTTAGGCAAGGACCATGGTGAAAACCTGACAAACAGGTGCCGTGTGTAATCAGTTATTGCTCCTCCATCTATCGAGATTCCATCTAGCTTTCCCCCCTCTATCATTCCTTGATCATATCCTTCATATTGCAAGACATCCCTCATCCCTTATCATGGCTCACGAATTGGTTAATGTCCTTTGTTATCTTACCAAGTGTTACCAGTCTGTACACACTTTGTCATTGGCCTTTGTACATAGCTTGCATCTTGTCTAGGGGCATATTACCTACATGTTGCATGAGTTTGAACTTGAACTAGGGGAATATCCCTAAGTATTTTTATCCATCAGACTTATTGCATCACGAATAGGAGCTAATACTTGTATATACTTTTATGATCCTGAAAAAATCACTAAAAATCATATAATGTCCTAAAAAAAGCACCAAAAATCATAAAATGTCCTGAAAAAAGCACTAAAAATCATAAAATTTCCTTAAAAAAATACTAAAAATTATAAAATATCTTGAAAAAAATCCATAAAAATCATAAAATATCCTAAAGAAACTAGTCATACAAAAAAATCAAATATCCCCAAAAATGCTAAAATTCACAAAAGTCACCAAAAATATGTAATAAACCTTGTCAATATTCATTGTACACAATCATCCCTTTTGCATAAACACTTGCACTTTGTAGACTAAACCTCAAAGAACTACACTTTCAAGACAATCACACTATCTAAGCAACGTGAACCAACAATCAATCCAACATGTCACTATAAACCTATAAACTGAATCCACAATCACAACCATCACATGATCAATCTCTCAAAAACCATCTAAAGACCTAAAAAATTAATAAGAAAGTCATAATGAAAAATAATAGCTATTTTCTCACGCTATTTAGTGAGTGATTTATTTTTTGCCTTGTTTTTCTTTGATCATGTTCCTATGCCACTCAATGATATAAACTGATCTATGAGAGTGGACGGGATGGTTCATGGTCATCTTTTTCTATTTCTATCTATTACAATGTACCTTTGACAGTCTAGGGCATGTAAATATGCCTCAAGAAGAACAAGGTCATTCTCTATTTGTATCGTGCTTGTTTATGCAAAAGGCTTGCATTTGTGCTCTAGCCCTTTATGCCATGATGCGTTGCATTCCATTTTCCATATCAAAATAAAGCTCCATTTGACATATAGTATAGTTTACAAAAGCAAAATTCTTTCCAACATACTAAAATCTCCTCATCCCATCTTTATTCTTCATCTCATTCTCCATCACCATGATCATGTCTTCTGATTCACCAAATCATCTTCATCTTGCACTCATGCATTCCTACATCATCCTGCACTGTCAATCAACCTTCTATGGCTTTCCACCTAGTCCAACCTTAGTCTAACATTTTTCTCACCATATTTGACCAAATATAACCATGTTTGATGATTTCACTCATGCTAGGACATCTTTCCATCATTTTGGGCATGCATGCATAGTTTCGGGTCATTTCAAGTCCAATCGGGCTAATTTTGGCCCCCAGTGCCTTATAGGGCACAGTCTACACTTTTAGAGCATAGTTGGGCTTCCCAAGTGTGTCCAAGTTGCACTTGGTACTATCATGATGCACTTGGGTTTACCAAGTGTGTCTAGGATGCACTTTGATGAGTTTTGGGCACACTTGGGGACCTAGGATGCCCAAGACTACTCCTAGAGCACCTATGTTGCACTCTAGAGGCCATAACTTTTATGTTTCAACTCAAATTTATGAACCATCAGTTACATTGGACTCATGTATTTTTCATGAAAAAAATGAGCTATCATTTTTATTATTGGGTCACTATATTGAGTGGTCTTTCTTGTAACTACTCTTAGGCTCCTACTTGACCCCCGTTATGTTGATTTTGGCCCCCAAAGCCTTCTAGGGCACATTTTGCACTTTTGGAGCACACCTAGGGTTCCCAAGTGCATCATAGGCACACTTGGTACTGTTATGATGCACTTTGGCTTACCAAGTGCACAATGGATGCATTTGGATGAGTTTTGGGCACACTTGGGGTAGTAGGATGCCCAGAACTACTCCCAAAAACCCTATGTTTCACTCTGAAGCCCATAACTTTTATGTTTTAACTAAGATTTGCAATCTGTTAGTTGAATTGGATTTTTATCTTCATTAAAAACAAAAGGGACTATCATTTTCATCATTTTGTGTCTTTCTTGAGTAGTAATCCATGCAATTACTCTCAGGCTCCCGATTGACCCTGATCTACACTTTAGACCTCATAACTTTCACATTTTAGCTCTAATTTGTGATTTGTCAATTGCTATGGTTTTTTATTCTTGTTGTTAACAAATTGACTTATCATTTTCTTATCTTAGTCAATTTATCAAGGGGGCACCTGTATATATCATCCCTACTAGGGCATGTTCTAGCTTTCTCATCAGTTATTCTTTGACACAATGCTCTAAATCAGATTGTATCAAAGAGAGGAAAAATGTAGAGGCTCAAAAATGGTTCACATCTATGATTTCATCACTTCTTCATACTAATTCATTTCATTTTCTCATTCTACTAACTTTGATCTTTTGGCCAAACTGATCATACTTTATTATTTGTATCCTCTTTCACATCAACTTCATATCATTTTGAAATAATTTCAAATCAAATCAAAATCATATCAAATAAACTTGAAACCATTTCAAATCAACTCAAAAGAACCTCAAATAAACTTGAAACCATTTCAAATCAACTCAAAATCACCCCAAATCAACCCAAAATCACTCAAAACTAGTCCTAATCAAACCAAAATGTATCAAATATCAAAAATAAATCATCATCTATCGAATCCTAGGCATTTTTGTGGCTTTCAGTGCCTTGGAAACCTATCAACCTATCAATCTTATCAATCTAACCTTAGCACTATCATGGCTCTCAGTGTTAGGTCAAACTATCATTCATGTCATCCAATCTTTAACATTGTTGAGGATTTCAATGTTGGATCATGGAATTATCAACCATTTTAATAATATTGACAATGTCCGTCGATGTTATTATGATCAAACCTTTTCAATTAATTTCAATCGTGTAGCATTTACAATGTTGGTTAAATGTTACATATCAATCAATTCATGTCATGTGTCCTTGGCATGTCATCAATTTCAATCAATCAATCTGATCATGGCTTTGGTCTACTTGTCATCATCTTATTTGATATCCATTATCATCACATTCTAATCAAAGGGTGCTATTGCATTTATTTAATCAATTTTGGCCAATCATTTACTAATTTCCTCTATAGGATTAAATAACCCATAATTTAATCCTATTCTTCTTACTAATTATTCTCTCTAATTATCATCCTCAATTAACTAATTTTGTTAATTAATTGGTTCATCATTCACAAACCATAGAAATTCTTAATTTCCTAAGTCACATTTTCATCCATTAATTCCATTTTTTACTAATTTCTATTTTGAGGAATAAAGGATTTTTAATTCAAATATTCCATGAAATATTGACATCATCATGACACTTCGGTATGACACCTCGTGGATTCTCCTTTGACACTTGGATAAAATATGTCATAATCAAATATTCTTATTCTCTTATGCACATCCATATTTGGCTTATTTGTCATAGATTCTTGGCTTTAAGTGGGATTGAGGTGTCTTATGACACATCATAGATTCTCTTCCACATTTAGCCAAGTTTGACTTTCATGCATCATAGAATCTTATACTCGGCATCTTGTGTCATATGTGTCATGGATTCTCAAAGGAATCTCTTTCCACATCACATATCTAAGGGTGAAAAATCCAATTCTCTCATCCTCCATGCCCATTATAAAATGAGCATTCTTCCTCTCATTTCAAGTCCTAATTTTGGGGTCCTGATGTTAGGATAAACCACAAACAAAAATAAAAAACTACATGCAAATATAACCAATAATAGAAAATAATAGATCACATAGAAATGAACACAAGGCACCAAGATTTAACATGGTTCACCCAATCCCTAGGCTATGTCCACCAAACAGCAAGTCCAATCTTATTACAATCCAATGATTATAACCTGATTACAATCCGTAATCCCTTACAGCTCAATATCGCTGCAAGAACCAATTTTACATCGCAACATTATGAGAATACCTAACCCTAAACCCTTTTATACAAGTATTTTATTCATTTTAGGGTTACAACATGTAGGCCATATGTCGGCCATAATATGTCGGCTACCATGTTGGCCATGGCCCAAACCCCACTATTTATGAAGTATGTACAGTACTTTCCTGATTAGTCACCATAATCTAACAATCTCCCACTTGGGGACTGATCAATATCCCCTGCCAAATTTGAGTCAACATAGCCCTGTAAATTAGTAGTAGAGCCCCCAAAGTGTAAACACTTATTGGATGTTCCTCTCAAATATCAGAGAATCCACTTAACAACATTCCAATGCTCAAATCTTGGATTACTCATATACCTGCTAATGACTCCCATTGCATGTGCAATATATGGCCTAGTGCATACCATAAGATACATCAAGCTTCCTACAGCTGAAGCATAGGGTACCTTGGACATCTTACCCTCCTCTTCTTGTGTCTTGGGACACATCTCCTTAGTCAATTTCAAATGACCAAGTAAAGGTGTGCTGACAGCTTTAGCATTCTCCATAGAGAAATGTTACAACACCTTCTCAACATAATCAGCTTGAGATAGCATTAAAGTTCTATTCTTCCTATCTCTACAAATCTTCATACCAAGGATTTGTTTTGCTGCCCCCAAATCCTTCATTGCAAATGCATGTGCTAACTGACATTTTAGCCCCTTAATATGATCCATGTTAGACCTAGCTACAAGCATATCATCAACATATAAACATAAAATAATGTATCTATCATCATCCAACCTCTTAAAATAAATATAGTAATCTAAATGACACCTATTATATCCATGCTCATGCATAAAACTGTCAAATTTTAGATACCATTGCCAAGGTGCTTGCTTCAAGCCATATAAACTTTTCTTCAATTTGTACACTAAGTTCTCCTTACCTTTGACCTCAAAACCCTGTGGCTGAGCCATATATATTTCTTCATCCAAATCACCATGAAGAAAGGTTGATTTAACATCCAACTGCTCTAAATGCAAATCTTCAGTAGCCACAAGACTTAAAATAGTATGGATAGAATTCATTTTAACAACATGAGAAAATATCTCATCAAAATCAATTCCCTTTTTTTGTGCAAATCCTTTTACAACTAACCTGGCCTTAAATCTTTTCTTACCTCCTTCCTCTTCTTTCAACCTATAAACCCACTTATTTTGTAAAGCCTTTTTACCTGCAGGAAACTTGCACAAATCCCATGTCTTATTTTTCAGCAAAGAGTCCATTTCATCTTTCATTGCAGACTGCCACTGAATCTTAGTATCCATCTACACAACTTCATCATAACTTTCAGGTTCACCAGCATTAGTAAGTAAAATAGAATACAAAGAGGGAGAAAACCTTTGTGGAGGTCTAATTTTCCTTGTTGACCATCTAACATTTACTGGTGTTTGGTATTTTTTGTTGTAGTTGTTGCACATCATGAGGAATGGCTAGAACATCAACTTTTGGAGTATCATCCAACACTATATAATCATCTTCTTTCTTCTCATGTTGCTGCAACAGATCTTTGTACAACACTTTCTCATTGAATATGACATCCCAACTTCTAACAATTTTAAGATTTTCAAAATTCCAAAGCCTATAACTAAATTCATTAATGCCATATCCAACAAAGACACATTTCTTTGATTTAGCTTCTAGCTTGGTTCTATTTTCAGAGTCTATATGAGCAAAAGCTTCACAACTGAACATCTTGAGAAAAGAATAACTCACCTTCTTACCAATCCATGCTTCCTCTAGAATACCATAGCCCAAAGGAGTAGAGGGACCTATATTAATCAAATATACTATAGTATTGACAGCCTCTACCCACATGTGTAAGGGCAACCTAGCATGCAACCTCATGCTCCTTGCACGCTCCATTATAGTCCTATTCATGCGTTCAACCAGTCCATTTTCCTATGGAGTCCTTGGAATAGTTTTCTATCTATGAATACCATTAGTGGAGCAATAATCTTCAAATTCATGACTGCAATACTCACCACCATTATCAGATCTGAGATATTTTAATTTCTTACCAGTCTCATTTTCAACCAAGCATTTCCATTTCTTAAAAGTTTGAAATACATCAGATTTCTATCTAAGGAAATAAACCCATACTTTTCTAGTTGCATCATTAATAAATGTAACATAATAATGAGAGCCACCAAGGGAAGATACCTAAATTGGTCCCCATACATCTATATGCACAAGCTCTAATTTCTCCTTTTTGTTTCCCTTCCCAGTCTTTACAAAACTCACTCTCTTTTGTTTTTCATACACACAACTTTCATAGAAATCCATATTCACACATTTTAGACCTAGTAAAACTTTCTTTGAATGAAGTACTTTCATACCTTTCTCACTCATGTACCTAAGTCTATTGTGCCACAATGTTGTATTAGAATCTACAGTAGCTATTTGTTCTCCCTGCTCAACTGTAGCAATTGTTCTTGAACATTCATTTTTCTCTAAAACAATCAAAGTAGAAGGAACAATATGACCTGTACAAAGATATAAGGTGCCTACTTTCACACCTTTTGAGTAACTACACAACCCTCATCACCAAGTTGCCTTGCTGAAATTAAATTCCTACTTAGTTTTGGAACATATCTTACCTCATGTAGTAGCCAATGATTCCCATTCTGCAACTTAATCTTAATTTTTCCCTTTCCAACAATTTGACAGGGTTCATTATCCCCCAAATAAAAAAGCCCAAAATCCCCTTGGACATAATCAATGAAATAACCTCTATGAGGTGTAGCATGAAATGAAGCACCAAAATCTAAAACCCATGAATCATCAACACCTTCTAAAAAAAGAAGCAAAGCATCCTCTTTAGATTTGTTACTTACCACATTTACCTCCTTGTCTCCATCTGATTTATCTCCTTCATTTTTCTTTCAATTCCAACAATCTTTCTTTTTATGACCTAGTTTGCCACAGTACCAACATTCGTTCGGTCCTCTCGATTGAGACCTCTTCCCTTTTGACTTTCCTCTTGATTTCCCATGATTTCTAGAGTTATTTCCTCTCTCAGTTGTTCTACCCCTGCTTTGTGCATTCAAAGCACTTCCTAATGTAGATCCAACTAAGGATTTTCTATGAGTTTTCTAACTTAAAATAACACCAATCACATCATCATATTTTAGGGTACTAGATCCAGGAATAAAATTACTCACTGCCATTACCAAGCCATTCCAGCTTTCAGGAAAAGAACACAAAATCAAGAGAGCCCTAATTTCTTCCTCAAAATTGATACCCACATAAGATAACTGACTAGTAATAGTATTAAAATCATTTAAATGATCTGCAATAGATCCACCTTCATTTTCATATTAAATAAATGCTTCATGAGAAATACCTTGTTTGAAGCGGACAGCTTTTCATACAGTGTTGCTAGGGTTTTCATCAAATCTTCTGTCATCTTTGCTTTCGTAATATTAAATGCCACAGATGGTTCCAAGCATAATTGAATGCTTTCGAGTGCCTTTTTATCCAAAAGATCCCATTCAGCCTCTGACATAGTTCCCTGATTCTTGGCTTTTCCTTCCAATAGCTTCCATAAATCTTTCTGATATAGATAGTCTTCCATTTGCATCTTCCATAACTAGAAGTTCTACCCATTAAACCTTTCAACCCTTAGCTTACCCTCATCTGCCATCGCTCCCACTCAATCATGAGACTCCCACTTAACCATGAGACTTTCCTGTAGAGGATAACTGAAAGACAACCTCACTTTAATACCACTTGTTAGGATAAAGCATGAACAAAAATAAAAAACTACACGCAAATATAACCAATTACAAAAAATAATAGATCACACAGAAATAAACACAAGGCACCAAGATTTAACATGGTCCACCCAATCCTTGGGCTACATCCACCAAACAGTAAGTCTGATCTTATTATAATCCAGTGATTACAACCTGATTACAATCCGTAATCCCTTACAGCTCAATACCGCTGCAAGAACCAATTTTGCATCACAACATAATGAAAATACCTAACCCTAAACCCTTTTATACAAGTATTTTATTCATTTTAGGCTTACAACATGTTGGCCATCTGTTGGCCATAATAAGTCGGCTACCATGTCGGCCACTGCCCAAACCCCACTATTTATGAAGTATGTACAGTACTTTCATGATCAACCACCATAATCTAACACCCGAGGTCCTAATTCTTGAGTATTTTTCAAGTCTAGAGCTCTTCTCATCTTTGCACTCTTGCTCTCATATTTAAATCACAACTTCCAGTATTCTCATAGCATTATCATTATCATAGGCTTTTGCTTCAATTTTATCTGCATTATAGGCAAGTTGGAGCTACAATCATTTGGAGAAATAAGAAGGACATGGGAGCTACAAATGAAAGAGGGGGTTTCTATTGCTTTCTTTATTAGTTTGGCTTTCATGGTAGACTAGTGGGTGCTAACATATTTTGATTGAGTTTGTGATTTCTCATAGTATGTTATGCACTTAGCCCATTTTCTAAGTACTACAGATACAAGAATGCATCCTTAGGTAATGGCTTGGTGAATATGTCTACAATTTGTTCTTTTGTATGAACATGTTCCAATCTAATTTCTTTGTCCAGTACCAGTTCCCTGACAAAGTGATATTTTATAGAAATGTGCTTTGTTTTTTAATGCATCCCTAGGCTCTTTAATATGTTAATTGTGCTTGTGTTATCACAATACATGACTACTAGCTCTTTGATTTCAACCTTCATTCCTTCCAACAATTGTTTAAAGAAAACAATGTTAGAACAATTCACTACTACTACTACATATTTTTCTTCTATTGTAGATAGGGATATGTAGTTTTGCTTCTTTCTTGTCCAAGATACCAACCTTTTACCAAGAAAGAAAGCTCTACGACTTGTGCTTTTTCTGTCATCAAGATTTCCTTCCCAATCAGCATCAATGAATACCTTTAGGTCTAGGTTTCCTCCAAGTTTTTACCATATGCCATAGTCTTCAATACCTTTCAGATATCTCAAAATTCTTTTGATTTCCATCATATGATTTTCTCTAGGTTTAGATAAGAATCTTGCCACTATCCCAACTACTAAGGCTATATCAAGCCTTGTGTGAACTACATAATATAATTTTCCAATCATTGATCTATATAAGGTTTGATCAACTTCTTTAGAATCATAATCTTTGGTAATCTTGAGTCTAGTACACATAGGGGGACCAACTAGTTTAGAATCTTTCGTACCAAGCTTCTTGAGTATCTCTTTTACATACTTGGATTGGGTGATATAGATACCATTTGTGTTGTGTTGTATCTACAATCCAATAAAGAATTTTATTTCACCAAACATGGATATCTCAAACTCTTTGTTCATTTTTTCTAAAAATGCTTTGCATAGGTCATCATTTCCTATAAATAGAGTATCATCCACAACTATCTCTTCCAACACAATTTTGTTGGTTAGTCCTTCCTTGATGTATAGACTATTGTTATCATTTGTTCTTTGAAAACCAATCTATATCAAGTAGTTATGTAGTCTTTCATACCTAGCTCTAGGAGCTCATTTAAGGCCATATGGAGCTTTGTGTAATTTTCATACCATATCCCTTTTGTTAGGATCAACAAAACCTACAAGTTGTTCAATGTAGACTTCTTCATCAAGAATTCCATTCAAAAATATAGATTTAACATCCATTTGATATCATTTGAATCCTCTATAAGAAGCATGTGAAAGTAGGGTCCCAACACCTTCTAATCTTGCAATAGGATAAAAAGTCTTACCATAATCAATTCCTTCTTCTCGAGAATACCCTTTACACACTAATCTAGCTTTGTTTGTTGATACTTGTAAATCTTCATTCAACTTATTTCTAAATACCCATTGTGTTCCAATCACATTTTTATCTTTAGGCCTAGGAACAAGAGTCCAAGTATTTTTCTTTTCTATCTATTCTATTTCTTCATTCATTTTGTCAATCTAACTTTCATTTTCTATAGCATCCTTAACACTTCTAGGTTCAAAATCAGCAAGTAAACATGTACATTTTAATTTTCTTCTTGATATAGTACCTTTTGATTTATCTCAAATAGTTTGATCAGGTGTACGATGCCTTCTGACATACTTGGCCAACATAGGTTCTTTACCTTTTGAATGAATTGTACTATCTTCATTTTGAATTTCAACTTCAAGCTCAAGTCATTCAGACTTGGTAGGCATTGGCTCGGTAGCTTCAAAATGTGACTTAGGTCCTTGTGACTTGGTTTGTACTTCTTGCAACTTGGTAGTTGAGGAAGACTTGAGAGGTGAAGTCTCCTTATTGTTAGATGTGCCTAGCAATGTATAAAATTCAAAATAAATAAATCTTTTGTAATCTTCTAGTTCCCTTTTTCTTTCTTCTTCAGTATTTTTTACAAAGTCATCAATTCTCACATGTGCACTTTCTATGATTTTATGAGTAGAAAAATTCAAACATTTATATGCCTTACTTCTCCAAGAATATCCTAAGAATATACCTTCATCTCCTTTCACATCAAACTTGCCTTTTCTAGACTCTTTCAAAATATTAAATTTTATGCGAAATACTTTTAGGTAACTTACATTGGGTTTATAGCCATACCATAATTCATAGAGAGTTTTATGTGATTCCTTATTCAACTCAACTTTGTTCAAAGTATGTATTGTAGTGTTGATGGCTTCCTTCTAGTATTTGATAGCAACATTCTTTTTAGTCATTAGAGTCATTGCACAATCCATGGTAGATTTGTTTCTTCTTTCAGCTATTCTATTCTTCGTGAGAGTGCCAAGGGATTATACTTGCCTTTTGATTCCTCTTTCAATGAAAAAATTATTTAATTAATTGGAGATGAATTCACCACCTATGTCTGATCTTAAGCATTTTAATCTTTTTCCTGCTTCTTTTTCTACTCTTGCTAAATACCATTTTAATTTTTCAAATGATTTTGATTTTTCTCTACAATATATAATAGTCATCATTCTAAAGTAGTCATCAACCTCCACTATAACTTTCTATTGCAATGGGTCCACATAGGTTAGTATGCATAATTTCCACGACATCTTCAAATTGATAGTTTTTTCTCTTAAACTTAGTCTTTTCCATTTTACCAATCTAACAATTTTTGCATAAAGAAACATTTGGTTTCTTCAATTTAGGGATACCCATTACTTTTCTAAATTTTCTTATCTTGACCACATTATCAAAGTTTAGATGACATTTTCTTTTGTGCCATAACCAACTTTCTTCCATTTGAGCAATAAAACATGAGCAATCACCAAGATCAAGATAAAATAGGTTACCTATTGTTTGTTTGCCTAATTCAATCAGATTCCCTTTGTCATCCAACAATCTTGCCTTTCCATGCATGAATTCTACCTTGAATCCAATGTTGATTAGTTATGCCACATTTAGTAGGTTATATTTTAGTCCTTCAACCCAATAGGCATTGTCACATACAAGTTCATTGGTTAATGATATTTAGCCTTTCCCTTTTATGCAACAAGGTTCATTGTTTCCAAATATTACACTACCTCCATCATAGTGTTCAATTTTTTTTTCTCTAGTCATATGATGTGAACATCCACTATATATGATCTATGTGTGACTTTTACTAACATGAGAGATAAGTACCATCTTATCTACTTCTTCATTAGATTCATATTTCATAGCAATGTACATTATTTCATCTTCACTATTATTATAATCTTTAGCCGTAAAAAAAGTCTTCTTACCTTTGTCTTTCAAGGATTTGTGACCTTTGGATTCCTTCTTACCTTTGTACTTGTGGCTTTTCTTCTCATTATTTCTTTCTCTATTTGGGCACCTGATAGCAATATGACCAATTTCTTCACATGAAAAGTAGATTAAAGGAACTTTACCTTTGTATTTTCCTCTATCTCTAGAATATTTCTTTGCAAGTAAAGCTTCAACAAATTCAAAATTACAGAAAGAAATGGTGAGTAGGAGTTAGAGCAGATAGGGGGAAGCATGAGCTAGTGCACCTTTTCAAAATTTGCAACCTATCTTAGGCAAGAATCCACAAGGAGGAGAAAATTGAAAACTAGGAACAAAGGAGAGGTTTGCGGAGTGTCAAGGAACAACAGAGTTTGGAGATGTGATGGAGAATGGGGATGGGGACCCATGTGACAAGAGTAGAGGACTAGACAAGCCTATTCTTCCACCCAAGGTGGACTAGCTTAGGGTTCTCCTGTCAAAATGGTCATCTCTTTTTGGTGTTAAACCCTCTGGTAAGTCTTCCTTCCCTCTAACTAAGATTCTTTCTAGCTTAGAAAAGGGGTCTTGTGTGATTGCTATTCCAAATGAGCTAGTAGATCATAGTATTGCCTCAATGGCTTCCACTCTAGTGGGAAATTTTATTAGGCAAAGGCCAAACATAGATATAGAGAGATCTTTCACTCAGAAGAAATGACATCTTAAAGGATAGGTCAATGTTATGGCTATGGAAAAAGGCTTCCTATCTTTTGATTTTACTTGCAAAGAGGACTTGACTAACATCTTCTGTGAAGGACCTTGGAGTATAGGTTGTTCTATGATCATGCTTCAGAAATGGTCATCAAAATTGAACCTAAATGAATCATTCTTTTAGCAAACATCAGTTTGGGTCAGACTTCTAGAACTACCATTGGAATTCTAGAATGAGGATGTGTTTGTGCGAGTGGCAAATTCCTTTGGGGAACTTTTGTCAATAGACCCGATAATAGCTTCTAGAAGTAGACTAATTTATGCAAGGATATGTATCGATGTCAGGGAAGGGGATGACATGCCAAAAGTTGTGATTTTTCAATCTAATCTGGGAACACATACTTAGCAATTGGATTATGAAAGTATCACGTTTTCTTGTTTTCACTATCTAAAGTTTGGGCACAAGGTGAATCAATGTCCCAAGGTTAAAGATGAAAATAAAAAGATTTCATCTTTTTCTCAAGGGAAGTAGAAAAATATTTGTAAAAGGAAGGACATTAAGGGTGGCCAGAAAGCTAAGGTATTCAATGCTCCTGTTAAAGGAGCGAATAAACTATCCTAGACTATTTCTAGGATAGACAAAGATGTCCTATCTAGACCAAAGATTAATGTGGTGGTAGAACTAGCACCAAAGATTATTGTGTTCATAGAACCAATAAAGATAGTGGAAGAATCAGAGAAGATAATGGAAGTCCCTATTGATGGAGGGAAAGAGACAATCCTCAATAACTCAAAGGTAGATGAGACATTTGTTTCATTTGTAAGAGAGGAGGAAGAACTAATAAAGAATCTTGGATTCTTAATAGTCAAGGAGGCTAATCATAGATTTTCAAATGCCATGGACACAAATGGAGCAGAATTGGTTCTTGCTCAAGTAGAGAGGAAGGAGATTAGGACAAAGATGGATACTCAATCTCAAGAACTTATGGAGTCTAATACTCAAACTCAGGAAGTAGGGGAATGTGCCTTTATTATTGAAGGAGAGTTAGTGAGGGAAAAACAAGAGGATGTATTGGTTCTCCCCTTGTCTCCTAGGAAATCCCCAAATGTTTCATGCAATTTGGAAAAGGAATTAGAGAGGGAAAACTCATTATCTCCTAATCCCTCCTTGGTTTTGCCAGCTGAGACTAGAAGTAGTAGTAAACTAGACCTGGGAGTAAGGTCAAGATCTAGAGGAAGGACACATGCTAGCCAAGTCAAAGAAGATGAGACCAAAAGAAGTTTGGCAGATGGGAGCCAAAGAACTCTTTTGGAGTGTTCCACTAGTATTAAATGAAGTTAATCTCTTGGAATATAAGGGGTCTTAATGGTGCCTATAAGAAGGAAATAATTAGGAATATAATTACAGATTAGATACCCAATATTTTGTTGATACAAGAAACTAAGATGAAGAAAGGAAGTTTGGCTAAAATTATTTCAGCAATAACATGAGTGGGAAAGCCTCAGATTCTAAAAGTGCAGCTGGAGGATTGCTAATTCCTTTTAATAATAAGTAGTTCAGATTCAATACTTTTTACAATGATGGCAATATCCTTTTTTGTAGAGTGTTTCATATGTTCTCCAATGATAGTTGGTTCCTTTTGAATATTTATGCTCCTAATTTCAAAAGGGAGAGGAAGAATTATTGGTCAAAAGTCTGTGATATGGTGCAAACTAGTAACATAAAAAAAAAAGTATTATTATGGGGGACTTTAATTCTCCATTAGTGAATGAGGACAAGATGGGAGGATTGATGCCTGACTAGGAAAGAAAACTATACCTCTCCAATTTTATAAATAGCTTGGCTTATTTGGACATGGATCTATTGGGAGGAACCTTGATTTGGTCAAATAAAATAATTGGGAAGGATTGTATTTAGGTTCGGTTGGATAGAGCTCTTATCTCCCTAGACTGGTTGTAGCCTTTCTCTTGTAAGTTTTCTCTACTTCCTAGAGTTGGATCTAATCACTCCCTTATATCCCTCTTGATTGTCTCTATAGAACCAAGAAGGAATTTTCCCTTTCAGTTTGAAAAGATGTGGACTTCACATCCTGGTTTATTGAATAAAGTTGATCAATGGTGAGGGATAGAAGTGGAAGATACTGCTATGTTTAGAGTTGTGAAGAAGTTGAGTAATGTGAAGAGAATGATTAAAGTCTCAAATAAGATGGATTTTTGGACATATTTTTCATGATAAAAATGAACTGTTAGCCAAACTAACCTCAATTTAGGGTACAATTCCACAGGAAGGGTATAATGATTTGAATAGGAATGTTGAGTTGTCTATTATGTCTAACTTGCAAAATATTATAAGGAAGAGAAGATCTAGAATTAACTGGCTAAAGGAAGGGGATTAGAATAAAAGGTTCTTCCACATATCTACTCTAAAGCATACAAACACAAAATTTCTAGGTTAAATAAGGGGCAAGATATGTTGACAAAAGAGAATGAAATTTTTGTTGAGGTTGTTTCATTTTTGTCCTCTCTTTTGTCATGGGATCCCTTGTTATCTAAGTTGGACCAGAATGAAATTATCTAATGTATTCCATAGATTATCCAACCCATTCACAATAAAATGTTGAGGGCTATCCCAAATGCACAGGAAGTAAGAGAAGCTCTTTTTTTCCTTCCTATAGATAAGTCCCTAGGCTCAGATGGGTTTCCTACCTTCTTTTTCCAAATTTACTAACAAGTGGTTATGGAAGATGTGGTGAAGGCTCTTCAAAAATTCTTTGGAGCAAGAAGCATTCTAAAAGAGATTAATTCTACTTTTTTGGTAACTCATTCCTAAAATTCCTAGGGCTGACTCATTGGATAAATTTAGACCTATCAATCTATGTAACTCTTTCGATAAGATTATCTCAAACATGCTAACCTCTAGAATGCTTAAAATTCTTCCTTTGGTTATATCTCAACAACAGATAGGATTTTTCCTCGGAAGAAAGATTTTGGATTCGATCAGATGGTGCATGAAGCTATCCATTCTATGGAAGCTAGAAAGAGAGATGGAATTCTTCTCAAACTGGATCTATTAAAAGCTTATGATCAGGTCTACTAGACTTTCCTTGGTTCAGTGCTCCAGGCTTTTGGCTTTGATCAAAAAATTTGTAAGTTTATATCTTAGGATATTTCTACTTCTTCTCTTGCTATTTTTGTAAATGGTGCTCCTTCTAATTTTTTCAAACCAATGAGAAGGCTTAGATAGGGGGATCCCCTCTCACCAATTTTTTTCATTATTTTGTCAAAATGTATTGGAAGGTTAATAAAAAAGAACAAACAAGAAGGAAGGCTAAAAGGGATCAAACTATTCTCAAAGTGTGATCCTTTTTCCCATCAGTAGCTTGTGGATGACATTATAATGGGAGGGAAGGCTTCAGTCAAGGAAGCTAAGGTTATTAAGGAGATCCTAGACTTGTACACTAGAGGATCTAGATAGCTTATTAATTGGGAAAAAATCTTGGTTTACTTCATTAATACTTTAGAGGGTAGACAGAGGAAAATTGTGAGGATCTTTGGATGTGGAGTGGCAAAGCTTCCTTCTTCTTATATTTGTCTCCCTTTGGGTACTAAGCCTCTTGATTCCTTTTGGAATGGGATCATTGATAGGTTTAGAAAGAAGTTGGTGGGGTGGAAAGGGGATTCTCTTAGTCAAGTAGGAAAATACCTTTTGGTTAAATCTACTCTTCAGAACCTCCCAATGTATACCTTGAGCCTTTTTGGGATATTAGTAAAAAATTTAGTGAAAATGGAAAAGATTCAAAGGGATTTTTTGTGGTCGAGTCTTGAAGGGTGAAAAAAATACCCCCTTGTGGCATGGGATAATATCTGCCTTCCAAAGTGCTATGGTGGATTGGGTATTAGGATTTTAAAGTATCTAAATAAGGAACTTCTAGAAAAATAGATTTGGTGCATCTTTGATAGTACTAGGGAATGGAGAGATATATTTGTTAATAAGTACATAAGAAGACCTTCTGTTTAGTTCTTGCTAAACAATGAGGACATCTCGAATGGGTTAATAATTTGGAATGGTATTCTTAAGGCTAGGGACCTAGCCAAGGCTAAGGTTATTTGGAAAGTGGGCAATAGGGAGGATATTTTCTTCTGGACTAACAATTAGTTGTTTCAAGGACCCCTTATAAATAATCCAACATTTGAAATCTAGGCTAATGATTGTATTAGGAAATTTGGTTTGAAAGTTAGTAATTATAGAACAAACCAAGGATGGAGAGACTTATCTCTCATCTCTGAGGATCTCAAGCCAATCATGACAATGCTAAATTCTATGGTTATAAATAACAATAGGGATGAATTTATATGGGGAGACAATCCTAATGGTTGTTACTCAGTAGCTTTGGACTATAACTCTCTTTAGAGCCTAAAGGAGAAACCCCCTTGGGTGAAAGCTTGGCTACCTAGTCTTACCCCAATGATCAATATTTTTTATTGCCTAGCTTTGTAGGACAAAATTCTTACTTAGGATAATTTAATAAAAAGATATCATATTATGCCTAATAGATGTATCCTTTGTAAAAACTAGATGGAATCGGTCAATCATATGTTTACCCATTGTCCTTTCTCAAGGGAAGTCTAGGATAATATAACTAAGGATTTTGGGGTAAGCTAGTGCAAGCTAGACAATCTTCTAGATTTCTTTTGTCATTGCATAAGCATGTTCAAAGGTTTAGACTTGCTGAATTTAGGCACCTGGATTGTGCCTCATTTTTGTTGGGGAGTTTGGAAGGAAAGGGGTAATAAAATCTTAAGACAAAGAGAGGAACTTGGTTATTTTCTAAGGGAGAAGATTTATAGAAATATAAAGGAAAATTACCAGGTAAGGAAGGGAGGAGATATTGAAAATGAAGGTAATAAGAAGGAGAAAGATAAGGGTAGGAGGACAAAAAGATAAGATGTGAAATGGTTGCTACCACCTAAGGGATGGCATAAAGAAAATTTTGATGATGCATCAAAAGGTAACCTGGGACCTTCATGTTGTGGATGAATCATAAGAAATAATTATGGTGGAGGTGTGGTATCTTTTTCTCATCCTTTGGGTTTCAAACTAACCTTTTTTTAGAAGATAGTGTTGCTTGCCAAATAGTTAAACTGGCCTTTGTCATGGGGATTAAAATACTATGGTTGGAGGGGGATTCTAATAACATTATAAGATGTATTAAAGGAATCACTCAACCTTCTTGGTCTATTGTGAATATAATTGAAGAGACTCGATCTTTACTTGAAAATTTTGAATGTGTCCACATCACCCATATTTATAGGGAGGCTAATCTCATGGTAGACTGGTTTACCAATGAAGTAGGTAGGTCAGACAAGGTGATGACATGGAATTTGATAGGGAATATTCTAAAAGAATCAAAGAGTCTTATCAAATTGGAAAAAAATATAGGGAGTACGGTGGAGATTCTAATGTAAAAATTATTTTTAGTGGTAGCTTGTGCATGAGCTTTTGCAATTATGGAATTTATGATAAATGCTTTCAGGTGAGGTTATCAATGTCACATCAACATGTTTTGTGGATTGATGTTTACATTGTCCATTTTTTCTAGGGTAAAGAAAAATATATCAATGCTTTTTAGAGAAGCAAAAACAAGAACATTCAAAGTTTTGAGAAGGGTTTGCAGAGTTTGGCATTTATGAGAATTTCTGGGGTGGAGAGCATTGAAATGGTAGGGAAATAAAGTAGGAAGGAGCCTATAGGTGAAGTGAAAAAATGGAAACAAAGGGCAAAAGTTTGGGAAAAATTGGTGAAAGGAGGTATAGAAAATTATATTGCAAAACTTGATGGCTTTGACTAAGATGTTACTAATAGTATGGTTAACTCTTGGAAGGATGGGAGGGTGAAAGTGAATGAAGTTTTGTTTTAGATTATAGAGGAAGTCATTGCTCTTGTGTCTAAAATTCTTGTGGAGAGTTCAAATTTTATAGAGACAAGAAGCTATCGCTGAATGTAGTCAAGGATTTTGCAAAGAGCACAGAGGAGAGGAATGATATGGTAAAATGTGAAACATACTATGATATGGATTCTATCAAAAAAAATTGGAGGTATGTTTTACAAGCTGCTATTGAGTACGTTACATTGGATACTAGATTTGACTATGTGAGAACTCATCACTTTGTTCTTCTCAACCATTTTTTCCATGGCATTAAAATCTCTTTTCCCTTTTATTTATTTACTTCAATAAGAAATTCTATTTTAGGATTCAAGAAAAAACCCTTAGTTAATCCTACACTACATGAGAGATTATTGTTGTTAACTTATGAGTATTTTAAAGCTCAGACTTTAAGCAAAACTCCTTTGCATGGTGTAGATGCCTTTGAGGACTCTGGCAGCTCTAGTTTTTCCTTTGATATGGAGGATATCCAAAGTATCATCTTAGAGGGGGAGGAAAACATATCCTCTAGAAAGAAGGTCAAAGAGCTGAAAAATAAATTACTTTCATCTATTACCTCAAGTAGGAAGAGTCCTAGAGGACATGGGCCTAAAACTATAGGCTAGGGTGATGAAGAATACAATGAGGAAGGAGAGAAAATGAAATATAATGATAAGGAAGAGGAGGAGATGGAAATTAAGAGGGAAGAACCAATTGAAAAAAAATGGAAGAGGATTAAAGAGATGGAAGCTAACAGGGTTTGGGTCCAAGGCTAGAAATCTCAACAATTCCTCTTTCCCCTATTCATCCCTAGGAGCAGGAGAAGGAGAATATTGGTGGAGAGGGTGGACAAGTGGTTATGAATGATAGGTGAAAGGAATGGAGAAATCTTAATGTAATAATAGGAAAAATGGGAATTTTTAGAGAGATAATGAATCCCCAAATCCTGAAAGAAAAATAGGGCCAGCTCTAGTTTGAAGACCTCATCGATCCTAATATAGTGGCAATAATGGATAATGCTAGGGAAATGGGCATGAATTTCTTGAATAATGCTCAAAATAGCATGATCAATAACTTTAGGTCAATCAAGTTGCTTTACCATGAATTGGAAGAGTTCAGGGAAATAATTTGGCCTACTAGAAAACAATAGGAAGGAGCGAGGTCTAGGAAATTAGAAGGATCAGGAGGATCGACTCAACTTGGCTAAAAAGAGAATCCTAAAATCTGGAAAATTATAATCATAACCTAGTGAATTAGATTATTTCCATCCTAAATTCTATCAATAATAACATTCTATCCCTTACTGGAATGTTAAAAGCCAGAGGTCTACTCGATCAGAGTGAGGATAAGGACAGAGAAAGAGCCAAGATGGAAGAGGACACGAAAACAAAAATAACCTTCAATAGTCTATATTAGGAAGCTCAAAAGACTTAGGAGTAGGTGGTAAAGAAGACTCACAAAGTCTATGAAGCTACTCAGATGATGTAGGAGCTCGAGCGGAAGACATAAGAGTAATCTTGGTTTATTTTTTCCTGTCTTTTGTTGTTAGTGTTTTGTTGTTTTTATCAACTTGGTTTTTTCCTATTCTTTCTTTCTAACTATTAGATAAACTAGCCTTTTCATTAACCTTTTTTTTTGGCTAGGCTTTCATGCTTATTATTAGCCTTGTGACTTGTCCTTTTTTGGTTGGGCTTTAACTACTTATTATCAGCCTTGGTTATGTTTTAACTATTGGGTTTCAAGGTCCCTATAAAAGTTGTTTATATTATCAAAAACAACTTCAAGATCATTATTAGAAATTTCCTCTATTTCCCCTTCAATTTCTAACTAAATTTCCTTTATTTTCTTGCCTTTCTCTTTGAGTGAAATTTTAGCTTCAAATGCAAACTCAACATTTTTGGAAGTTGGAACATAATTGTCAAAGCTATCTAGCTCAAAAGTTGTCAATCTTCTTACTAAGGCATCCAAACTTAACTTGTGATTTGGATCACATCTCTTTTCTTGAATAGTAGATGCTCTAATTTCATTGATAGGAAGCAATGTCCTGAGAACTTTACTTACAACAATTTCTTCCTTGATTTCTCCTCTAGAAGCTTTGATTGTATTGACACTAGCTTTGATTCCTTCCACATATTTGTCAACATTTTCATCTTCTTTCATTCTCATTTGATCAAATTTTCCTCTAAGGATTTCTACTTTGGCTCTCCTTACATTGTCATCACCACCATAGATGTCCTTTAGCTTGTTCCACATATCAAAAGTAGTTTTACATTCTTTGATCTCATCAAATTCATCATAGTGGAGAGTAGATGCAATATCAATCATCATGATGTTATGGTTCTTTTTCTCAGCAAGATCTCCAAAAAATAATGTACTAGTAGGAGTTTTATATTCTTCACCAAGCTATTTGTAGCCTAAATCACTAATGGTAGCCAGATGAAGTCTCATTAGTCCCTACCATGCTGAAAACTTGTCTTTGTTTAGCTTTGGAATTTCTCTCTTGTAAGACATCCTAGTCTTTAGCTTAGGTCCTTGAAACCTTTACTACAAGTACCAAAAGCTCTAATACCAATTTTTATAAATATAGGAGTAACTAAGGGGGTTGAATAATTTACCACTAAAATAAATCCCAAATCCCTTAGATGCCAATAATAAAATTTAGACTGAGAAAATTGATTGTTGTTGTTACTGGGTAAACACACAGAAAATGTTGTAACTTGGTGAATGCAGAGTGTGAATTATTCTTAATTAATTAATCTTGCAATCATAAGAGAAATAACATTAACACTTGAGACACTAGGATTTAATGTGGAAACCCAATTTGAGAAAAACCACGAATGTAACTAGTTACCATTTTTCACTCTTCTGAAGTGAGCCCTATTAGGAGCCAACCTTGTTAAAGGTTACAAAACATATTGTTAGGTGTGACCTTGTTAGAGGATTTCGTTCACCCTATTAGGAGTGGCCTTGCAAGAGGTCTTAAAACAATTCATTGGAATTTCCATCTTGTTAGAGGATTTATAATTGGCTATTAAACCAACTCTGTTAAGACATTTTAGATCAGTGCTACAATGGTTAGAGAGTAACAATGAAATGACTTGATTGTGATGCAACTGAATTGTTGAATCCATATCGCTATTCTACTTAAAATTGATTCTTCTTCATCAAATATTACTTTTATGCTCCATAAGGATACCTACTTATCCTTCAAGTTCACTTCCTCTCGTTTCTTTTCAATTCCATCAACACACTTGCACACACACTAGAAATCTCAACTTGAACTTTTATTTATACCTTCTAGTTTGTCAACCCAGCCCAAATTCAAGTTACAATGACCAAAATTCATCACCATAGTTAGCTAGTATCAATACATTAAGTAATTAAGCTTGATATGCCAAAATAAGAAAAATCCTTCGTAAGCTGACCCTACTTAGTAGAAACTAACTTTGAACGATTCTCTGTATTAACCAAGAGAAGCTCGGTTAACACTATGAACTTGCAAAAATCCTTTTGCAACTGAGTGAACTCAGTGAATACTAACTCTATCCAACTTTCCCTTCATTAATTAAGTGAGCTTGGTTAACACTCTTTTCAGCTTCAATTCCTTTGACACCTAAGTGAGCTCAATAGACACTATCATCTATTCAAAGTAGACAACAGACACTGTCATCTATTCAAAGTAAACTTGTAAACTTTTGGTAGACAAAGAAAACTATCTTCACTAACCAAGTGAGCTTGGTAAGCATTGTCTATCAACTAATATGACATTTTTGTAACATCAAAGACAACACACAATTAATCAATTATATCTAACAATCTCCCTCTTTGGCATTGATGGTAACACAACATGTCATAGTACAATAAAATTTAAAGAACAAGATTCTTTTGATAGAAAATTTCTCCCTCTTTGATTTTGCACAAGAACTTCTTCCTTTGCATAACTTATTTTCAAACTTCTCCCTCTATAAAATTTTAGAAAGATAAAGATATGATAGCAAACTTCTCCCTCTTTGACAACACATGCAAAAGACAACACATGTCAAATTTGTATCAATGTACCTTGAGTACTAACTCATATGCAATATTCTCTTGATTATGCTACATCAACTTATTTATCTTTAGCTTGGGTCTTGTTGATGCATCGCTAAACTTCATTTAGTGAGCTTTATATTGGGGAATGAACCCTAGCTTACATCTTAGATACAAGAATGCATCCTTAGGTAATGGCTTGGTGAATATGTCTACAACTTGTTCTTTTGTATGTACATATTCTAATTTTATTTCTTTGTCCTACACCAGTTCTTTGACAAAGTGATATTTTATAGCAATATGCTTTGTTTTGGAATGCATCACTAGGTTCTTTGATATGTTAATTGTGCTGGTGTTATCACAATACATGACTATTGGCTCTTTGATTTAAACCTTCATTCCTTCCAAAAATTGTTTGAACTAAAAAATGCTAGAACAATTTAGTGTTGCTACTACATATTATGCTTTTGTTGTAGATTAGGATGTGCAATTTTGCTTCTTGTTTGTCCAAGATGGCAACTGAGTGAACTTGGTGAATACTAAATCTGTCTAACTTTCCCTTCATTAATCGAGTGAGCTTGGTTAACATTGTTTTCTACCTTAATTCCTTTGATGCCTGAGTGAGCTTGGTAGACACTATTATCTATTCATAGTAAACCTGTGAACACTTGGTAGATAAAGAAAACTATCTTCACTAACCAAGTGAGCTTGATAAGCACTACTTGTCAATTGATATGACATTTGTGTAACATCAAAGATAACACCCAATTAATCAATTGTATCCAATAGATTACACCGATGTTATCAAAAAAGATAACCACTGTATCCTTTATCTCTACTTTCATATCTACCAATAGTTGTTTGAACCAAACAACATTGGAGCAATTACTTATTGCTACCATGTAGTCTGCTTCAATTATAGACTAAGAAATGCAATTTTGCTTCAAGTACTTGTCCAAGACACTAGTATTTTACCAAGAAAGAATGCTCCAGAATTGGTGCTCTTCCTATCATCAACACTTCCTTCCCAATCAACATCTTTAAATGCTTTCAAAGCCAAATTGTCTCCCTTTTAATACCATTATCCATTGTCTTTAGTACCTTTTAGATATGGTTTTTTTAGGATTTTTTGAGAATATTTCCACCATACCAACTTCTAATGTAATAACAGGACTTGTATTGTAGTTTTCCAATCACTAATCTATATGTGGTCTAATCTACCTCCTTGGAATCATCATTTTTGGAAATCTTATGTCTAGTAGACATAGGTGTTCCAAATAGTCTTGATTCCTCCATTCAAAAAAAATTTAGTATCTCCTTGATATATTTGGATTAAGTAATGTAGATACCATCTTTCTTCTATTGAATTTGTAATCCAACAAAGAGTTTTATCTCTCCAAACATGGACATCTCAAATTCTTTACTTATCTCTTTTGAAAAATCTTTGCATAAGTCATCATTTCTAGTAAATAATGTGTCATCCACAAAGATTTCAGCCAACGCAATCTTCTCTTCTCGTCCTTCTTTGATATACAAGCTATTATTATCGTTTGTTCTTTAAAAACTAATATTTATTAAGTAATTATGAAGTCTTTCATACCAAGCTTTGGGAGCTTTCTTGAGACCATATAACACTTTGTGCAATTTATAGACCATATCCTTTTTGCTAGAATCTACAAAACCTTTAGGTTTTTCTATGTAAACTTCCTCTTCAAGAATGTAGATTTTACATCCATTTGATAAACTTTAAATCCTTTATGTGTAGCATAAGCAAGTAAGGTTCTAACATCTTCTAGTCTTGCAACAAGAGAGAAAGTTTCACCATAATCAATACCTTCTCCTTGAGAATAACCTTTTCATACTAACCTTGCTTTTGTTTTGGAAACTTCTCCATCTTCAATTAGCTTATTTCTAAAAACCCACTTTGTGCCAATTACATTTTTATCCTTTGGACTAGGAAAAAGAGTTCAAGTCATATTTCTCTCTATTTTTTCTATCTCTTCATTCATAGGTACAATCTAACTTTCGTTATCCAAAGAATCTTTCATTGATCTAGGTTCAAATTCAATAAGAAAACATGTACCTTACAATTTGTTTCTTGTCATTGTACCATCTAACTTGTCTCCAATGATCTAGTTAGGTGCATTATGTCTTCTAACATATATTGCTAGCATAGGTACTTTGGATTTAGAACTTGTTTCACTAGCCTCTCCAATATCTTCTAGATCAAGATCGGGTCCTACTATCAGTAGATTGGGTCCTACTATCCATAACTTGGGTCTATCAAAATTGGTTTCCTTTGGAAATAGCTCAATAGCATTTGACTATGACTTGGGTCCTTCAAAATATGACTCAGGTTGCATTGGTTGCAACATGTTAGCCTTTGGAAATTTTGGGGACTTGGGAGGTGAAGTCTATTGACTTCCAATTGGATTTGGAAATGTATCAAGTTCATAGTAGACAAACTTTTTATAATCCTTAGCTTTTTTGTTGCTCTCTTCTTCACTCTTTTCTACAAACTCATCAATTCTTAAATTTGCACTTTCTATAATCTTATGAGTTGATAAGTTCAAACATTTATATGCTATACTTTTTTAAGAGTATCCTAGGAATATGCCTTCATCACCTTTGAGATCAAATTTACCTTTCTTAGACTCTTTTAGAATATAACATTTGCTACCAAATACTTTCAAGTAATATACATTGGGTTTGTAGTCATACCATAGTTCATAAGGAGTTTGATTTGAGTCTTTCTTTAGTTGTATTCTATTCAAAGTGTGCACTACAATACTGATTGCTTCCTTCCAATATTTGATTGCAATACTATTTTCTATCATCAAAGTTCTTGCACAATCCATGATGGATTTTTTCTTTCTTTCAGCTATACCATTCTGTTGTAGTGTACTAGGGGATGATACTTGTCTCTTAATTCCTCTTTCAATGAAGAATTCAATGAACTCATTGGAAATGAATTCACCACCTTTTTTTGACCTCAAACACTTCATCTTCTTTCCAGTTTCTTTCTCTACTCTTGCCAAATACCACTTAAACTTTTTAAAATCTTCTAATTTATCTTTTGAGTACATTATAGTCATCATTCTAGAATAATCATCAACAAAAGGAATAAAATAATTATCTCCACTATAGCACTCATTTTCAATAGGTCCACATAAGTTTGTATTAACCAGCTCCAATACTTCTTTAGAATGATCGTTCTTTCATTTGAAATTTCTCTTTCCCATCTTACCAATTTGAGAATTTTTGCATAGGCCCATATCTAGTTTTCGTAAGCTAAGAATACCTCTCACTCATTTTTTTTTTTCTTATCTTGATTAGATTATCAAAGTTCACATGACATAACCTTTTATGCAACAACTAGATTTCTTGTACTTGAGCAATGAAACATGAACTTTCACTAAGATCTAGGTAGAATAGGTTACCTTTAGTTTGGTTACTAGACCTTACCATTTTTCCCTTGCCATCTAGAGCTTGGCCTTCCCATTAATGAATTATATCTTGAATCCAATGTTATTAAACCATGCCACACTCATTAGATTATAATTTAGTCCTTCAACCCGATAAGCATTATCACATCTAAGTTTATTGGTTAGTGAGATACAACCTTTTCCCTTTATGCAACATCATTCATTGTTTCCAAATCTTACACTAACACCATAATAATGTTCCATATATTCAAAATTTTTTTTCTCACAAGTCATATGATGTGAGCAACCAATATCAATAATCCATGTATCATTTTTCCAAACATGAGAGATAAGTGTCATTTTATCTCCTTCATCATCAGATTAATCTTTTACAAAAATATAAACCATTTCATCATCTACACTACTACCTGAATCTTTATCCATAAAATTAGATTTCTTACCTTTTTTCCTTGTAGTCCTTGAAGTTCTTGAAATCCTTCTTCCCCTTTTACTTGTTGTGCTTCTTTCCATCTGTGTCTTCTCTATTTGGACATCTTGCAGTAATGTGACCAACTTATTCACAAGAGAAATAGATTAAAGGAATTTTACCTTTGTACTTTCCTTTGCCTTTGGGATACCTTCTTGGAAGCAATGCTTCAATGGCTTCAAGATCACTATTGAGATAGTCTTCCTCTTTACTTTTAGATTTTTTTATTTTAGACTTTTTAGCTTTGTTATTGAGTGATACCTTGGCTTCAAATGCAAACTCAAGATTGTTAGAACTAGGAGTATAATGATCATAATTATCTAGTTCAAATGCAATCAATATTCCAACTAAAGCATCCAAAGTTATCTTGTTATTTAAATCACATCTCATCTCTTCAATAGAAGATACTTTGATTGCATATATAGGAAGAAGGGTTCTAAGTATCTTTCTTACCACTATCACATCTTCAATTGTTCCTCCAAAGGCATTCATAGCACTGACACTAGCTTTGATTCTCTCAACATATTTAGCAATTTTTTCATCCTCTCTCATCTTCATCTAATCAAACTAACCTCATAAGATTTCTACCTTAGGTCTTTTCACATTAGCATAACCTCCATGGATATCTTTCAGTTTGGTCCAAATGTTATGAGTAGTAGCACATCCCTTAACCTCATCAAACTCAATATAGTTAAGAGTTGATGCAATGTCAATCATCATGATGTTATGATTTTTTTTTTAGCAATCTCATCAATAGTTAGTGTTCTAGTAGGAGCCTTGTAAGAATTTTCCAAGTATTTTAAACCTAAATCACTAATGGTTTCCAAGTGCAACTTCACAAGTTCTTTCCATCCCTAGAAGTTATATTTGTTTAACTTGAGAATCTCTCTCCTATAAGACATCTTGATCTTTAGCCTAGGTCCTTGAAACCTTCTCTACAAGCATCAAGAAGCTTTGATACCAATTGTTAAAAATATAAGATGAGTAACTAAGAGGGGAGGCATGAATTACTTATCACTAAAATAAGCCCTAGATCCCTTAGATGCTAGTACATAACATAAAGTTACACTAAAATTACTGATGCTTGGTAAACACACAGAAACTTGGCAAATGCTTAACATGAAAATCTTAAGAGATTATCTATGATTAACCTTACTTAACTTAGTTGCATACACATAAAATAAATAACATGAACACAAGAGACACAAATATTTTAATGTGGAAACCCAATTTGGGAAAAACCACCAATTACAACTAGTTACTATTTTGCATTCTTCTAAAGTGAGTCTTGTTAGAAGCCAACCGGATTAAAAGTTACAAAACACATTGTTAGATTTGACCTTTTTAAAGGATTTAATCACCCTGGTAGGAGTGGCCATGGTAGAGGTATTTAGACACTTCAATCTAGAAATTTCACCTTGTTAGAGGGTTTACAAATAGTTGTTAAGCCAACTCTATTAAGAGATTTAGATCACTGCAATAATGGTTAAAGAGTAACAATGAGATGACTTAATTTCTATTTCAGCTAAATTGCTAATTACAAATCACAATTATAGCTTGTATACTTGATCCTTTTTTATCGAATGTATCTTTGTAGCTCCATAAGGATATTCTTCTTAATCCTTCTATTTCTCTTTCTCTAAGAATCTTATTTTCTTTCTTATTTACTTGCACACATTCAATCCTCAACTTGACCTTAAACTTATACCTTATGCATTGTCAAGTTAGATTGAAAAAATCTTAGAATAATTAATATTCATTACCTCAATTGGTTGGAATCAAGAAACAAATTTATTAATCTTAATATGTTAAAAAAATAAAATCCTTCATTAGCCAACCCTACTCAATAGACACTAACTTCAAAATAATTTTCTTACGTTAACCAAGTGAACTTGGTTAACAGTACATCTTCAAAAGATTTCTTTGGTAACTAAGCAAGCCTAGTTAACACTGGTTCCATCCAAATTTTCTTTCATTGACTGGGTGAGCTTGGTTAACACTCATCTTCTTCAAAGTTCAATTTGACACCGAAGTGGACTCTATAGTCACTGACTTCTAAACTTGGAAAAATGTAGAATTCTTAGCTGATACAAGAAACTGTCTTCAATGCCCAAGTGAGCTTGGCATACATTATATGGTAAAGATAGGAAATTTTTTGTAACATCAAAGATAACACACAATTTACAAATTATTTTCAACATCATATTGAGAAATTAGATCAATATTTTATATAGAGTAGATCCAAAATTATCTTATAGAGAAAACTGAGGGTCAAATACTAAATCAATTTTAACAAGATTGAATCAAGGAAAATATCTTAACCAAGTGATCCTAATAGGTGTATGTAAATCTCCTAATAGATTTCTTACTTAATTGTAAGTGTGAAATTATTTAATAGGGTAGGACTTACTATTCTTGAAGCATTTAATAGGCTAGACCCCTCATAAGGTAGATCATATATTATGATCAAACATTGGAATACTAATAGTTTAACTTTATTGTTTTTGATTAGATAAACAGGTTTTACAGGGATCCTAAAACCCAATAGTTAAAACATATAAGGCTTATAAAAAGTGTGAAAGCCTACCCCAAAAATTATAAGTTCAGAGGCTGTTAATAAGCATAAACCCTAGCCAAAAAGTAGAGTTCTAAGAAAAGACTAGGAAAAAAGATAAGTAATACCAAGGCCTAAAGCCAGAACAAAAGCCAAAAGACAAAGAAAAAAAAAAGAACATGCGAGAGTTATTCCTTGCTCTTTCACTCCAGCTCTTGCATAACCTAAGTAGCCTCATAGGCCAGTTGATTCTCCTTTTCTTCCAGCTATTGTGCCCTTTGGTTCCCTTGGTCTTGATTAGGAATGGTGTTGTCCTTTGCAGAGTCATCCTCCATTCTAGCTTCATCCCTATCTTTTTCTTCCTCATCATCCTGCATTTCTCTATCTTTGATCTAGCTCGTAAGAGAGATGATGTTGTTATTAATGGAGCATAACAAAGAGAACATCTAATTCATAAGGTTGTGTATCCTTCTTTTCGCTAGACTAAGCATGTCAGCCAAATCTGTCCTCCTGTTAGCATCCATCCCATTCCTTGTTGCCTCAATATGTCTCACCTATTCTTTGACCTCCTCCAGCTCATGGAAAAGCCATTTGATTGATCTAAAATTGTCAATCATACTATTACAAGCATTATTCAAGTGGTTCATCCCTATCTCTCTGGCTCTATCCGAAATAGCCACTATCGCCAAGTCAATGAGTTCTTCTAGCCACTATTCCTCTTGATTTTCCACAAGGATTTGGAGATTCATGGCCTCCCTAAAAATTCCCATCTTCAAATTCTTGACATTAAATTTTATCCAAGCTTTCCTCCTATCATTGACTTGCACTTCCCCTTTCGCATACCCCACATTCTCCTCTTTCTACTCCTTAGGTTGGGCTTGGAGGTGGATAGGAGATAGGGGTAGCATAGACACCTCCTCAAACTAAGAGTGCACTTCCTCCAAACTATCCCTCTTGTGTTTCTTCCTTCCACTTTCATCCTTAATTTCCTCCTACATCTCCTTAACCACCTCCTTAGACTCTAGCTCCTCCTCATCATCGCTATCTCCCTCCTCATCCTTCTCAGGAGACTTCTGCCCAAGATCCTTAGGGCTTTTTCTGCTAGGAGTTATGGGGGAGGGCAATTTTTTAGCTTGGTGAGTCACTAATTTCTCCAAAGAAGAGATCCCTCCTTCCTCAGAGTTGAAGCTTTGAATTTCATTCAAGTTAGAGTAGTAACTAGAACTACTAGACTCCACATTCTTTGCCTAAGGGGGAGCAATGCTTATAGTCTGAGGCTTGAAGTGCTCATGGATAAGCAACAGTAGCCCCTTGTGTAGAGCCAAGTTTGCGGTGGGCTTCTTTTTGAAGCTGTCCACCCTCTTTCTCATAAAGGTTAACAAATAATATGGAAAGGAAATACTAGCATTATGCCAGAAATGATTCAATATAACAAAGTGGTGGGTACGAACTCTATCAAACCTAGGGTCCAACATGATGTACTCGATAAAAGCTCTCAGAACATACCTCCACCACTTCTTCATGGAGTCGGGGACATAGTAGGTGTCAATCTTTCTTAGTGCATTTAGTTCCTTCTCATTCTCCACAAAGTCCCTAACCACATTGGCTGAGAGCTTTTTATACCTAAAGAATTTAAAACCCTCGATAGGGATTTTGGTGATAGTCGCAATCACCTCCTCCATTATCCGAAAGTAGACCCCATTCACCTTCATCTTGCCATCCTTCCAAGACCCCACCATACTTTTGGTCACCTCTTGATCGAAACCATGCAGCTTCATGATATAATTGGTAACCCCACCCTCTTCTAGTTTTTCTCACACCTTCTCCTTACTTCTCCATTTCTAAAAATCTCCCACTGGCTCCTTTCTACACCTTTTCCCTACCATTTCTACACATTGCATGCCCTCTTTACTCATGTGCTCCTCAATCTATGACTAAAAGGGACCTCTGAGAGTAAGCAATAAATAGAGAAAAATAGCCCTAGTATTTCTCCAGAAGCGAGTGCAAAAAAAAACCCACAAAGCATGTCGATTAATCAATAATGAATCACTATAGTTTTGATTTCCCATTCTTCCATTTTGAAAAGTACCCTTATTTCTTGAAACCTTCATAATCATAATGATAGCTTGATTTTCTCCATACTTCCTTGGATCTTGTCGAAGTTGATCAAACTTTTAATGTCTGTTGGCAACAAATTCTATGATGCCAAGTCATTTTTTGGTCTGCATCAACTCCAATGTTCGTAAACCTATCAGGAACTGGGTTTGCTTCCCAAAAAATATGAGTGACGTGGATTCTATTAAATTTGGTGAGGGTCTCATGAGTCTCATCAATTAGATTTACAATCATCTATGATGGATGTGAGGTTCCAATGATGCACTTTATAATGTTATTTGAATCCCCTTTGAGCCATCAATTGGTAACACCAATTTCAAAAGCCAGTTTTACAACATTACACGTGGCATTCACTTCCACAAAATGATTGGTTTGGAATCCTAGTGGGAGAGAAAAAGCCACAATACTATCTCTATTTTCATTCCTTATCACACCTCCGCTACTCGAGGAGCCAAGGTTGCCCTTGGAGGCTCTGTCAAAGTTGGCTTTGTGCCAGCCTTCAGGGGGGAGGAGCCACTTGGCTTCTTGTCTTTTCCTCAATCTGTCTTTTACCTTCTCCTTTTTTCTACCTCCTATCTCAAATTCTCCCCCCTTCCTCACAGAAAAGTTTTGCTTTATGTTACTAAAAATATTTCTCCCAACAACTAAAGTTGGCTCCTCCCTATCTCTGAAAATCAAATTATTTCTCTCCTTCCATATGCTCCAAAAAAAATGGGGCAAGATCCAGGAGCTAATTTCCTACAAGAAAGACCCATTGAACAAGCCATGCCATTGACATAAAAAGTCTAGAAGGTTAGAAGGAAAGCACCAATTGTGGCCTAAGTCCTGGTGAGGCAACCCCAAACTGTCCTAGAAAAAGAACAGTGAATGAACATATGGTTGCCTGTCTCTGACTCTTCTTTACACAAAACACATCTTCTAGGCATGATGTGGCCTCTTTTGATGAGATTTTCCTAGGTTAGAATTTTGTCTTGAAGAGACAACCAAAAAAACATGTTGACTTTTGGCGTAAGGCTAGGGATCCAAGCCCTTGACCAAGGGGGAGACTCTTTTAAGCTCCATAAAGCAGAGTACCTAGAGGCAACCGAAAAGAGCTCATTGGCTTTATCCCTCCAAACTTGAACATCCTTATTGTTTCTAAGGGACAAGGAATTAAGCATGATCATGATAGGTTTGAGGTCATCTAAGATAATGGAAAGGTCCCTCCAACCTTGTTCGGTCCTATAATTACTGACTTTGTGCCCATAAAGGTTGATGAAATCATTAGCCCAAAACCCATAGGTAGGGTTGTTCATAAGGGGGCCCTAAGAAAGCCAACTATCAGACTAGAATAGAATATCCTCCCCATTACCTCGCTTCCAGGAGACTTTTCAATTAGCTAATTCCTTGGCTTTTAAGAAACCATTCCAAACAATAGAACCTCTTGGGATATCCTCACTGAAGATGGTGAACTGAATAGAGGGCCTCTTTATATACTTATTAACTATAGTGTCTCTCCATTCCCCCATGCTACTAAAGATGCGCCAGATTTGGTTTTCCAGGAGGGCCTTATTGAGGTGAATGAGCTTCTTCATTCCTAGACCTCCATTCTTCTTGGGGAGGAAAACTTTGTCCCATGTAACAAGGGGGTACCTTTTATTCCTTTCAGCTCCCATACACAAAAAATCCCTTTGGATTTTCTCCATCATTTTAGCATATTTCACTGGTATGGTAAAAAGGCTCAGAGCATATATCGACAACTTTTGAAGGATGAATTTAACTAGTTGACATTTTCAAGCTTGGCTAAGAATGGCTCCTTTCTAGCCTACTAGTTTCTTTCTAAACCTTTCCATGATTCCATTCCAGAAGGAATCTAAAGGGTCATTCCCAAGGGGAGACCAAGGTAGGTAGAAGGAAGCTTCCCCACTTGACATCCCAAGATTTTGGAGATTCTCTTCTTTCTTTCCTCCAGAGTATTGATAAAGAAAATAGAACTTTTGTCCTAATTGATGAGCTACCCCAAACCTCTAGAATAGGTATCCAAAGTGTCTTTTATAGCCTTTGCCTCCTTGACTGAGGCATCTCCACCCATAATAGTATCATCAACAAATTATTGATGAATAAAGGGGGTGCATTTGGAAGAAGGTTTAAAACCTTTGATCCTCCCTTCTTTCTTTTTCTTCTCCATGAGTTTGCTAATGCATTCTACAAGGATAATAAAGACAATAGGTGATATAGGATCCCTCTAACATAGGCCTTTGGTAGGTTTGAAGAAATCAGAGGGGGATACATTAGCTAAAATAGCTAGAGAGGGAGTGGTGACTAGCTAGGAGATTAGCTTACATGATTTGACATCAAAGCCAAAAGCCTTCAACACCAAATCCAAAAAACACCAATCAACCCAATCGTAAGCTTTGGACATGTCTAGTTTGAGTAACATCCCTTCTCTCTTTCTAGCTTCCATAGAGTGAATCACTTCATGCACCATAATAATTGAATCTAAAATCTATCTGCCTAGAACAAAACCAGATTAATACTGAGAGATAATCAGGGGGAGAAGCTTAAGTAGCCTCAAAGTGAGCACCTTTGAGATGATTTTATAAAAGGAGTTGCATAAATTGATGGGTTTGAACTTATCCAAAGTGTTAGCTCCTAGAACTTTGGGAATAAGAACTAAGAATGTAGAGTTTATTTCCTGCGGGATAGTTCTGGTTCCAAAGAATTCTTGAACTACCTTCACAACATCCTTCATAATGATAGGCCAGTACATTTGGAAAAAGAAGGTGGGAAAACCATCAGGGCTAGGCGACTTTTTTGTCAGAAGAGAAAAAAGAGCTTCTCTTACTTCAAAATCAAAAGGAATGGACCGAAGTAGATTATTATGGTGTGGTTGGAGGATTTTAGGAATACAAGAAACAATATCATCCTGGTCCACTTTAGAGAGCAAAGGATCCCAAGACAGCAGGGAGGAGAAAAAAGAAATAGCTTAATTTGATATATCTACTTCCTTTGTCAACACATGCTAGTCTTTCTTCAAGCCAACAATCCTACTATTTGCTCTATGTTTAAGAGTAGTTAAATGGAAAAACTTTGTGTTCTGGTCTCTTTCCTTGAGCCAGTTGATTCTAGATCTTTGCCTCTAGAACTTTTCCTCTTTGCTAATGATGTCCTATAAATCAAACAGGATGGACAACTCTTCTTCCCTATTCGAGGCATCATTCCCATTTTCCTGAATGGAGGCTTGGATAGAAGAGAGATTTTTAGAGAGATCCTCTTTAAGAGAGAATATGTGATCAAAATATGACTTACTCCAAGCTTTAACCATGCTTTTACATTGCTAAGTTTTTTAGCAACCCTGAACATTGCAATGCCTTCCACTTCTATACTCCACCAGACCTTAATTCTTTCTAAAAGGTCAGGGTGATAAGTCCACATTTTCTCAAAATAGAAGGGAAGAGGTCTAAAGGGATCAAAAGGAACAATTGAGAGGGAGATAGGGGAGTGGTCAAACCCAACTCTAGGCAAAAGAGCTAACTTGCAAGAGGAAGACTATAGTCAATTAGGAGAAATGAGAGCTCTATCCAGTCTAACCTAAATATAATCCTTGCATATGCATTTATTGGACCAAGTGAAGTCACCTCCCATTAGGTCCAAATCTAGAAAAGCCAATCCATTGATGAAGTTAGAAAGGTCATGCTTGCTATCCCAGTCCTGAGGCAGACCACCCTTCTTTTCCTTATCCAGAAGAGGGGTATTGAAGTCTCCCATAATGATTCTTTTCTTCATGTTGCTATTTTGTACTAGCTCTTCTGCTCTAGACCAATAGGACTTTCTATCTCTCTTGTTATTGGGAGCATATATATTAAGAAAAACTAAAAATTCATTGGAATGGATATGGAACACTTTACAAAAAAGAATGTTACTACATTGAAGAATGATTCCACCCTGAAAAGTTTGGTCTTGAATAATGTTAGCAAACCCCTAGAGGCTTCATCAAAGTCTGATGCCTCCCCACTCATCAAGTTGCTGAACTTAATATTTCTCAATGAATCCTTTTCCATTTTTGTTTCTTGGATCATCAAAATGTCAGGTCTCTAGTCTCTAATCAGATTCCTAATAATTTCCTATATATGGGCACCATTTGGGCCCCTAATGTTCCATGAGATGATCTTCATTTTTTATTCTTATGAAAATCCTTCAGAGTGCTTTGGCACCCATTCACCAAGCTTCTTTTGGTCTCCTCCTCTTTGGACTCCCTCTCTGATTTTCTACCTACTTTGGTAGTAGAGCCCACATCTAGTTTGTAGCTACTCCTGGTCAGTGCATGAGAAGCTATAGATGGATCTCTGATTTGTTTCTTCTTGGGTGTCTCTCCCTTCTTTTCAAACTTCAAGCATCTAGAAGCCTTGTGACCATTCTTTGGGGTGCTAAGAAGATCTACCCTTTGGTCCAGATATTTCATCAAGTCCTCCTTTTTTCTTGTTCTGGTCGCTCATTCTCTAGTGGAAACCAAGTTTTCCTTTGGGTCCTGAAAGATGATAATTTCCTTATTTTCTCTTTCCTTTTCTTCCTCTGTGGAACCCAGTTCAGGCTCTTCCTCTCTGGGGAAATTGTCCATCCCAAACTCCTAAAAACCTTTCTATGAGGTAGCCTTACCTTCCACTTCTCCAGGCATGAGGATCCTTTCCTCAACCTAGTCATCCTCAATCTGTTGAGAGGCTTCTAAAGGTAAAGAGGAACTTGGTATTGACTTGACTAACTCCCCTTCTTTTCTTGTCATGCCCTGAGGCTCTTGGTTAGTCATATTTGGAGCATCTACTACTTTCTAGGTTGCTGGTGAAAGGCCCTTTTAGCCCTATTTAGTGGGCTTCTTTTTCCAAACTTTCTTCATCCTCATTTGAGATGAAGCAGGAGGATTCTTCTTCTTAGTAGTCTTAGCTTTCGGGCATTGAAAAGCCTTATGAGCTATTTTAAGACAATGAAAACACCCAAAAGGGACACTCTCATAGTCCATCTGCTAGATATGAGTGCCAAGTTTTAACTTTATTCTTGCAATAGTAAAGATTTATGGGTTTCTTCCCCAACAAAATTTTACCTTCACCTTGAAGTGTTTCTAAGTTACCAAATCATTTGTGTTATGTGTTGAATCTTTCATGGATGTTATATTTTTAACATTATAGTTTTATGTTACATTTAAGATATGAGATGAATTAGGTGTGAAACCAATCGTTTAGTTTTGTAAGTAAAAGTTTAAGATCCTGATTCACCCACCTCCCCCCCCCCCCTCCTATTATCTTGTTTCCCATTAATTCCTTACAATAATTGGTTTTAGAACATAGTTCTCTTGGAAAACGCCTAACAGCTTGAGATGATCAAATCTTGGAGATGGAGGAATATAAGTGGGGAAAAATCATTTAGAACCAGATGATTGAAATCTAGATCATAATGCAATAGATTAAAGGAGCAAGAGAATAGTTAAGGAAATCATAGAAGAAAAGGAGAGAGATAGAAATTCATTAAAATGACACACTATATAAATAAGTAGATACAAAAGGACTACTTGACAGTGGAAAGACTAGAAACAATGATGAAGCAATAGTAGAATTACTAAATAAGAATAATATTCTAGTAAATGAGGAAAAAGAACTCAAGAGAGAAAAAGAAACTCAATTAGTAATAGTATGTAAAGTACTAAAGAAAAAGAAGAAAGATGAAGAAGAAAAAATCATGGTTGAAGAAGAAAAATGGAAAATGACATCTACACTAGAAGAAAGATCATTTGAGTTATAGAAACTCATAAATAATTAGTTAGATATACTAAATCAATTGATGATTACTACTCAAGTAGAAAATAGAAAAGACATGGAGATCACAAATCTAAGGTCACAAAATGACCAACCGATAAATGTGTTGAGGAATGAAAAGAACTTCTACAAAGAATGAAAAAACCAAGTGAGTCTATTAAATGCTTTGACGAATTGATGAGATCACCTAGGTCAATAAAAGATATTATTGGAATGGGATATAAAAATAACCACTCATCAATTGAAGAAGGAGAATCATCACAAATTAGACAAAAAAGAAATGCAAAATCCAAATGCAAACCCACATGCCATCATTGTGGTAATCATGGACACACATCTAACATGTGTACAAACAAGAATGGTATACAAACTTCTAAACCTAAGTCTATTGGTAAATGTTCTAAATGAAAGAAGGTAGGGCATAAAGAACATGAATATAGATCAAAGAAAAGTGATTCACTCACTACATCTAGATATGAAGGATAGTACTATAACTATCAAAAATATGGACAAAGAGCTCATGAGTAAAGATTCAAGAAAAAATCCAACTTGACACCTAAGAAACAAGAACATGCAACCAGAAAAGGTAATGCTTATGATTAGGATTATAATACATGATACAGTTGCCACTATTGTGCAAAGTACAGACACATACCTAAGAATTGTATTAAGACACATTTAAGAGACAATTATAAGAAGTGGTTGAATGGAGAAATAGTATTATATAGTTGTCTCAAAGTTGGACATATTAGTAGAAACTATAAAACCAAAGCACTTGCAACAAATAATGGAAATGACAATGGTAAAATGAAGATTGAGATAAGGCAAAAATGGAAAGAAATAGTGCAAGATAGAAATAATAGATCAAACAAAGAAGAGATCACCCAATCTAATGGGTTGGGTGATCACAACACATCTAACTAAATGAAGAAAGGCATGTAGGAATTGTATATTCAATGATATATCTTACATCAGTTCCTAACATAAATGTGCTAAAAGTTTATATTCTCATAAGTAAAGATGCATCAAGAGTAGATTCATAGAAAGGAGAGTGAAAGAGAATAATTTACTACATAGAGTATTGAGCATCAATATTATAATTTGTATTGACTGAGCATTTCAATATGGACTAAGTGCTTGACTAAGTTGATGTGTTGAGTGAATGAATTAGTGTTGGCCAAGTAAGGTAACATGGACTAAGTATGAAGACTGAGCTAGATTTCATAAACCTACCAAGTGTGAGAACATTAATTATGGATCTAGAATGGAAATTTAAAGGTATTTATCAAATTTGAGCATTCATTTTATTCACCAAGCAATTTAAGAGCTCACAAGTGATTTAAAAGTGATTAAGATGATATTAGCAATGAAGCAAGTGAATCACAATGGACCATAGAAAATTTAACAACATTATTAAGGGTTACTTTCAGTGCCAAGTAAATTATTTTCTAAAGATATCTTAGAAGAGTTTATTTTAAAAACACTAGATTTAAATGACATTTGCAAGAGAAGTGTTGAAATATAGCACACTCAAATTGTGAGGAATGATTAGTGTCCTCTACTTTTTAGGAACAATGTGATTGTTGAGAATAGTGAAGATGATATTGGCACCCTATCATCAATACCACCCAGAGTTTTAACTATTCAAAGAAGAAGAAAAAATTGTTGTTCAGAAAAGGCTTACCTATACCTTAGATTTCCCAAAAGTTTTCAAGGTAGAATGCATAAAAATCATACTAATCTACATCTATGATATGAAGGTATGGTTAGAAGGAGAACCAATTAAAATCAGCAAGGCTATAATATGCCGATTCACTAGGTACCCACCTTGGATTGAAAAAAAACCATAAGGAGTGCAACAAGGAATGAAATTGAGAAGTTAACCAAAGCAAAGTGGAATGGTAGAGGAATTTCAATTGATGGTATTGATAATCTTGTAATTGAATTTGGAATTCATGTAATAGCACACAAATTTTACCAATCCAATTGATTGAAAAGCATGTTGTGCATTGCAATGGATTTGGGATGCAAAATTGTTAAGAAGGATCATGCTTATAACTTTGTTGAGTTACAACTGGAACAAGTGACAAAAAACTTGGAAGCTATAAGGAAGGAAAAGAATACATCATATTATTAGAATGTATGTATTCCTATGTATAAAACTCATTCCTTATGATTGGAATAGTAACATGGGATAGAAGTTGACCTTCTGTGGAGAAGATAAATGATTTAATCAATAGGTTGTGAGAAAATTTTGAAGCCATAATGAATAATTATTTTGAAGAATTCAAATTCAAAATAAAAAAATAGAATGAGGATGCCTAAGTTAGTCATAGATAAATCTTATGATGAGATATATTTTATAGTAGATACAAATTTTGTGCATGGCCAGGTAGTAATCAAGGATTACATGGTTGAGACCTATGTTGTATGAAGTAAATGTTGACGAGGTTACAAAAAAAATGAAATCTCTTTTGGTTGAAGATGTTGATGTAAATGCTGAGAAATTTGGCACATATGAGACAATTTTGGTTAAACTAATTGCAGAGGCAAGCATGCCTAAACTTGATAAGAAAAGGAAGAGAATGAGTCTTGTAGATAAGGACAATGAAGAAGGAGAAGGATCAAGATAACTTGTAGAGGTAGATGAAGGAAAAGGAAAAAAATTGGTTGTTTTCAAGCCCAAGATAACCAAGTAGAGGAAAGTGGTAATTACTGATCCAAAGTTGAAATTTGATCTTAGTAGAGATGTGTAGAAGATTCTCCCATCTTAGAAGCCAAAAGGAAAGATCATAACAAGATGAAAAATACTTCATCCACCAGTTGTGAAGATAAGAGGAAGTCTATTAAAGAAGAGACCAAACAACTAACCAAAATAGAATATACAAGAGAGGGCAAAGAGAAAATTGATCATATCACAACAGGAGGAATAAGATGATGAAGAAACCATGTTTGATGAACTGAGAAAATTTTAAATTATGAAAAGAATCCCTCTAATGACTTTGGAACAAGTATGTGAAAGTATTAGAGAATCAAAAAATATTGCAAAATTCAAAGTTATTACTTATGATTCTTTGAATAGTGATGATCAAGTGAAGCTTGAAGAAGCCATGATTGACATGATGGTAAAATTTAGATGTACACCCTTGGAACTAGAAGATGGATTCCCAACAGGCTTGTATAAATGGATAAATGCTAAATGGAAGTGGGTACTATCTACAAAAAATAAAATAAGAGAAACTACATTGGCACAAGCTATGTCAAATATAGGGAAGAGACACATGTCTATATCCCTAAAATATTTTGTAAAGAAATTCATGCTAAGTGATAGGGCATATAAAATTTTGGAAAAATAACTTCATGAAGTTGAGCAACACAAGACTAGAATTTGGAAAGAAGCATTTGGACTACTTATTCCAAAAGAATAAACAAGAGATGGTAGAGATGAAAATAAATTTGAAGGTGCATATAAGGAAGAATTTTCTAAACTAGTAGAAGAAATTAGGAAACTAGTGAAATAGTCTAAACAACAAGAGGTTGTTACCATCAAAGATGTATCTGACACACCTTTACAAAATTAACATGTATTAACTAAGGAAGACATGAAAAATCTAATCTTAAACACAAATCTACCTTGTACAAATCCTATTTTACTACAAATTATAGATTATCCAAAGATTTAGGATGCATAGACTAATAATGTTGAGGTTATACCCATTATAGAGGATACAAGTGTCAAGCAATGGGAAAATGCTATAGTTGTATTCTCATAATTAGATTATATGCATATTCTTCAACAAAGGTGAAGATAGAAGACATTAAGGGTACTGAGTCAGAAGAAGAAGAGGTGACACAAAAAGGGCAAGAAGATTCACAAGCTCTTGTATATCTACTGAGTGCAAAGCCTTCAGAATCATTGACTAGAACACCTAAACAATACGTGATACCTAATCAAGGGAGGTAATAGTAGGTATCAAGATCAATTAAGAAAGGGAAAAAAATGTAAATATCACTACCTAGTGATACAACCCCAAGATCTTAGGTTTTGACTCAATCAAAGGAGATGGAAGATGATTCAATTAGTCTAGATAAGGTAATTATGTTACCCATGTATTGACACTACAATAGATGTAGGAAATAAAAACTTTACTAAGCCACAAGGTAAAGCAAGAATAGCTAAGGAGAGAGCACAAAAATAAATAGGTATTGCATAATATTACAAACATTCTTATGGATGTATTTGGCATAACTAAATTAGATGATCAACATCCAATTTGTGATCAATTGGTGTATATAGTTGATAAAACTCAAGCAGAAGATATAGAGAGAAATGATAAATTGATGTAGTGTCTAAGACAAGATTTGAGCATAAAGTATTCGATAAAGTATCTTTTGAAATTGTAAATAGAAAAGAAGAGTTTCTTAATCTCATATTGGTTTTGACTATGTAGTGACAAAACATTTAGTCATTATTCAAAAAAGAATAGTTCATGTCAAGTGATCAAAGTGTGTTGAGCACTAGTAGTTGTTAAGCACTTAGAGTGTGTCAAGTCACTCAAGTGATGAGCCAACATAAGGTATCGAGTAAATAGCATGTGCCAAGTGATTTAGATGCCAAGAAATAGTTAGTGCTGAGTTATTTAGGAGCCAAGTATCAACATAAAGAGCATAATGAAGGTCGAGCATCAAAGTCTTTAGATGTCAAGTGAGCAATCAAAGACATAGTTGTTTGTAATGGAACAAACTACTATGTAAACCATTTTTGGCTGACATAAATATGATTTTATGATTATAAGAGATAAATATTAAGTCATATTATGAATCCCTATGCTATGCATGCAACCAATCAGAATAAGGCAAGCTTAAGGTGACAATAAGGATCAACCACAATCATTGATTCCTACCTAACCCATCTCTATAATGCTTATTTAAGAAGGTAAACCCTAAAGGGATGAGAGAATATGAAGATGAATGTATGAATTCATGAAGGAGATGAATTCTAAGATCACAAAGTACATTCATGGTGGAAGAGATGGCTATGATAGGGTTATTTAATGCAGGATAGTCTAAGAGGAATAGAGAAAAGTAGTGAAATATTAGAACGGATAGATTTGATCAGGAGGATCAAATTACAATTAGTAAAGAGGAGAAATGATATCAAGGATGAAGGTGCTAACTAAAGGATTGGGTGCTGAATCATTTTAACATATGATATAGAGTAAATCGCTAATAGAGTAGTCTTAATAAGATGTTGTAAATCTCTTAACCTAGTGCTTACTTAATTGTGAGTTTAAATACTTTAGCAAGGTGAGACCTAATAGTCTTTGTAGGCCTTTCATAGGGAAGACCTTTCACAGGAGATTATAGTGTATAATTAATAATTTTTAGCCATAATTGGCCACACCTCATTGCTGTAGTGGTGAAGATTTGTGGGTGTCATCCCCATCCAAATTTTACCTTCTCATTGGAGGGTTTCTAGGTAATCAATTTATAGTGTCATGTGTTATTTACTTTATGCTATGGATGTGATGCATGATTTTTTATTTTATTTTACATGTTAAGTTATGAGATGGATGAAGGTGATATGTTTTATACGAAAAAGTTTCAAATGCTTATTCACCCCTCCACCCCTCTCAAAACTTACTTTCCCATTGTTATTTCCGAGAACTAGTATTAGAGTTAAGTTCTCTTGAAGGAACATTTGACAACTTAAGAGTGAACATATTGAAGATGGAAGTATACAAATTAGGATAGACCATTGAGAATTAGAATATTGAAATACAATGTAATTTACATCAATTGAAAGAAGCAAGAGATGAATTGCAACAATCATTGAAAAGAAGAAAGTAATTGGCCATACAACAAAATGGCACTCAATATCAAGAGATAGATACTCTAATATTATTTGAAAATAGGAAATCCCAAAAGTTTCATGAAGCAATTATAGATATAACAAAAAAGAATGGTGCTCTAAATGAAGAAGTTAGGAATCTGAAAAGAGTGCAAGAAACTCAATCAGCTTTGATATGTGTGTTGGATAAAATTGATTGATGTTGTATTGTCTTTGATGTTACAAAAATTTCATATCACTATTAGTTAGTCTATGCCAAGCTCACTTAGGTAATAAAGATAGTTCTTAGTATCTACCAAGCATCCCTATGTTTTCCTAGTTCAGAAGGCAGTGTCTATCAGGTTCGCTCAAGTGTTGATAGAAAAGTTGAAGAAAGTTAGTGTTAACCAAGATCACTCAAGTAATGAAGGAAAGTTGGATAGAACAAATCCTAACTGAGCTCACTTAGTTTCCAAAGGATTTTCATAAGTTTTTAGTGTTAATAGAGCTTCTATTGGTTAACAAAGGAAATCATTTCTAAGTTAGTTTCTACTAAGCTAGGTTGCCTAATGAAGGATTTTCTTGTTTTATTATACTAAGCCTAATTGATTTATCTATTGATTCCAACCAACTAAGGTGATGAATATTGATTATTCTAAGTTGCATTTGAGTTGACTTGACAAAAAGGAAGATATAAGTATAAGTTCAAATTGTGATTTCAAAGTGTGAAAGTGAAAAGAGCAAGAGATGATGGTATGATTGAAGATTTAATGATGAGAAGAGGAAGCAAATTTGAAGGATAAGCAAAATATCCTTGTGGAGCAGTAAAGATATATTTAATCAAGAAGGATCAAGTACAAGCTAGAATAGAGATCTGTAATCAAAAATTCAATTGCATTCAAATCAGGTAATCTCATTGTTACTCTTTAACCATTGTAGCAGTGATTTAAATCTCCTAGCAGAATTGGCTTAACAGCTATTTGCAAATCCTCTAACAATGTGGTAATTCCATTGAATTGTTCTCAAAACCTCTAACAAGACCACTCCTAACAAGGTGATTAAATCCTTTAATAAGGTCATAGCTAACAAAGTTTTTTGTAACCTTTAACAAGGTTGGCTCCTAATAGAGCTTACTTCAAAAGAGTGAAAAATAGTAACTAGTTGCAATTGGTGGTTTTTCCAAAATTGGGTTTCCAAATTAAATCCTCATGTCAAATATGTTTATACTATTTTATTTAATGTGTTTTCATTTAAGTTAAAGTAATGGTAATCACATATAATATCTAAAGGCTTATTCAGTAATCATTTATTGAGCTAATCTAGTTATTACAAAGTTATAGCATTTCATGTGTGTTTACCTAGCTTCAACATTATTCAGTTATCAGTTTTCTTTTTGTACTGACATCTAAGGGATTTGAGATTTATTTTTAGTTACTAATTCACCCCTCCCCTTTTAGTTACTCCTCTTATATTTCCAACAATTGGTATCAGAGATTTTCATGCTTACAGAGAAGGTTTCAAGGACCTAAGCTAAAGATTAGGATGTCTTACAAAAGAGAGATTCTCAAACTAAATAGAGATAATTTTACAACATGGCAAGGACTAATGAGGTTACATCTAGCTATGATTAGTGATTTAGGTTGCAAGTATCTTGATGTTGAATACAAGACTCCCACTGGAACTTTATCAATTGAACTCATTGCTGAAAAGAAGAATCATAATATCATGATGATTGATATTGCATCTACTCTCAATTATGCTAAATTTGATGAGGTAAGGATTGCAAAACTACTTTTAAAATGTGGAAAAAACTAAAAGTTATCTATGGAGGAGATAACAATGTAAAAAGGGCCAAAGTAGAAAACCTTAGAGGACAATTTGATTAAATGAGAATGAGAGAAGATAAAAACATTGCAAAATATGTGGAAAAAATCAAGGCTAGTGTAAGTGCAATTAGAGCATCTGGAGGAGACACTAAGGAGGAAACTATTGCAATTAAAGTACTTAGAACTCTTCTTCATATTTATGTAATTAGAGTATCTACTATTCAAGAAATGAGATGTGATCCAAATAACAAATTAGGCTTGGATGCTCTAGTTGGAAGATTGACAACTTTTGAATTAGACAACTATGATAACTGCGTTCCTATTTCAAAGAATATTGAATCTACATTTAAGGCCAAACTCACACTCAAAGAAAAAGAAAAAAAATCAAAATTTATTCAATCAAGAAGTGAAGAAGATGGAACATTAGAAGAAAGTTTAGGTAGTGATCTTGAAGTTGTTCAAGCACTACTTGCAAGGAAGTATTCCGAAGGTAGAGGAAAGTACAAAAGTAAAGTCCCTCTGATCTTATTTTTTTGTGAATAAATTGGTCACATTGCTATTAGGTGTCCAAACAAGAAAAACAAGGATTAGTAGAAATGAAACAAGCATAAAGGCAAGAAGGACTCCAAGAATTAGAAGAACTACATAGACAAAGGTAAGAAATCTTGTTTTATGGCTAAAGATTTTGATAATAGTGAAGATGAAATGGTATATATTGTTGTGAAAGATGAATCTGATGATGAAGGAGATAAAATGGCACTTATCTCTCATGTAAGAAAAAATTATATATGGATTATTAACAATGGCTTCTCACATTGTATAACTGGTGACAAAAAAAAATTTGAGCATATTGAATATTATGATAGAAGTAGTGTAAGATTTGGAAACAATGAACCTTGTAACATAAAAGGAAAGGATGTATCTTGTTGACTAAAGAACTTGTGTGTGCTAATACTTATTGAGTTGAAGGACTAAAGCATAATCTACTAGGTGTGGCAAAGCTGACTAACTTTGGATTCAAGGTAGAATTCATGAATGGACAAGCCAAATACTAGATGGGAAAGGAAATTTGGTTGGATTTGGCAAGCAAACAAAAGGTGATCTATTTTATCTTGATCTTAGTAATTGTTCATTTTTTAGTGCTCAAGTAGAGGAAAGTTGGTTATGGCACAAAAGACTATGTCATGTGCACTTTGATAATCAACTCAAGATAAGCAAACATAAAAGAGTAAGAGTTATCCCTAGTTTGAAGAAACCTAACATAGGTCTATGCAAAAATTTCCAAATTGGTAACATGACTAAGAAAAGATTCAAAAGAAAATACTATCAGTCAAAAGAAGTCTTGGAAATTGTTCATATAGATCTCTATGGACCTATTGGAATAGAAAGTTATAGTGGAGAATTTTTTTTCATTCTTTTTGTTGATGACTATTCTAGAATAATGACAATAACGTATCTAAAAGATGAATTAGAAGCCTTTCAAAAATTGAAGTGGTATTTGGCAAGAGTAGAAAAGGAAACTAGAAAAAGGTTGAAATGCCTAAGATCATACATAAGTGGTGAATTCATCTCCTATGAATTCAATAATTTATGTATTGAAAGAGGAATCAAAAGACAAATATCAACCCCTAGTACACCATAGTACAATGGTGTAGCTAAAAGAAGAAACAGATCTATCATGGAATGTGCAAGAACCCTAATGATTGAAAAGAATGTTTCTCTCAAATACTAGAAGGAAGCTATCAACACTATAGTTTATACCTTGAAAAAAGTTCAGTTGAAGAAAGGTTCAAACAAAACACCTTATTAACTATGGTATGGATACAAACCTAATGTAAGTTACTTGAAAGTATTTGGTAGAAACTATTATATATTGAAAGAATCTATAAAAGGAAAATTTGATGTAAAAAGTGATGAAGGCATATTTTTAGGATACTCCTATAGAAGTAAAGCATATAGATGATTGAATTTGTCTACTCACAAAATCATAGAAAGTGCACATGTCAAAATTGATGAATTTGTAGAAAAGAGTGAAGAAGAAAGTACAAAGGAACCTAAACATTATAGATTTTTTTTTTATTATGAACCTGATACCCTATCAAATCTCTCTACAAGAAAATAAGCTTCATCTCCTAAGTCCCCAAAAAATCCTATAGTTACTAAGTTATAGATAGTGTAACTCGAGCTACAAGGACTTGAGTCATAATCAAAGGCTATCGAGCTAGTTCAAACCGAGCCTAATGGAGCCAAGTCAAAATAGAAGGACCCAAGCCTAAAATTGAAATTCAAGAAGAAGATGGTGGAACTCATTCAAAGACCAAAGAGCTTATGTTAGCAAGATATGTTATAAGACATCATGCACCTTATTGGATCATTGGAGACAAATTAGATGGAACAATGAAAGAAGGAAATTAAAAGGTACATGTTTACTTGCTGAATTTGAACCTAGAAGTGTTCAGGATGCTCTAGGAAATGAAATTTGGATTGAAGAAATGAATGAAGAGATAGAATAAATAGAAAAGACAAAACTTGGACTCTTGTTCCTAGACCCAAGGATAAAAATGTAATTAGTACAAAGTGGGTATTTAGAAATAAGATGAATGAAGATGGAAAAGTTTCAAGAAACAAAGAAAGATTGGTGTGCAAAGGTTATTCTCAAGAAGAAAGTGTTGACTATGGTGAAACTTTTGCTCCTGTGGCAAGACTAGAAGGTGTTAGAACTTTGCTAGCATATGCAACACATAGAGGATCTAAAACATATCAAATGGATGTCAAATCTATTCTTGAATGGAATTCTTGATGAGGAGGTTTACATTGAGTAACCAAAAGGTTTTGTGTATCCTAGTAGAAGAAACATGGTTTGCAAACTACACAAAGCATTATGTGGTCTAAAGCAAGCTTCTAGAGCTTGGTATGAAAGATTTCATAACTACTTGGTACAGATTGGTTTTCAAAGAACAAATGATAATAGTAGTTTGTATATCAAGGAAGGACCAAACAAGAAGATTATGTTGGTAGAGATATTTGTAGATGATACTCTTTTTACAAGAAATGATGACTTATGCAAAGAATTTTCAAAAGAAATGAGTAAAGAATTTGAGATGTCCATATTTGGTGAAATAAAAATCTTTGTTGGGTTGTAGATAAAGTACAACAAAGATGGTATCTACATCACTCATCCAAATATATTAAGGACAGATTGAAGAAATTTTGAATGGAAGATTCAAGACCATTTGGAACCCCATGTCTACTAGACATAAGCTCTCCAAAAATGATGATTCCAAAGAAGTAGATAAGACTACATACAGATTAGTGATTGGAAAATTGCAATATGTAGTGCACACATGGCCTGATATTGCTTTAGTAGTTGGAATAATGGAAAGATTCTAAGTAAATCCAAAATCACATGATGACAATCAAGAGAATCATGAGGTATCTAAAAGGTACCAAAGACTATGGTTTATAGTAAAAACTTGGAGGCAATTTGGACTTGAAAGTATTTACTAATGTTGATTGGCCAGAAATTCTTGATGACAAAAAAAGCATTGGTGGTGGAGCATTCTTTCTTGGTAAAAGAGTAGTATCTTGGACAAGAAGGAAGAAAAATTGTACATCTCAATCCACAATAGAGGCAGAATATGTAGTAGTAGCAGTTAATTGTTCTAACATTTTTTGATTCAAAAAAATGTTGGAAGGAATGTAGGTAGAGATCAAAGATCCAATTGTAATATATTGTGATAAGACCAATGCAATCAACATATCAAAGAATCTAGTAATGCATTCCAAAACAAAGCATATTACTATAAAATACCACTTCTTAAGAGAATTAGTGCAAGATAAATAAGTTAGATTGGAATATGTGAATAAAAAAGAACAAATTATAGACATATTCATCAAACCATTACCTAAGAATGCATTTTTGTATCTAAGAGGTAAGCTAGGGGTCATTCCCCTATCTAAAATTCACTAAATGAAGTCTAGTGAATGCATCAACCAAAACTTATTGAAGATCAATTAGTTAATACAAAATTAGCAAGGGCATATTGTAGATGAATCAGTACTTAAGGTACATTGGTATTTACTGAATTATTGTCTTTGGCATGTGTTGTCAAAGATAGAGAAGTTTATTGTCATATCTTTGATAAATTTTTGAACCAGCATAAAGTAAAGAACCAAAGAGGGAGAAGTCTTCCAAAGAAGAAGTTTTCTAAAAGAGGGAGAATGTTTGAATGAACTTGGTAGCTATTTTCATAGATTGAATCTGGTGAAAGGAAGAGCTCATATTGATAGATGGAGATCTCAAGTCTAAAATCTAAATTTTTTTTGTGCTATGACATGTTGTGTTGCCATCAATTGCAAAGAGGGAGATTGTTGGATACAATTGATTAATTGTGTGTTGTCTTTGATATTACACAAATGTAATATCATTATCAGTCAGTCTATGTTGAGCTCACATGGGTAGTAAAGATAGTTTTCAATATCTATCAAGCATTCCTATGTTTTCCTAGTTCAAAAGACAGTGCCTACCAAGTTCACTCAAGTGTTAAAAGAAAATTTGCATAAACTAAGTGTTAACCAAGCTCATTCAGGTAACAAAGGAAAGTTGGATGGAACCAATGCTAACCAAGCTCACTTTTTTACCAAAGGATTATTGTAAGTTTTTAGTGTTAACTGAGCTTCTATATGTTAACAAAGGATATCATTTCTAATTTAGTTTCTACCAAGCTAGGTTGGCTAATGAAGGATTTTCTTATTTTATTGTACTAAGCCTAATTGATTTATCTATTGATTCCATCTAACTAAAGTCATGAATATTGATTATTCTAATTTGTATTTGAGCTAACTTTACAAAGTCGAAGATATAAGAATAAGGTCAAATTGTGATTTCAAAATGTGAAAGTGAAAAGAGAAAGAGATGATGATATGATTGAAGATTTAATGATGAGAAGAGGAAGTGAATTTGAAAGATAAGCGAAATATCCTTATGGAGTAGCAAAGATATATTTGATTAGGAAGGATCAAGTACAAGCCATAACAAATATTTGTAATCAGCAATTCAATTGCATTCAAATTAGGTAATCTCATTGTTACTCTCTAACCATTGTAGCAGTGATCTAAATCTCCTAACAGAGTTGGTTTAATAGCTATTTACAAATCCTCTAACAAGGTGGAAATTCAATTGAATTGTCCTTAAGACCTCTAATAAGGCCACTCCTAATGTGGTGATGAAATCCTTTAACAAGGTCACACCTAATAGTGTGTTTTGTAACCTTTAACAAGGTTGGCTCCTAATAGAGCTCACTTCAGAAGAGTGAAAAATAGTAACTAGTTGCAATTGATGGTTTTTTCCAAATTGAGTTTTCACATTAAATCCTAGTGTCAATTGTGTCCATGCTATTTACTTTTATGTGTTTGCAACTAAGTCAAAGTAATGGTAATCATAGATAACATCTAAAGGCTTTTGACATAGGTAAAGGATGAATAACTAGGGCTAAAGGCTCACCTAGCTCTCCAAACCACCCTACAAGAGTTAACACAATGAAAGAAAACACAAAGAAAAACAAACAAAGGATAAAAAAGAGTGAAATACATTTATTGATTCATCAAAATATCTTCATACATGCCTAGCTCTAAGGCCTTCTGGGTTACAGCCAAATACAAATACATTCACATTCAAAGATCCAACAACAAATTCACACTTTTACTTATGATCTCTAATCATCTTCCAAAAACTTTCCTAACTCTAAGCCTAAGCACTCTATATATACTTGCCAAATAGCTTATAGATTATTCTAGAACATTACATAAGAGGAGGGCTGACCCAACAACAGTTTGGACACATCTCAAGAAAATATCTTAACATAAATGTCACAATGGAAATAAATCTTGCAAGTCAACTTGCAAAAATCACATCCAAATGCTGACACTCAGCATACACTGGGTAACTTAGCATACACTATTTAAATCAACACATGAGGAGTCACTCGACATGCATTGGGTAACTCAACACATGAAGGAATTACTACAATAACTTTGCACATGAAAGAATTACTATAATAACTTGGCACATGAAGGAACTGCTAGGCACCAATATGTAAATGAACAAAAATGAGCAAGATAACAAGGCAACCTAGGATTCTCTTGCATTAGATAAAAAAGGTTGAAAGAAATGATTCTCCTGAATCATTGAGATGTCATGACTTAAGCTGAATCCAACTCAAATTGAGAAATCCATGAACCATCTTCAATAGGTCCATTCTTTCACTTCACCAAATATTCATGGTAACCTTTTCCTCTTGTGCTCTTGCCAACTCTGCAATCCAATATCTGTTCAACTTATTCAATCTATTTCTTAGGATAATCATTTGATACAACAACTTCATCCTTTGACTTATGATACTTATACAAATCAACAATATTGAATATAGGAGATATATCCATGTCATTAGGTAATTCAACTTCATAACTATTACCACTAGCAAACTTCTTCAAGATCTTACAAGGTCAAAATTTCTTCATCTTCAGCTTACTATATGTTCCAACTAAGAATCTTTCTTTCTTGAGATGAACCATCACCTCATCACCAACTTGAAAATCATGGTGTCTTCTAGACTAATCAGTAGTCTTCTTATACTTTTGATTACTTTGTTCCAACCTCAACTTCACTTCCTTATGCAAAGACTCCATAAAATTAGAAAATTCTTCTCCTACAGTGCTTCCCTTTTCTTTACTAGCAACATTTCTCAAATCTGATATACCTATAGGATGCATTTCAGTAACAATCTCAAAAGGTGTCTTTTCTGTACTCCTATTCATAGAGTTATTATATGCAAATTCAGCTTGTGCCAATACAATCTCTCAATTACTTGGCTTATTTCTAACTAAACATTTCAAAAAATTACCCAAGCTTCTATTCACAATATCTGTCTATCCATTTTTTTGTAGATGGAATGTAGAACTAAACTTCAACTCAGTACCCATCTTCTTCCACAAAGTCTTCCAAAAATAAAAAACAAACTTACTATCTCTATAAAAAATAATGCTTCTTGGTAATCCATGCAATCTCATAATCTCTTTAAAGAAAATTTCAGCAAAATGCTCAGTATCTGATGTCTTCTTACATGGTATAAAATGAGCCATCATAGAAAATCTATTGACTACAACAAATATGGAATCATACCCCTTCACTTTCTTAGGTAATCCAAGAACAAAATCCATACTGATGTCACTCTAAGGTTTCTTATGAATAGTAATAGGTATATACAAACCATTATTTTGACTTAGCCCTTTTACAACTTGACAAACTCCACAACTCTTTACAAATTTCTGAACATCCTTATACATTTGTGGACAATAATACTTCTCTTTGAGCAAACTCAATGTCTTATCAATTCCAAAATGTCCAGCCAATCCAACACTATACTTTTTCTTAATTAGATTCAACCTCGTAGAGCTTCTAGGAATACAAAAATTAATACCTTTGAACAACATACCTTCTTGAATGAAATACTCATCATACTTACTTATGTGATCTGTCAGATTTGGTGCTCTGCACTCTCTCCACACCTTAGGAAAATTAGGATCAACATCATGCAACTCTTTCATTTCATCAAAACCAAGAACTTCAACCTTCATTTCAGTCAACAAAGAACATCTTCTACTCAATGCATTAGCAACTCTGTTAGTAACTCCACTCTTATTCTTAGTAAAAAATGTGAAACTTTGCAAGTACTCAACCCGCTTCATATGTCTCTGATTCAATTTATGTTGACTTTCCAAGTATTGTAAAGCTTTATGATTAGTATAAAACACAAACTCCTTAGGAATCAAATAGTATCTCCACTTCTTCAATTCTTGAACAATAGCATAAAACTCTTGACCATACACAAAATATTTCCTTTTAGCATCATTCAACTTTTTACTAAAGAAAGCAACAGGTTTACCTTATTGACTTAATATAGCTCCTATTGCATTACCACTTGCATTACATTCAACTTGAAATACCTTATTAAAATTAGGGAAATCCAATATAGGTAATTCAACAACCTTTTGTTTCAAAGTCTCAAAACACTAATCAACTCCTTGTGTCCACTTGAATTCCTTTTTATCTCCCCTTATTGTCTCAGTCATAGCATTATAAACAAAATTAAAATTTCCTATAAACTTCATGTAAAAACTAGACAAACTATGAAATGATCTTACCTCACCCACATTCTTAGGTGTAGGTCATTCCAAAATTTCTTTGACCTTCTCAAGATCCATCTTCAATTGATTAGCTAAAATCACAAATCCCAATTACATAATCTTCTCTTGCATAAAAGAACACTTTTTTAGATTAGTCTGCAACTTTTCCTCTTTCAAACTTTGCAATACTTGTCTAATATGCTCAAGATGTTCTTCCTTAGTCTTATTTAATATTCAAATATCATCCAAATAAACAATCACAAACTTACCCAAAAATCTTTTTAGAACTTCATTCATCAATCTCATGAAAGTACTAAGTGCATTAGTCAAACCAAAAGACATAACCAACCATTCATACAAACCATCTTTTTTCTTGAAAGCAGTCTTTCATTCATCACCTTCTCTAATTCTGATATGATGATAGCCACTCTTCAAATCAATCTTGGTAAAATACTTTGCTCCACTCAAACAATCCATTATGTCATCTATCCTTGGCATAAGAAACCTTAATTTCACTATTATCTTATTAATGACTCTAGAATCAATACACATTCTACATTCTCCATTCTTTTTGGGTGCTAATACAATAGGTACAACAGATGGACTCAAGCTTTCTCAGATCAAACCTTTCTACAACAACTCATGCACTTGTCTGTTAAGTTCTTCATTCTTTATAGGTGTCTATCTATATGGTTCTTTCTTTGAAAAACTAGCTCAAGGAATCAGATCCAAACAATGACTTATACTTCTTACTAGAGGTAAACCATCAGGAATATCATTAGCAATAATGTCTTTATACTCATTTAGCAATTATGTAATTTCTATTGGTACTCGGATATCACTATCTATTGTCACTTGGTCAATAGTAGCTTTTGTTGCTCGATCATTACTAACAACACTCGGTCCTCTAGGAACTATGGCAAAACAAACTTGATTCTTTTTCATTTTCTTCTCAAAATGTTTCCCATTAACCATGAAAATTTGTATAGTAGTACAATTAACGTCATCTGGACTTTCAATTAAAGGCAACAATGTTTATTTCTTCCCATTTACCCAAAGATTATATTGATTCAATTTTCCATCATGTAACATATCTATCATATTGCCAAGGTCCACCCAAAAAAATATGACAACAATCCATAGGCATAATATCACGCAAAACTTCATCAAAGTAATGTCCAATTTTGAACTTCACAAGGCATTGCTCACTTACCAATATCTTATGCTCATCTTTGATCCATGAAATATGATAAGGTTTGGGATGTTTCAGCCTCTGCAATTGCAACTTGATAACCAGCTCTTTTGATGCCAAATTTTTAGAACTTCCACTATCAATGATCACTTTGCAACATTTTCTAGCCATCTTACATCTTGTCTTGAAAAGAATTCTCCTTAAAATAGGTTCCTCATCACTTCCCTTATTACATAAGGTTCTTCTCACCATAAGATTTTCTCTAGCCTTAGGTCCACTTGGTGAACCCTTATCATCTTCTTGAATCACAACATTTCTATTACCTTGCTACTTTCAAAGGATGTACATTCAAAAGATATATGTCCCTCTTTACCACATCTGAAACAATTACCATGAAATCCACCTCTAGAATAAGAATTACCTCTTCCTCAGTAAGAATTAGTACCTCCTTAGGAAGAATTACAACTTTTCCATTTTTTCTTGCCTTTGTCATCATTTTTCCATTCAAATTTGCCTTTATCTTGGACAAATGTTTTAAACCTGCCACCTTCACCATAAGATCTACCTTTGCCTCTCTGGAATCTACCACCTTTACCTCTTTGTCTTTATGCATGCTTCTTTGTCAAGATCTCCTTAGCTTTTAAGGCATATTGATATGCTTCTTCTACACTTTCCAACTTCACAAAACTTATTTCATCTTTAATTCTAGATCTCAATCCATTAATGTACCATGCAATTTTCTCAACATCATCATCCACATGTCCAGATCTGATGTCTAATCTATAGAGTTCCTTAGTATATTCTTTCATAGTCATGTCCTTTTTTTTAAAATTTTGCATCTTTCTCAACAAGCTAACTTGGTGATTAGAAGGGAGAAATTTTTTCCTTACCTTGTTCACCATCTTTGGCCAAGTTTTGATCTTCTCCTTTCCTCTCCTTTGTCTATCAGTTTGCAAGTGCTCCCACCATAGTGATGCATGACCTTTCAACCTAGTAACTACAATCTTTACCTTTCTATTATCAGAAGTGTTTTCATACTCAAAGAATTTCTCCATATCAGTGATCCAATCCAACACAACATTAGTATCTAATTTTTCATCACAAGGAACAACTTTTATAGCAAGCTTTGAATTTTCCCTAGACAACACTTGCAACAATATTTCCTTATCTTGATCTTCTTTAAGTTCTAGATTATGGTTTGGTATTGCTACTTCATCATCACTTACATCATCAAGATGTGCTCCTCTCCTCAAGGCTATCTCTATCGCATCTAATTTGGTTGCAATTTGTCTCAACTAATCCAATATAGCATCATCAACATTTCTTCTACCAAAAACCATCTTTACAAATCAAGTTCCTACAAGATCGTAACCCTCTACAAGTTATAGGTCAAATCCATAGATTGGCCACCCTACAACTAATCCAAATAAGGATTTTACATGATCCAATCCCCACAAGGATGAACCTCAAGCTCTGGTACCAATTGATGCAGGAAAAAGGTGAATAACTAGGGCCAAAGGCTCACCTAGCTATCGAAACCACCCTACAAGAGTTAACACAATAGAAGAAAACACAAAGGAAAACAACCAAAGGAGGAAAAAGAGTGAAATACTTTTATTGATTCGTCAAAATATCTTCATACATGCCCAGCTATAAGGCCTTCTAGGTTATAGAAAATACAAATACATTCACATTCAAAGTTCCAATAGCAAATTCACACTTTCAATTCTACTCTCTAATCCTCTTCCAAAAACTTGCCTAAGCCTAAATACTCTATACATAGTTGCCAAAATGACTTACATATTATTCTAGAACATTACATAAGAGGAGGGCTAACCTAACAATTGTCTAGACACATCCCAATAAAAGATCTTAACATAAATGTCACAATTGAAATAAATCCCACAAGGCAGCTTGCAAAAATCACATCAAAATGCTGACACTTAGCATACAATGGGTAACTCGACATATGAGGAGTAACTTGACCTACACTGGATAACTCAACACATGAAGGAATTGCTATAGTAACTCAGCACATGAAGGAATTGCCACAATAACTTTACACATGAATGAATTGCTAGGCACATGAAGGAACTGCTAGGCACCAACTTGTAGATGAACAAAAATGAGTAGGATAACAAGGCAACCTAGGATGCTCCTGCATCATATTTGTTAATCATTTACCAAGCTAATCTAGTCATTATCGAGTTACAACATTCTATGTGTGTTTATCAAGCTTTAGCAATATTTAGTTATTAGTTTTGTTTTTGTATTGACATCTAAGAGATTTGGGATTTATTTTTAGTAACAAATTCACCCCTCCCCTCTTAGTTACTCCTCTTATACTTCCAGCAATGTGAACTTTCTAAACAAAGAAAGAAAGTTGAAGAAGAAAAAAGGATAGTGGCAAATAGACTTGAAGAGAAGACATTAGATGTGTAGAAACTTGCAAATACTCAACTTGACATGATGAATCAATTGATGCTTGTAAATCAAGAACTGAATAGGAAAGACATTGAGATCACAACCTTGAAGTCAAAGAATGACATACTATAGAATGAATTGAAAAGAGAAAATAAATTAATTGAAAGGGTTAACAAGCCTAGTGAAGCCAAAAAACAATTCGAAAATCTGATCAACACATCATGACATAGGGAGAGAAGGGAATAACTATGGCCAAAGGCACACCTAGCTATCCAAACCACCCTGCAAGAGTTAACATAGTAGAAATCACAACTCAAAAACAACACCAAGGAGAGAGAGATAAATTTTTTTATATATTCATTGAATAATAAACATGCATGCCTAGCTATATGGCCTTCTAGGTTACAACCAATTACAATATACAATTTTTAGATTCATGATCCAACTTCAAGTTCACACTTCTAGGAACATATCCTTCTCCTTCAAAAAATTTCTAATTCCTACTACTCCAATCTCTATCTTATACCTCCTTAAGTACTTGCCAAAATGGCTTACAAAAGATTCTAGAACATAGAAAAGCCACAAGTCATCTCTCAATAGATATTAAATACCTATACATAGATTAAATACAAGTAAGGTTGACCCAAATAGGAACTAGACTAGATAACTCGGTAAATGAAAGCTTTTAAGACTAACACTTGGCATCCAAAAGAATCACTCAATAGCTACTCTGAGATCAATAACCATGGAGGACTTAGCAATGAAAGGGTTACTTGAAAACCAAAGGAATACTCGGCATTCACTAAAGGCTCAACCTCGACATCCTCCAAATCTTGACACTCACTAAGAACTTGGAACCAACTAGTAAAATGAAAAAAAAGGTGCAAGATTACAAGACAACCCAAGATTCTCTTGCATTAGACAACTAGGGTTGGAGAAATGATTCTCCTAAATTAGGAAAGTTTCACAACCTAAGTTGAATCCAACTTAGATTGAGAAATCCATGTAGCATCTTCAATTGGTCTGTTCTTTCAATTCAGCAAATACTCAGTAATATTTTCCTCTTGTGCTCTTGCCAACTCTCTGATCCAATATCTATTCAATTTCTTCAACCTACTTCTTAGGAGAATCATTAGGTATAACAACTTCATCATCTAACTCATGATACTTATATAGATCAAAAACATCGAATATAGGAGATATATCCACGTCATCAAGTAACCCAACTTCATAAGCATTTTCACTATCAAACTTCTTCAAAATCTTACAAGGTCCAAATTTCTTCATCTTTAGCTTACTATATGTTTCAATAGGAAATCTTCCTTTCTTCAAATGAACCATCACTTCATCACCAATATCAAAATCATGATGTCTTCTAGACTTATCAGCATTTTGCTTATACTTTTGATTACTTTGTTCCAACCTCAATTTTGCTTCCTTATGTAAAGACTCCATAAAATCATAAAATTCTTCTCTTGCAATGCTTCTCTTTTCTTCACCAAAAATATCTCTCAAATCTAATACTCCTCTAGGTTGCATTGCTATAACAATATTAAAAGGTGTTTTCCTTGTACTCCTATTCACAAAATTATTATATGAAAATTCAGCTTGTGTCAATACCATCTCCCAATTACGCGGCTTATCTCCAACTAATCATCTCAACAAATTACCCAAGATTCAAATTACCCCATCTTCTTCCACAAATTCTTCCAAAAATAACCAACAAACTTATTATCTCTATTAGAAATAATACTTCTTGGTAATCCATGCAATCTAACAATCTCTTTGAAGAAAACTTCAGCAACATGCTCAACATCTGATGCTTCTGACATGGTTTGAAATGAGCCATCTTAGAAAATCTATCCACTACAAAAAATATCGAATCATACCTCTTCACTGTCTTAGGTAATCTAAGAAAATAATCCATATTGATGTCACTCCAAGGTTTCTCAAGAATAATAATAGGTGTATACAAACTTTTATTCTAACTTACTCCCTTTGCAACTTGACAAACTTGAAAACTCTTTAAAAATTTATGAATATCCTTATACATTTGTGGCCAATAATACTTCTCTTTCAACCTACTCAATGTCTTATCAATTCCAAAATGTCTAGCCAATCCACCACTATGATTTTCCTTAATCAAGCTCAACCTCATAGAACTTCTAGGAGTACACAACTAAATACCTTTGAACAACATACCTTATTGAATTAATTGTTTATCATGCTTACTTATGTGATCCATCAGATTTGGTGCTTTGCATTCTCTCCACACCTCAAAAAAATTAGGGTTAGTATCATACAACTCTTCCATTTCATCAAAACCAAGAACTTCAACCTTTATCTCAGTCAATAAAGAAAGTCTTCTTCTCAATGCATCAACAACTCTATTAGTAACTCCACTTTTATGCTTGATCAAAAATGTAAAATTCTGCAAGTACACAACCCACTTCATATGTCTCTGATTCAATCTATGTTGACTTCCCACGTATTTTAAAGCTTTATGATCATTATACAACATAAAATCCTTACAAATCAAATAACGTCTCCACTTCTTCAATGTTTTAACAATAGCATAAAATTCTTATTCATACATAGAACACTTCCTTTTAGCATCATTCAATTTTTCACTAAAGAAAGCAACAAATTTACCTTCTTAACTTAATACAGCTCCTATTGCACTACCACTTACATCAAATTCAACTTGAAATACCTTATTGAAATCAGGCAAAGCTAATACAAGTAATTTAGTAACCTTTTGTTTCAAAATTTCAAAACTCTTATCAGCTCCATGTATCCACTTAAATTCCTTTTTATCTCCTCTCATTGTCTTAGTCATAGCTTTACAAACATAACTAAAATTCATTATAAACTTCCTATATAAACAAGCCAAATAATGAAAGATTTTACCTCATCCACATTCTTAGGTGTAGGCCATTCCAATTTTTTTTTTACCTTGTTAGGATCCATCTTCAATCCATCATCTAAAATCACAAATCTCAAATACACAATCTCCTCTTGCATAAAAGAACACTTCTTCAAATTAATCATCAACTTCTCCTCGTTCAATCTCTATAATACTTGTCTAATATTCTCAAGATGTTCTTCCTTAGTCTTATTGAATATTATAATGTTTTCCAAATAAACAATCACACACTTACTTAAAAATCTTTTTAGAACTTCATTCATCAACCTTATGAAAGTACTAGGTGCATTATTCAAACCAAAAGGCAAAACCAACTATTCATACAAACCATCTTTTGTTTTGAAAGTAGTCTTCCTTTCATCAGCTTCTCTAATTTTGATCTAATGATAGTCACTCTTCAAATCAATCTTGGTAAAATACTTTTCTCCACTCAAACAATCTATTATGTCATCCATTCTCGGCATAGAAAACCTATATTTCACTATGATTTTGTTAATAGATTTGGAATCAATACACATTCTCCTTTCTCCATTCTTCTTAGGTGCTAATAGAAAATGTATAGCACATGGACTCAAACTTTCTCCAATCAAACCTTTCTGCAACAACTCATGCACATGTCTATTAATTTCTTCATTCTCTGTAGGTGCCAATCTATATGGTGCTTTGTTCGGTAAACTAGCTCCAGGAATTAGATCCATACAATGACTTATACTCCTTACTGGAGCTAAACCATCTCGGATATCTTCAGCAATAATGTTTTTATACTCATTCAAAAATTCTATAATTTCTTTTGGTACTAAGCTAACATTATCTACTGTCACTCAATCATCACCAGATTTTGTTGCTTGTTCATTACTACCAACACTCGGTCTTTAGGAACTATAGAAAAAAAATCATGACTCTTCTTTACCTCTTATTCAAATTTCTTTCCATTAACCATTGAAAATTTTATTGTAGTACAATTAATCTCATCTAGACTATCAACAAAAGGCAGCAATATTTTCTTCTTCCCATTCACCCAAAGAGTATATTGATAAAATCTTCCATCATGTACAACATATCTATCATATTGCTAAGGTCTACCCAAAAATATATGACAACAATCCATAAGCATAATATTACATAGCACTTCATTAAAGTAATATCCAATCTTGAACTTCACAATTCATTTTTCACTTACCAATATCTTATGCTCATCTTTGATCCATCAAACATGATAGGGTTTAGGATGCTTAAATCTTTGCAACTACAACTTTGTAACAAACTCTTCTAATTCCAAATTTTTAGAACTTCCACTGTCAATGATCATGTTGCAACATTTTCTAGCCATCTTACATCTTATCTTGAAAAGACTTCTTCTTAAAATAGGTTCATCAAAACTTCCTTTATTTCATAAGGTTCTTCTTATCATCAAATTTTCTCTAACCTTAGGTCCACTTGGTGAACTTTCAATGTCCTCTTGAATCAAAACACTTCTATTATTTTGCCCACTTTTAGAAAATCTACATTAAAAAGATCTATGCCTTCCTTTACCACATCTAAAACAATTACCATTAAAACCACCTCTAGAATAATAATAACCTCATCCTTGGTAAGAATTAGTACCTCCTCAGTAATAACTACCACCTTTCCACTCAATCTTGTTTTATCATTACTTTTCCATTCAGACTTTCCCTTATTTTGCACAAAATTGTCAGATATGACATGTTCACCATAAGATTTACCTTTGCCTCTCTAGAATCTACCACCTCTATCTCTTTTTCTTTGTTCATGATTCTTTGTTAAGATCTCCTTAGCTTTCAAGGCGTATTAATATGTTTCTTCTACAATTTGCAATTTTGTAAAACTTATTTCATCTTGATTTCTAGATCTCAACCCATTTATGTACCTTACAATTTTCTCAACATCATTATCCACATGTCTAGATCTGATGTCCAATATATAAAATTCCTCAGTATACTCCTTCACACTCATGTCTCTTTTTCTCAAATTTTTTATCTTTCTCAACAAGATAATTTGGTAATTAGTAGGAAGGAATTTGTTATTTACCTTGTTTATCATTGTCACTCAAGTTTAGATTTTTTCCTTCCCTCCCCTTTGTCTGTCAGTTTGTAAATGCTCCCACCATAGTGAGGCATGAAATTTCAACCTTGTAACTATAATCTTTACCTTTCTATTGTTAGGAGTGTTTTCATACTCAAATAAATTCTCCATTTTGGAGATCCAATTCAACACAAAATTGGTATCCAATTTTCCATCATAAATAACAACTTCTACAACAAGCTTTGAATTTTCCCTAGATAATACTCTCAACAACCTTGCTTCATCTTGATCTTCTTTAGGTTCCAAATTAGGGTTTTGTGCTACTGCTTCATCATACTTACATCATCAAGATGTGCTCCTCTCCTCTAGGCTATATCCATAGTAGCTAATCTAGTTGCAATTTGTCTCAATGTATCTAATATTGCATTATCAACATTTCCTCTACCATGAACCATCTTTATAGATCAAGTTCCTGCAAGATCATAACCCTCTACAAGTTATAGGCCAAATTTGTAGATCTACAACCCTACAACCAAATCTAAAATAGGGTTCTACATGATCTAGTCACCACAAGGACAAAACTCAAGCTCTAATACCACTTGGCATAGGGAGAGAAGGGAATAAATAGGGCCAAGGGCACACCCATCTACCCAAACCACCCTGCAAGAGTAAACATAGCAGAAGGAGATACACAAGAAAAACACTAAGAAGAAAGAAAGAGAGAGAGAAAAATGTTTATCTATTCATCAAATAATCAGTATACATGCCTAGTTGTAAGGCCTTCTAGGTAATGGCCAATTACAATATACAATTTCCAAATTTATGATCCAACTTCATGTTCACACTTCTAGACAAATATCCTTCTCCTTCAAAAACTCTCTAATTCCTACTACTCCAATCTCTATCCTAGACCTCCTTAGATACTTTCCAAAATGGCTTACATAATATTCTAGAACATAGAAAAGCTACAAGTTGGCTCTCAATAGATATTAACTATCTATGAATAAATTAAATACAAGCAAGGTTAGCCCAAATAGGAACCAGATGTATATAACTCGGTAAATGAAAGCTTTTCAAAATTGGTACTCGGCATCCACATGAACTTGACATCCAAAGGAATCACTTGGTAGCTACTACAAACTCAGCATCCTCTAATGCTTGGCAAACATAAAGGACTCAACGACCAAAGGGTTACCTAGCAACCAAAGGAATCACTTGACAGCAACTAAGAACTTGACATTCAAAAAATACTTAGACTTGGCATCCTCCGATGCTTGACACTCACTAAAAACTTGGCACCAACTAGTAGAATGAAATAAAAATGCACATGATTACAAGACAACCAAGGATGCTCTTGAATCACATCAAGGAAAAATGGTGATACTACTAAGGTAGGAGAATCAAATAAGAGTGATGATTAAAGGAGTAATAATGGAAGGAGAAAACCCACTTGGCTCAATGTGTAAAACTAGGTCATACAGAAAATGTTTGCAAGAGCAATACTAGAAATCAAAACCCTAAGAAAAAATAGAGGATATTGCAATAATTCTAGGAGACAAGGACATTGGACACATGAATGTTGGAACAAGACCAACGACACTTAGAATTTGAAGGTTGTTGTTACAATTTTTAGAAGTATGGACATAAGTCATATGAATGCAAATCCAAACCTAAGTGGACATCAAACAAGAAAACCAAGATAAATTCTTACTATTGCAATTACAATACAAGATATAGATATGGACATGTACCCAAAAACTACATTAGAACATATTTTAGAGGCAATTACAATAGATGGTTAAGTGAAATTGTATGTTTCAATTGTCTCAAGGTTAATTTCAATTGTCTCAAGGTTAATCATGTTAGTAGAAACAATCCAACTTGGTCACTACACTGAGTAATGACTTCATAAATGGTAAAGGAAAGTTAGATGTTGAGAAGATTAAGATGTAGATGAATAAGAAATGTTAAAATGAGGAAGATTTCAACATTTCAAACCAAGAAGAGGTCACTTTATCCAATGGATCACGTGATCATATCACCCCCAACTAAGAAATAAAAGGTATGTGTGGAATTGACACTTGAAAAGTTATATTATGCATCAGTTCCAAGTATCTATTTAACTTCTACACTACCTTGAAAAATGTGGGAAAAGTATTTTGTACATAAAATAATATGCACATGATGAGTGAATCAAACTTACATTATGAATTATTAGCCTTCTTAACTACTTCCAAATTATTTGAAATTTTATGGAGCTATAACTTGGCTAGGTCATAAGAATGGTCACATTTTACTATCTTATTCCTGAGGTCGACTGCCATGCACAATACACTATTTAGTTAGCTTGACTAAAAGAATTTGTGTGCAATAAAATGCACTAGAAATGCTACCATGAGGTCTTGGATTATGTTAATTGAAATCCCTCACTTGTTCCACACAACTCCGTTGTTATTTTTATTTATTTCCTTTGCATCTCTCCTCATGCTCTTCAGTCTATCTAGGGTAGGATATCTAGATATTTTGTGAATAATTCTTTTGGTGAATCTAATGGGTCCATCCTCCAACTATACCTGATTGTCATGAATTTTTCCTAGCACAATTTTTATCCATTCTATCTTGAATACATTTGGAAAATCAAGGGCACATGTTAACCCATTCTTCTTGATAATCTTATTTTCCTTTTTCAATACACTATTGTCACACAACTTTTGATAAATTTCCCTTATCTTCATGTCACCAACCTTGCCAAGCCTATAGGTGTAATAGAAACACACACCCTAGATCATTAAGACCTTTTATGGTATAATGGATAATGCACTAGATGGATTTTCTTTATAAGCAATCTCAAGGATGAAATGAAATGGAGGTTACCTCACGTTATTACTTATCAACTAAACATTAAAAACTTCCTTCCCCTCTTTCCTAACCATTTATGAAGAACTAGATGCCATATTGATTCACTAGCATTTCAAAAATGAAGTAATGGAACTCAAAACAAGTTAAATACCTCACAAATGTGCTTAAAATTGTTTATTTGCAATAGAAACTAGTTTGCAAATACTTAAATCTCCTTTCACAACTCACTTTCACTATCTTCAAACTATGGTCATTGAAAATGACTCAAAAATAATGGTTTATAGCCATTGAAACCTTTCATTAATTGCTCAATTCTTATAAATCTATAAGCTTGGTTGATATAGGGTTTCGAGTATGCTTGGCTAACATAGCGAGCTCATCTATCACTAGAATTTCTTTATTACTCAACAGTCACTACAATACCTCAAATGCTTGGTAACAATACACAAAATAATATAGCAATAGATTGTTCCATACTCCTAATCACTTAATTACATCTTGATTCATGCTAATATAATATTTTCATACCATAGATACTTGGAACTGATGCATAATATAACTTTTTAAGTGTCAGTTCCACACATACCTTTTATTTCTTAGTTGGGAGTGATATGATCATGTGATCCATTGGATAAAGTGACCTCATCTTGGTTTTAAATTCTTAAATCCTCCTTGTTTTACCATGTCTTATTCATCTACATCTTAATCTTCTCAACATCTAACTTTCCTTTACCATTTAAGGAATATGAATGCAAATCCAAACCTAAGTGGACATCAAACAAGCAAACCAAAACAAATTCTTACTATTGAAATTACAATACAAGATATAGATATGGACATGTACCTAATAACTACATTAGAACATATTTTAGAGGAAATTACAATACATGGTTAAGTGAAATTGTATGTTTCAGTTGTCTCAAGGTCAATCATGGTACTAGAAACAACCCAACTTGGTTAGTACACAGAGTAATGACTTCATAAATGGTAAAGGAAAGTTAGATGTTGAGAAGATTAAGATGTAGATGAATAAGACATGGTAAAATAAGGAAGATTTCAGCATTTAAAACCAAGATGAGGTCACTTTATCCAATGGATCACATGATCATATCACCCCCAACTAAGAAATAAAAGATATGTGTGGAATCAACACTTGAAAAGTTATTTTATGCATCAGTTCCAAGTATCTATGGTATGAAAAGATTATATTAGCATGAACCAAGATGTAGTTAAGTGATTAGGAGTATGGAACAATCTATTGCTATATTGTTTTGTGTATTGTTACCAAGCATTTGAGGTATTGTAGTGATTGTTGAGTAATAAAGAAATTCTAGTGATAGCTAAGATTGCTATGTTAGCTAGGCATACTGTAAACCCTATATCAACCAAGCTTATAAATTTATAAGAATTGAGAAATTAATGCAAGGTTTTCATGGCTATATGGTTTATTTTTGAGTCATTTTCACTGACCATAGTTTCAAGAGAGTGAAAGTGAGTTGTGAAAGGAGATTCAAGTATTTACGAACTAGTTTCTATTGCAAATCAACAATTTTAAGCAAATTTCAGAGGTATTTAACTTGTGTCGAGTTACATTGTTTCATTTTTGAAATGCTAATGAATCAAAATGGTATCTAGTTCTTCATTAATGGTTAGGAAAGAGGCGAAGGAATTTTTTAATGTTTAGTTGATAAGTAATAAAGTGAACCAACCTCCATTTCATTTAATCCTTGAGATTGCTAATAAATAAAATCCATCTAATGCATTATCCATGATACCATAAAAGGTCTTAATTATCTAGGATGTGTGTTTCTATTACACCTACAGGGTTGGCAAGGTTGGTGACATGGAGATAAGGGAAATTTATTAGTAGTTGTTTGACAATAATGTATTGAAAAAGGAAAATAATATTATCAAGAAGAATGGGTTAATGTGTACCCTTGATTTTCCAAATGTATTCAAGATAGAATGGATAAAATTTGTGCTAGGTAGAATTCGCGACAATTAGGTATGGTTGGAGGATGGACCCATTAGAATCACCAAAAGAATTATTCACAAAGTATCTAGATATCCTACCCTAGATAGATTGAAAAGCATGAGGAGAGATGCAAAGAAAATAAATAAAAATAACATTGGAGTCATGTGGAACAAGAGAGGGATGTCAATAAACATAATCCAAGACCCCATGGTAGCATTTCTAGTGCATTTGATTGCACACAAATTCTTTTAGTCAAGTTAACTGAATAGTGTATTGTGCATGGTAGTCAACCTTAGCAACAAGATAGTAAAATGTGACCATTCTTATGACCTAGCCAAGTTATAGCTCCATCAATTTTCAAAGAATTTGGAAGCAATTAGGAAGGATAATAATTCATAATGTAAGTTTGATTCACTCATCATGTGCATATTATTTTATGTACAAAATACTTTTCAAACATTTTGCAAGGTAGCATAGAAGTCAAATAGATTTGTTACCCAATAGATAAGTGAGTTCATTGAACAATTAGGAGACAATTTTGACTCTGTAATGAAAAATTATTTTGAGGACTTTAAAAATTCAATGAAAAAAATTTGAAAATCTTTATATCACTAGTGGAACAACATTATAATGATGTGTATTTCTTAGTTGATGCTAATTACACATATGTACAAGTAGTTGTACCTAGGTTTAGATGGTCGAAACCCTTACCTTATGAAATTAATGTTTATGAGGCTTTTGCAACCATTATTGCACTTTTGGAAGAAGAGACTAACAAGGATGCTACATCCTTTGGCAATTATGAAGAGGAAAAGTCCATAATTACAATTAACCTACATATAGCCTCTGTCATAAGGAAGAAAAACAAAATTGTAAAAAAATTGAAAGAAAATTTTGGTGAAGGGGTAGAAGAAGAAGAAGAAGAACATGAGGAAGAGGAAGAAGATCAAGGAACACTTGAACTTAGACAAGGACTGGATGAGGATAAAGATGAAGTAGAGGATGACAAGCCAACACCTAAGGAGATAGAGAAAAAGGGGAAAGCATAGTGAAAGGTAGTGAAGAAACCCAAAAAGTCTACAAAGAAGACTCAAGAGAAGATAGTTTCACCTTTGACAAGGTCAAGAACAAGGGTTTCTAGTGCATAGGTCAAAGAAGCAACAAAGTAAAAAGGTAAGGGAGAAAGTACCATAGTAGAGCTGAGTCAACCTGCTAAGAAGCCAAGCAAGTATACACCTTAGGAAGATTCAAATGAGGAGAGGACCAAGTTAGATGACCCAAGACAATTCAAAGTGGTAAGCTAGAATCCCCCATTTGACATTGATAATTTGTGTGAGAATATTAGGAGAAATGTGTAATGATGAAAAATTAGTCAAATACCTAAAGGCATAATTACATCCTATAATGAATGTTCAAAATGAATTAATTAAACTCAAAAAATCAAATAAATCAATTAATATGAACCCATTTGAAAATCAACACATGAATATCAATTTTAGAATAAAAGGAAATGAGTCATTATCTTTGAAATCAATTTTATATTGAAAAGGGATCCCTATCCATAAATGAATATTCTATTCATTATGGGATCCAATGGATATTACTTGTTTATTTTGGTGGGATCTCGATTTTGCAATTTGTATTCTAGTGGGATCTCCACTATGAATCATTTATTCTAGAGGGATCTCCACTACAAATTAAATAATCAAACCCCAACCTCACCATGTTTTCTAAAAACTCTGCACCAGGCCATTGTGGAAAATTATAAATACAAGGTCCTCTAAGGGGGAAAAGAGAGGATGAAGTAGGTATTGAAGTTTTATTGAAATATCTAACTCATTCACATTCAAATCTACATTACATCTTTAGGCTCACCATATATATTACTTGCATCCATCTTACCTTACTTTGGTTAACTCATTTTTATCTTATTATGCATATCATCTAGATTAATGCATGCTCATATATTCATTTAAATCCTTCATCCTAGCTTGGTTTGGTTGTTGGACTCTCAATCGTAAGAGTACTTAGTGAACCCCATCCAGCTAGAAGGCAATATATCACTTTGTCCCTACATGTTAAATGAATAGTGACATGTTCATTTTGATATCTTGTTCACAAATAATGATCATGTTGATGTGTGTATGGATGTAGAGGTCCATATTTAACATTCACATATCTGGCACCCATCATGGGGCAAAGAAAAATCAATTCTATAGCCTCTTTCTACTTATTTTCAAGTTATTGCCCATACAAATATAGTGTTTCCTTACACAAGAAGTTATTTCCTCACATAAAGAAACTATTTTCTTGAGTGGCTTTGGTACTTCCTCACACAAAATTTTACATTCTTGTGCAAAGAAATCATTTCCCCATGCAATTCAGAGCATTTGCTTGCACCATGCAATGCCATGTCTCCTGAGTGATTTGGTTTTAGAAAAGATTAAAAAACATTGCATTTTTGAAGTCTTCTCACATAAAATTTCTTCATTCTAATCACTATTTCTAAGCATTTTATTGTTGATTTCTAGAATAGTATAACAATGATTGCAAGACATGTTTTTGAAGACTTTGAAACAAACAACTTTGATGCTTTGATTGCATAATCCTTGTCAAAGATTTTGAAATAAACAATGCTAATAGTTTCATTGTAGGAAATGTGTCAAAGAATTTTCAAAAATGATCAAATAAGTGTGTGTGTGTGTGTGTGTGTGTGTGTGTGTGTGTGTGTGTGTGTGTGTGTGTGTGTGTGTGTGTGTGTGTGTGTGTGTGTTTGTGTGTGTTTTAAATGCTTTAACACATAGTTTGGGATTGTGATATTTGTCAAGCTCTAGACAAAGGAATAGGGGATTATGCTCTTTAGTACTTGGAAGTGATGCCCAAGAGTAAATTAGAAACCTAGAGGTCTCTATAAGATGGTACTTGAGGGAGATAATAAATGTAGTGGTTCTCCTTAAAAAATCTCTAAATGAAGGGATGATGGTCTTTTCCTTTTGGGAAAATCAAAATTCTGGAACGAGATAGGTTGGGATTGGTAAGATAGCTTAGTGATAAATGTCTTTTACATGATCAATTAAGGTGACAAGGTAGAGGAGTATGCCATTTCCCTTGGGAAAATAATAAACTTGGACCATTGAATCCAAACTACAGTCTGAGTCAACCTTTAGAGTGCCTACCAAGTAAGCATGCATCTAACACCATTGATTCCATCTCACCATAATAAATATCTCTTTGTTGAGCCAAAACCTCCAAAGCCATGTTAATTTCTTCCTCTTGATTCTAATAATGTATATCAAGAAGAGGCTCTATCTGTTATACTGGGCAGCACTGCCCCTAGTCTTGCTATGCAAGTGTGTGCACTTTCAGATGTCGGTGTGAGCTGCTAGCCTTAAGATCATTTATGAGGCACTGACGATTAATGTGAACAAAATTCTATTAAATAATTTTAGTCAGATGCTACCTAATTCACCTTTGAAAGTGTCATAATCCTGTTGGAAATAATCATGACTAGCTAGGTTATTGAAAGGGGAGGGGTGAATCAATAACCTCAAAACTTTTAACAATTCCAAAACATAATAGCATAATCCAATTACCATTAATAGATCTAATCTACTACATGCATGAGAAATTAAAAGCATAAAACACTTTGAACACAATATTTGGTGACCCAAAAACCTTCCAAATAGAAAGTAAAACTAGGGTGGAGATGATACCCACAAAATTTCAATATTGAAACATAAAGTTGACCTATTAAGTCTTACAATGATCACTTCTGATCATCTACCCTATTAGGAGAAATTAGGACTGCTAGGTCCACCTTGTTAGAGGTTTTACAAACATATGATGAAATATGCACTTGGTAAAGAGATTTAAAGAAAAGACTATTAATTCTACCCTATTAAAGGATTTGAAGTTGATTCACCTATTAAGATGAAATAGTAGATCTGATTCACAACTGAATTGTTGAGTGAGATCCTTGAAGTACTGATCACCTCTATGTGATAGATGTAACTTTGCTACTCTTGATATGACCTTGCAATATAGTTTGTTCTACTATTGAATCACATTCACATGCTTGTATTTCATTCACATTACCTCATATCAAAAAATTACTCCTTTGGATTCAATACATTACATATATACCAATCCAATTCACATAATTACAAGGTCGGCCAATACAAAAGTTAACACCAATATTAAAAAGTCAGCCCAAATGTAGATACTTGGGTTTTGAAAATTGATTTGATGAATTTTTGATACATGACATTCACTATAATTACTCAGCATCATTATGCACTCGATACAAGTAGAGGCTAGGTCCATACTAATCACTTCAACATTGTTTCAAACTTGGTATAGACTGGTGACTCAGTAGATATAGTATTACTCGGTAGAAATTGAATTCCACATCTACCATGCCCACACTCAGTTAACACTAAATTTTCTTCTCAAGAATTGATGGCTCAGTGGATACTAGAAGCTTAGTAACCACTAAATTACTCGATAAGAACTATAGGATTTCACACTACTTGAATTCACTTGGTAACCACTAGAATGCTTGGTAGGAACTATGAAGCTTGGTAACCATTGAATTACATGAAAAAATCTAGAGACTCTTCAAAGAGCTCAATAACAATACAAAATCTGAATAAGTTTTGTCACCAATAACAAACTTGACTCGATGCCAACAATCTCCTATTTTGGCATTAGTGACAAAAACACTTATCAGCCAAAACTTATATATAGTGAGATACTGGTTGGCTCGGTACTAGAATACTATTTTTTTGAGATTTTTCAAAATTTGTCTTTGTAACTCTATTATATATACTTTTTACATATATATTCCCCATACAATATACATATTGTGTCATAATAAGTGTATCTCCTAGTATGGTATCTTTCTCTCATGATATTTACAAATATCTCTCCTCCTTTATTATGTCTCTCCCCCTTTTTGACAATAATGCCAAAGATTTATACATAATCTACTTATATGGAGACACCAAAATGTGAGAGAAATTCAGAATGTACCTTAAGAATAAGAGTTATAGTCTTGTCCCAGTTATCTTGTAAAACTTTGTAGCTTTGAAGAGAAACTTGTACTTCTACAGAGAGCTCGATCATGTGATCTACAATTGAGAAATTATTGTCATGGATCAATGTTTTGGAATAGGCAATGTGCTTCTACATTGTATCCACAATGGGAAGGATCATATTTTGAATTTCTATGAGTGTAGACCAAATCCTTGCTTCCTCTCTTAATAATTTTTCCTACATAACTAATAAGAATCTAATCTTTATATGATGTGTAGAGCTTGAACTAGGGTCAAGCTATAACTTATTTGCACTTTCCATCAGATATTCGTCAATTTTATTCAATTTTCTCTTTATTTCCTTAGTATACTTGGTAGTATCACATAACTTTGCAAAAAGAGATATTACATTTGTGTAAGAAGTTTCAAGATTTGTCAAAATTGAAGAAAGCTCTGCTTGCTGGATAGCTATTTGTTGACTTCTTTTCTGCTTTCTCAATTAACTTATCTTGGCCACTAAAATCTTCATTGAATTTTTTGACTACCTCTTCTAATTGCAACAAAATGTGTTGAGAAGTATCAACTTCAACACCTATAGCATCTGTCAAAATATTCTTTGCATCCTCAATAATCCTGTATTCTCTATCTCTATCTTCTTTAAGTTTATTTTGTATTGCTTTCTTATGGAGGAGTTGACTATCTAATTGCATTTGATATGCAGTGGCATTATCAAAATCCCACTTGGGAATCTCAATTTCCTTATCCAGATCTATATCTTCATATATTTCCTTTCCACTAATCAAAAGTCTTGGTTGAGTCTTTGGCTCAACTATCTTTGAAGATAATTCTTAAGGATTCAGAATAGAAACAATGGTGGAAATAGTAGGACTAGTAGTGAAAACTTGTACAGTGCCTATTGGTGGAATACTTACTAGAATACTTATAGAATTCAAAATTGATTTATTTGCCAAACTTCCCAAAATTGAGATATTCACAAGTGAAGTACTGATAGAAGTATTTACAATTGAAGCACTTACTAGAGTATGCACAACTGAAGTAGCCAAAATTGAAAAATTCTAAAGTGCACTTACTGCCAAAGAACTTAAAATTGTAGAACACTTTGTATCCATTGTTGAGACTAGCTCAATAATTGAAGGATGTTGTAGCTTAGTGGATGAAGTGGTAGACACTTCTATTTATGATGTGCTAAGCTAAGAGGTAGTAGGGAGTGATTATAAATTTGATGTATCAATGGTTGTCACAATCAAAGCTATTGAACTTGTCTCTGAGCCTGATGATGTTGCAAGTTTTGCTAGAGAATGAGGAAGTGAAGCTATGATAGTTGTAGCTATCTTGACTAGGTCAATCTCTTCTTCTTCTTGCCTAGCTTCCTCTTCAACTTCTTCCTCTTTTTCTTCTTCATCATCTTTCATTAATTCTTGATATTCTTAAGCATCAATTGTAACACATGGAGTGGAGTCTTCTTCATTTCTTCATTTTCTTCATCCTTGTCACTGTCATCATCCTTGACTTCTACTAGAAAGTCACTTTTTTATGCAAGTGATAAATATTCTTCCACATACCTACTTTTTTAATGAAAATTGTTGGAAATAATCAAGACTAGCTAGGCTACTAAGAGGGGAGGGGAAAAACTTTTCAACATAAAAAAACAAACATGTCAACAATGAACCAAATTTGCATGGGTTATTCTATGATGTTTAATGCTTTCCATATTTTTGTTTAGCTGCTTCAACAAAAAATCTACTAGGTCATATGAAAAATTCTTCTTTACAACCTTATAAGATAAGTCAACTACTTCACATGACACACTATTAAGTCGGCTTGAACTATAAATATTATGTGTTATCACATGAATGTCAAATTTTAGTTTTGTATCAGATACACTACTAATTTTCATTCCTCTACCATCCCACTCAGCTAGGGTTTTCTTTTTCAACTCATCCTAACCTAGGGTTTTAGTGATTTTAGCTTTGATAAGCACGGGGAGATCAGTAATGTGATCTATCATTTTCTTGGTAATTAAAACTAGTTGCTCTAACCATAGTTGACCATTATGAACTCAACTTAGGATATACCTAATCCATTTGATTTGAATTTTTTTAAGTAGGTGAGGAATATGAGTTAAACCTTTTCCTTTCAAATGTTTTTGCTCAGGTTTGAGAATTCCATTCACGTAGAGTTCACTTAGGGTATTATCCATTTCAAGGGTTCTATCAGCTAAACTACACATTTAAAATGAGTTCAAATGTCATTTATGAGAAGCATCTTAGGTGGTATCTATGACTAAGCTCCATTCAAGTCAAGAGTTTTGACGATTGTTGGCACAAGTTTGAAGTTAGGGGCTTTCCATTTAACACCTCACACTAACATTTCAGATCCTTTCTTCACCTTGCTGCTACTACTAGATGCCATGATAACTCAGTAAGGTGAAAATTTTTTGCTACAAATTCTACTCAGGGTTGTTGGAATGCTCTGCAAATTGCTTTATTTGCAATATATTGAATTCATGATGAGAATGAAATCAATTTCATGACTTTTTGATAAAAACTTCTCATAAATGCTCGATACAATGAGAGCCATAATGACATTGTTTGTGAAAGCCTATCATCCACTATCTATATGAATTTCTCAATGAGAGCTTGTAACTCAGTAACCAAACATAACCATATTACTCTTGACTTTTCTCGGTAGAGTCCATGACCAAACCTTGCTAAATAGAGAAGTCAATTCAATGATAATTATTACCAATCTTATTGATGATTCTTTTGTATCTTGAATACCAATATCAATCTTTACTTCCTTTCAATTGGAACCGTTTAAGATGTGAACTTGAAAATATAGTTCCAGTTCTTCCTTAAGAACTTAATTGGAAATGGTGGAGTCACCCACTTCTTGAGTGACATGATTGTCATTGCTTGTACTAGCTTGCTCAATAGATTTAGGAATCCACTGCTATCTCATCTACTTCTTGATGTTATCATCTTTTTCTTTCTTTCCATCTTCAATTCTACCTATATTCATGCAATTCTTTGCTATATGACCAAGTTCAGTACATGTGCAACATCTTATGGTGGTATCCTTTCTTCTCATTGTTAGATTGTGGTGATTGATCAAGAAAGTACTATACATACTTCATAAATTTTGTACTATACTGTACATACTTCAAAAAAAATTTGGGCCCTATTTTATCAAGATTTTGAGTTGACATGTAATTATTAATTATAACCCTAAAGTGGTAAAAATACTTGTTATAAAAGAGCTTAGGGTTAGGATATTTTCTTAGTTATGATGTGAAATTGGTTCTTGTAGTGCTATTGAGCTATAAGAGATTACAGATTGTAATCAAGTTGTAATTTCTAGATTGTATTAATATTAGACTTGTTGTTTGGTGGACATAGCCTAGGGATTAGGTGAACCACGTTAGATCTTAGTGTCTTCTATGTTGGAAATAATCAAGACTGGCTAGGTTATTGAGAGGGGAGGGGTGAATCAGTAACCTCAAAAACTTTAAATCAATACAATACTTAATCCATTCATCATTTATTCATCTAATCTATTGTATGCATGAGAAAGATAAACATTTATAACACATGAACATAGAATTTTGGTGACCCATAAACCTTCCAAATAGAAAGTAAAAATAGGGTGGGGATGATACCCACAAAACTTTGCTACTGCAGTATGAAGTTAGCCTATTAGGGCTTACATTGATCACTTATGATGATCTACCCTATTAATAGCAATTTGGACTACTAGATCCACCTTGTTAGAGGATTTTCAAACATACAATGAAGTATGCACTCTGTTAGAAGATTTATACAAAGACTATTAAGTCTACCATGTTAAAGGATTTACAAAATTGATTCACCTATTAGGATGAAACAATGGATCTACTTACAACTTTATTGCTGATTAGATCTTTGAAGTATAGATCACCTCTTGTGATTGATGAATCTTTACTACTCCTTGTAGACCTTGCTAAATACTCTACTCTACTACTGATTCACATTTACTCTTCTCAAAACATTACATTTCCATTCCTTGATACACATATACATTCATATGCAAATGATATAATACACTACATATATATCATTCCAATAATTACAATTGCAAGGGCAAACAAAATATTATTGAGTTGGCCAAATAGTAGAAAACTCAGGTTCTTCAAACTGACTTGGTGACCTTCTAATACTCAGCATCATCATGCTCTTGGTAGAAGTAGAAGCTTGGTGCATACTAATCACACAATATATCTTGGAACTCGATAACCATTGGAGACTCGATAGATATAGTGTCACTTGGTAAAAATTGAATCCTTCATTTACCTTGCTTTCACTCGGTAAACACTACACATCCATAAGTTGGTAAACACTATCTTCCATCACACAAACTAATGACTCGATAGACACTATGAAGCTTGGTGAACACTAGAGGCTCAGTAGACACTACTAGACTATACACTCACTCGGTAGCTTCGAGAATGCTTAGTGTGAACTACTGGACTGCACACTCACTTGATAGCTTCAAGAATGCTCGGTGTGAACTGCTTAAGTGATGAACCTACAAGGTAACCACTGAATGCTCGGTATACATTGTAGACTAAGTGATGAGCTTGGTAAATATTCAAAATCAAATAAGTGTTGTCACTAATAAAAAATACAATATAATGTCAACAATCTCCCCCTTTGGCATTAGTGACAAAAAAAAAGACTTATGAGCCAAACATTGTGTACACTGACATATTGGATTTGATTTTTCAAAATTGATCTTTGTAAACCTGTTGTATATACATTTCTTACATGTCTTTACATATCTCCCCCATACATCTGGCATGGTATATACATAGCATATCACTGTACATATATCAATCTATTATTTTCACCCTTATTTTCTCCATTGTCTCTTACTCCTCTTGACTTTTACTATCTATTAATCCCCCTTTTTTGACAATAATGCCAAAGGTAATCATACTTATATAGAGACACAAAAAAGTGAGAGAAACTCAGAACGTACCTTAAGAATAAGAGCTAATGTCTTATCTCATTTCTCTTGCAAAATTTTGCAGATATGAAGTGCAACCTAGACTTCTGCTGATAGTTCACCATATGATTTGCAACTAAAAAATTGTTATCATGGATCAATGTTTCTAAATAAGTAATGTGCTTCTGCATTATGTCCATGATAGGAAGGATCATGTTTTGGATGTCTATTAGTGTAGACTGGATCCTTGCTTCTTCTCTCAATAGTTTTTCCTACATGTCTGACAGGAATCTGATCTTTATGTGATGTGCAGAGCTTGAACTAGGGTCAAGCTGACCCTTTGGAGCACTGACCTTCAGATCCTCATCAATTTTATTCAATTTTATCTTTATTTCTTTTGTGTACTTGGTAACATCACATAGCTTGGAAAAAAGGGATGTTACATTTGTAAAAGAATTGTCAAGATTAGCCAAAATTATAGAAAGTTTTGTCTGCTTAATGGCTATTTGCAGAGCAATATGCTCAAGCACTTTATTGTCAAACTTTTTCTCTACCTTTTCTATAAGATTTCCTTGGCCAGAAGTGTCCTCATTGAACTTATCTATGACCTCTTCTAATTATAACAAAATGTGTTGAGATGAATCCACATCAACACCTATTGCCTCAGTAATTATATTTTTAGCATTTTCAATTATAGTGAATTCTCTATCTCTCTCATCTCTAAGTTGTTTCCGCCTTGCTCTCTACTCTAAAAGCTGACTGACCAGTCTCATTTCATCAACTATGGTAGTATCTAGATCTATCTTAGGTATAATAATTTCCTTGTCCAAATCTATATCCTCATCAATTGCCTTGCCAATAAGCAGAATTTTTGGTGGTCTTTGGTTTTACTTCAGTGCTTACTTCCTTGGATTTATAAATAGAAACAATAGTTGATGAAGTTGGAGTAGCAGAAAAAACTTCAATTGATCCAACTAGAGGAAAATTGAGAGAGGTGCTAACTGTATCCAAAATTGATGTGCTTTCCAAAAATGAAGTATCAATAGGTAATGTACCAACTAGAATATTTACAACTGAAGAACTAACTGGAACAAAAATTGATAAAGTTGAAGCTATGGATGACAAAACTATAGAACAAACTAGCAAACTTACTGTACATGCTGCAATAGATGACTCAGGAGCTGATAAAGAGGGATGCAACTCAGTAGATGAAATTATTGTCACTTCCATTGAAGATACTTGTAGCTAGGAGGTGATAGGTGATGATTGAGCTATTGATGTGGCAATTGTGCTCACAGTCTCACTTGCAAAAGCTATCTCCATAGTAGATGTAATAGTCTTTGGTGGAGAGTGAGGAAGAGATGCAATAACTTTGGCTGCAATTTTTACTAGATCTTCTTCATCCTTGTCTTCCTCTTCAGCTTCATCATCATCCTTTAGTGCCTAATAGTCCTTAACATCAAAAGTGGCACATGAAGCATTATCTTCTTCATCATCATCTTTGTTTTCTACAGGATCATTACTTGGATTATGCATATGATAGATGTTTTTTCACATTTCTGTAGCATCCTTAACTATATGCTCAATATATTTTATCAAAATTAAACAAGTATGAAACTTGATTACCATCTTGTCTTCATTCTTCTTCATTGCTTCCTTTACCTCTGCATTGGTAAGGCTCGGTAGAAATTGTCTCAAAGATTGTTCATATATATCCTTTGTAGTTTGCATTGTTGATTCCCATCTGAGCTATAATCTTGCTAGTAACTCATTAGAAATTTGAGGGGCAATTTTATCAAGGGAATATTTTCATTTTCCCATCTTGGAGAGTACTAGCTCCTCAATTTGCACTTTCTTAACATCTATTCTAGTTTCATATTTTAAAGCCTTGAAGTTTGAGATTCTTGTACCTTCTTCCATTTTTTTCAATCTTCCTTGGAAGGTGAGAGGGGGATTACTGAATACAACTTCATTTCCTCCTTTCTTCTTTGTTCTTCTAGTAAACATAGCTATGGAGGCTTTGGGTGGCTTGGTAATGATTACCTTGCCCTTCTTTTTTACTGGCTTTGCCTCTTTCTTAGATTCATCCTCTTTTGATTCTTGCTCCTCTTCTTCATCTTCATCTTGTCCCTTGGTAATCATTAGGGGCTCGATAGGATTTTTTAACTTGGAAACCTTTCTCTTCCCTTTATTAATTGCTTGAGGAAGTTTGATTTCAAGCTCAATTCTGACCTTTGCCTCATCATATGTTCCAAAAGTTGGTTGCTTGGGATCTACTAGTTCATTCACCAATGCTTCAATGATATCCCTAGTTTCATCAATATTGATCTCATAAGGAAGAGGTTTCACCCATGCAACTTAGAGCCTAATTGCCTGAACGTATACTCTATCACAATCAACCATAAAGTATACAACATCTTTGTAGTCTTAAACCAATTTTGGTGGAATTGAAAACCTATTATTCATCCTTTCCTTGAAATCTTCAAAATAATTATCCATGATGCTATCAAATTTTTCACCCATTTCAGCTACAAACTCATTTATCTGATATAGAATAGGAATATCTTTTCTCCACACAATCGATCCTTTGGATGGAAAGAATTTTTGTACATAGAAGAAAAGACATGTCAACAAAGAACCAAATTTGCAAGGGTTATTCTTTGAAGTCCTAATGTTTTCCATATTCTTGTTCAGTTGTATTAACAATAATTCTGATAGATCAAATTCCAGATTTTTCTTCACAACCTTGAATGCCAAATCCATGGCCTCATAGGGCACACTGTTCAAATGACTAGAGCTATAAATCTTGTGAGCAATGATGTGAATGTCAAACCTTAACTCAACATTAGAAACAGTGCTAACCTTCAAACCTCTACCATCCCATTCAGCTAGGGTTTTCTTCTGAAGTTCATCTTGACCTAGGGTTTTGGTAGTTTTTTCTTTACTTAGCATGGGGAGACTAGTAATCTTATGAATCATCTTCTTGGTGATTAATACTAGCTTCTCTAATCATAGTTGACCATTATGAACATGACTGAGGATGTACCTAATCCACTTAATGTGCAAACTTCTTGGCATATGCGAGATATGGGTAAATCCTTTGGTCTCTAGATGCTTAAGCTTAGGTTTTAGTGAACCATCAACACTCATTTCTCCTAGGGCATTGTCCATTTCTAGGTTTCCAATCTCTTGAATAAAACATTTGAAATGAGTATGAATATCATTGATAAAAAGTACCTTTGGTGGAATTTTAAATTGAGCTCCATTGGGGTCGAGTGCCTTTGCAATTGCTGGAACTAGCTTGAAATTTGGTGCTTTCCACTCCACACCCTTAACTAGCATTTCTGAACCTCTTTTTGCCTTGCTACTGCTGCTACTCCCAGATGCCATTGATGCTCGATAAAAGATAGATTTTTTTTGAAAAAATCCTTCACTCTAAAATTTCTTGAAATAGCCTAGATGCATTTGAAATCGCTTAGCTCTGAGAATTTTGAAAATGTGGTAAACAATGAAATCAAATTTTTCCCTTTTATAAAAATTTTGCCATTAATGCTTGGTACAAAAGCTATTGTGATGACATGGTACTTGACAGGCTATCATCCACTCACTTGCTTGGTAGAAACTTGTGACTCGATGATCGAACAAAACTTTTGTTACTCTCGATCTAGCTCGGTTGAGTCTGTGACTGACCTTGCTTGGTATGACCTAATTTCTTGTGACCCTTTGTATCTGAAATACTGATTGGATCTTTTTCTTTCTTTCATTTGGAACTACTCTAGATATAGCTTGATGATATAGTTCTAGATCCTCCTTCATGAATCTAATTGGAAATGGTGGAGTCACCTACTTCTTGAGTGATGTGGCCATCATTTGAACTATTTTGCTCAGTAGATTTAGGAACCCATTGTTGTCTCATCTATTTTTGAATGTTATCAGCTTTAGCTTTCTATCCATCTTCAATTCTTCCTATATTCATGTAATTCTTGGCTATATGACCGAGTTTAGTGCATGCATAACATCTTACTATTGTATCTCTTTTTCTCAAGTGATGCCTTGAGCAGTCTTTACCAATGTGTCCATATTCTCCACAATAATGACATTTGCACCATGTATTGTAATCCCATCGAAAAATTGCCTTAACAAGTTGTTCAGCTAGGTTGAATGATTTTGATCTACATTGGACTACCTTGTGACCATGCTTCTTGCATTTGTGACATTTGCCTTCAAATTTTGGTTTTTCCTTGCATTCATTAGCTTTCTAACCATGGTAATTGCAGTTGTAGCATTTTCCATTGAATTTTTCTTTTCAATTACTCCAACATTTGTTTGATGTATGACCTAACTTACCACAATGATTGTAAGTAGGTTTTTGATTCCTTTGGGTACCTTGTTTGGAAGATTCACCTTGTTCTTCATTGTATCCAAGTCTTGCTTTATCATTTTGTTTATGAAGATTCTATTCATTTTTCTCTATCAATTGATTCATGTCTTCTTGTGACTTCATCATTCTCTCATTGATTTTCTTTTTAGTATTTAGGTCACTCTTTAATTTCTCAACAATTTTCTTTTCACGTCTTAGTTCTCTTAGTATTCTTTCATTAACTTCCCTTTCACTATTTAGATCACTTCTTATTCTTTCATTCTGTGCTTTGAGAATCCTAATTTCTTCATTTTCTCCAAAGATTTGATTCATGAGATCTTCATGCTGATTGGATTGATTGTTTCTTACCTCCAAGTCTTCATTTTCCTTGTTCCTTTGTTTTGAAACTTCCCATAGCCTGACTGATTGGATTTCTTGTTCTCTTTTAAGTTTTCTTACTTCTTCTTACAGAGAGCCATTCTTTGCTAGGAGTTACTTGATTGCCTCATCAGCTTCATTTGAGCTACTTGATGGTAAAAGATCTTTAATCTTTTCTTCAACATACTAATGGTCATTCATTTGTCTTCCAAGTTCCTTCCTTCTCTTCAAGGATTGAGAAAGATGCTCCTTTTCTTCTTTGAGTTGAGCCATGGCCATTTCCAAATATAGCTTTTCATTTTCAATTGCTTTGTCAAGTCTGAATATCTCCATTTGTCCTTTAGATCTTTGCTCAAGCTGCTAAACTTTATCCTGAGAACCAAAAAGCTTTGATACCAATTGTTGGAAATAATCAAGACTAGCTAGGTTACTGAGAGGGAAGGGATGAATCAGTAACCTCAAAAAATTTAAATCAATATAGTACTTAATCTATTCATCATTTATTCATCTAATCTACTATATGCATGAGAAAGATAAAAATTTATAACACATGAACATAGAATTTTGGTGACCCAGAAATCTTCCAAATAGAAAGTAAAACTGGGGTGGGGATGATACCCACAAAACTTCACTACTGCAGTATGAAGTTAGTTTTTTAGGGCTTACATTGATCACTTCTAATGATCTGCCTTGTTAAGAGAAATTTGGGCTACTAGATCCACCTTGTTAGAGGATTTTCAAATATACAATGAAGTATGCACTCTATTAGGATATTTATACAAAGATTGTTAAGTCTACCCTGTTGAAGGATTTACAAAACTGATTTAGCTATTAGGATGAAATAGTGGATCTACTTACAACTTGATCATTGATTAGATTCTTGAAGTATAGATCACCTCTTGTGACTGATGAATCTTTACTACTCCTTGTAGACCTTGCTAAATACTCTACTATGCTACTGATTCACATATACTCTTCTCAAAACATTACATGTACATTCCTTGATACACATATACATTCATATTGCAAATGATATAACACACTAGATATATATCACTCCAATAATTACAATTGCAAGGTTAGTCAAAACAAAAGGAAACAAAATATTACTGGGTTGGCCAAACAGTAAAAAACTTAGATTCTTCAAGCTGACTTGGTGACCTTCTAATACTCTACATCCACTGCATTACTTGGCATTGTCATGCAGTTGGTAGAAGTAGAATCTTGGTCCATACTAATCACACAACATTGCTTGGAACTCAGTAACCATTGGAGACTTGGTAGATATAGTGTCACTTGATAAAAACTAAATCCTTCATTTACCTTGCTTTCACTCAGTAAACACTACACATCTATCACTTGGTAAACATTGGCTTCCATCACATAAACTGATGACTCGGTAGACATTATGAAGCTTGGTCAACACTATAGGCTCGGTAGACACTTCTAGACTACACACTCACTCGGTAGCTTCGGGAATGCTAGATGTGAACTGCTAGACTGCACACTCACTCGGTAACTTTAGGAATGCTTGGTGTGAATTGCTTAAGTGATGAACCTACATTGTAACCACTAAATGCTTGGTATACACTATAGATTGAGTGATGAGCTTGATAAACATTTAGAATTGAATAAGTGTTGTCACTAATGAAAAATACAATATAATGTCAACATTTTGTTCTTTACTGTGTGATCTATTTTTCATGATATTGGTTATATTTGCATGTAATTGTTATTTTTTCTATCTGTGGTTTAATCCTAACACTCATGTGGTGTCTAACACAATTCATACCATTGTGTCCATATTCTCCACAGTAATGACATCTACACCAAGTGTTGTAGTCCCAACCAAATATTGCATTTACAAATTGTTCAGCCGGATTGAATAACTTAGATCTGCATTTAGATGCCTTGTGACCTTGTTTCTTGCATTTGTGACACTTTCCCTCAAAATTTGGTTTGTCTTTGAATTCATTAGCCTCATGACCATGTTTATTGCAATTGTAGCATTTTTCATTGATTTTTTCATTACCATTACTCCAACATTTATTTGATGTATGACCTATCTTACCATAGTAATTGCAAGTAGGTCTTTGATTCCTTTGAGTACCTTGTTTTCTTTCTATCCAAGTCTTGCCTTACCCTTTTTCCTATAATGATTTTGCTCACTTTGTTGATTTAATTGATCCATGTTTGCTTGGGATTTCATTATTCTTTCATTGAGTTACTTTTCAAAATTTAGATAAACTTTCATTCTTTCATTGATTTTCTTTTCAAAATTTAAGACATTCCTTAACCTTTCATTTTCAAATCTCAGACTTATGATTTCTTCATTTGCATTGGAGAGTTAACTAATAAGATTTTCTTACTGAAGCAATTGATTTTGAATTTCATTTTTCCTTACCTACAAGTCTTCTTTTGCCTTATTTCTCTATTTTAAGATTTCACACAATCTTATTGACTAAATTTCTTGTTCTCTTTTCAATTTTCTTACTTCTTCTTGTAGGGATTCATTATTTTCTAGGAGTTCTTTGATTGCATCATTTGCTTCATTTGAACTACTTGAGGGGATAAAATCTTCAATCTTCTTGTCAACATACTAGTGGTCATTCATCTAATTTGCAAGTTCCTTCCTTCTTTTTAGGGATTGGGAGAGATTCTCTTTTACTTTCTTGAGTTAAGCCATGGCCATTTCTAGATCTAACTTTTCATTGTCAATAGCTTTGTCAAGTCTGAATATCTCCATTGTCCTTGATCTTTTCTCAAGCTATCAAACTTTATCCTAAGAACCACAAAGCTTTGATACCAATTGTTGGAAATAATCAAGACTAGCTAGGTTACTGAGAGGGGTGTATGCATGGAATGTGGCCTTTTTTTAACACACACACTTAAACATGGTCCTTCTATGTGGATTCATCCTAGAATGAACATAAGATTTTTCACCTGAGAAGAGTCCTACAAGACAACCTATTGCCTTCTATCTAGGTTGATTTTACTTGCTTATGCTCTCAGATTCAAGGTATATACAATTAGACCATGCTAGAACAAAGGGTTTAAAATGATTAATCTATATGAATATGCAAGTAATCTAAATGATTATGAAATTATTATAAGAACTTGTAAAACAAACTAGATTAAATGTATGCATATTAAAACTATATGATATTTAGCTAAGAAATGGAAGTCTATGAAAATGTAATAAGCTTGGATGAGTATGCAACTCAACAGCGATTCGATAGCAATAATTTTCAATCTCCTAGAATGAGGAATTATGAGTCCCTTAAATAGAATTTTTGGAATCCATCAATGGTTGAGATCAACTCCGATTGATGGTCAGGATTGAAGCAAAGATTCAGTTGAAATGGAAACTTCCTTGTGTAGGTGAAGTGAACTATTTTAAATCTAAGTGTGATGAGTAGTTAATTGAACTTGTCATAAGTGTGACAACAAATTAATTAGATTAATTCTAATTCGAGAGATAGTTCACTCAGAGTTTCCATTTAGAATTGAAGAGAGGATTTATTTAATTTAATAAATGAGATATGAGCTCATAAATTCCTTTTTCATTTAATTGAATAATCACATTCCATTAATTAAAGTGGGCATAATTATTAAATTAAACATTTTAATTTAGGATATAATTTAATTTAATTAAAGTATAGATACTTTAAATTAAATTAAATCTTAATCAATAGGTTTAATGCAACTAATATGAGTCAATACTTTGGGAATTAAATAGAGAGTATGATTAATGCAAATTTAGGTTTTTTGCATTTGATAATTAAGTCAAGTAGTGGCAATCAAAATGAGAATTTCCTAGTGACATAGGACTTAGGATTGATTGAAATAGACCATAATTGGTGATTATGGCAATGAGCCAATTTTGGGGTATTACAAGGGCATGGGTGAATTAGTAACCTCAAAAATTTTAGCAATTCCAAAACTTAATAGCATAATCGAACTACCATTAATAGATCTAATCTACTACATGCATGAGAAATTGAAAGCATAAAACACTTTGAACACAATATTTGGTGACCCAAAAACCTTCCAAATAGAAAGTAAAACTAGGGTGGGGATGATACCCACAAAACTTCAATACTGTAGCATAAAGTTGGCCTATTAAGACTTACCATGATCACTTCTGATGATCTACCCTATTAGGAGCAATTAGGACTGCTAGGTCCACTTTGATAGAGGTTTTACAAACATACAATGAAGTATGCACTTGGTAAAGAGATTTAAAGAAAAGACTATTAAGTCTACCCTGTTAAAGTATTTTAAGTTGATTCACCTATTAGGATGAAATACTAGATCTAATTCACAACTTAATTGTTGATTAAGTTCCTTGAAGTACTAATCACCTCTATGTGATGATTGTAACACCAATATTACAAAGTCGGCCCAAAAGTAGATACTCGGGTTCTGAAAACTAACTTGGTGAATTTTTGATACACAACGTCCACTATCATTACTTAGCATCATCATGCACTCAGTAGAAGTAGAGGCTCAGTCCATACTAATCACTTCAATGTAGTTTCAAACTCATTATACACTGGTGACTTGGTAGATACAGTGTCACTCGGTAGAAAATGAATTCCATGTTTATCATGCCTACACTTGGTAAACACTAATTATCTCATCACTTAGTTAACACTAACTTTGCTTCTCAAGAATTGATGACTTGGTAGACACTACGAATCTTGGTAACCACTGAACTACTTGGTAAGAACTATTAGACTTCACACTTCTTGAATTCACTTGGTAACCACTAGAATGCTTGGTAGGAACTATGAAGCTTGGTAACCACTGAATTACATGGCAAACAATAGAGACTATTCAAAGAGCTCAATAATCATACAAAATCTAAATAAGTGTTGTCACTAATAAAAAACTTGACTTATTGCAAACAAATCCTTATGTAGGGATCAATCCAAGAGGACTTACTTAGATCACCCAAAGACCTTACACTCATCATTTGTACTCCATAGAATGAAAACATGAATGGGGTTTCTTTGAACTTGAGGTTCACTCATCCCCCAACATGTCATTTCTTGTGAGATACTTACCATGGGTATAAATTTTGATTACTAGGCCATTTTTATTATAGGGGTAAAAGAGTGCATGTTTTGAATCTTAAACTATCCAAACTATTCAAATAAGTTCAAGACTCCCACATACCTCTGAGTTGTGTCCTCAGTCAGATTGCTTACAACTACTATTTGCATCCCTTGTCTAAAAGTCAACTATTTACTCACAAACCAATTTGGAGTCCATAATATGAAACAAAGGTTCTCATCTAGCTAAAAACTACAAATGTTGTCAAAAAGTTTCCAAAATATGTCAAACATATCAAAATCTATTTAGTACAGTCAAAACTGGTCAATTTTTCCTTTCCTCGCCTACAAGTTTGCAAAAATTCATGTGAGAAAACACCCAGTCCACACTTCCTCATGTGTCTATGTCCACTTTCTTGTGTGAAAAATAAATTAAAAATTGTTGTCCAAATCTCTTCTTGGTTTATTGTAGTTCCTCGCACAACTCTATGTGAATCCTCACATGAGATTTTTCTTGGAAACTATCAAAATTGCCAAATTTGGTCTATCTAAATAATTTTTGCACTTTTTAAACTATGTTTACTCACTCCAAAGCTATTTTCTCATGTGAATGTATAAAGATTTGTCCAAAAATAGTGAGTTATTCTAAGCTTTCTCACACAACTTGACCAAAATCTAATCTTTGGCTATAAACATTAGGTAATTTCTCTTAATGCAGTAGTTTGAAAATTAGACATTTTCTTAGTATTGTCACTTGTGAACTACACATGAATTAGTCTTGTTACTCAATTGTGTTATATTCTATCTTGTGTTTGTCATATCTTGGGTCATGATAGTTCAAAAAAAAAACTCTCAGTTTTTCTAGCCATTGTGTTGTCTACTCATATGTAGGTATATGACACACTTACTAAATCTTACTCACTTTCAGACAAAGTTCTAGTGTGGTCCTTGTCCAAACTTTTTTATTAGTCATTGTCTATGAATATTACAACTATGAGTGGAAATGTGTTTCTTCCTCATAAACTAAGACATAGTAGAGGTAGAGGTAGAAATCATGGTACAAGTCACACTTTGTTTGAGTAGAGGGAAGGGTCCTCTTGATCTCATCAATTTGCAAAATTTTGGATGAACATTCTCTATAAATTTGCAACAAGTTAGTAATCTATTGTTTCAAGAAAACTTGGACCTTGACCTGACACCTACTAAGGGAATAAGTGAACATTTTATTGAAACATCGCCAAGATCTAAACAATCTAAAAGCTCTCCCATCCATATGATGACAAACCAAAATGTAGAAACCAGTGACAACAATAGAAAAAGAAATTGGGAAGAATTTGAATGAACCAAAAGGCCCAGGAATCTTCCTCTATACATTGAAGATTATGGAGATGCTGGATATATACTCCTAGAACACATGCAACAATATCACCAAGGCAAAAATTTCTAGAAAATGATGGAAATACTGCTTAAAGATGAAAAGGAAAAATATTTCCTTAAACTTGCTCATTAATGAGAAAAATTACCTCATGACCTCAATGTGGAAACTATTTTCACTCAAGAAGAGGAAATGGAAACCTCTAAATTATAGAAACAACTTTAGGCAATACAAGAGAAATTAGCTCAAATGATGAAAGAGAAAGAAAACCCAATTCAATGATACACATTAGAATCTATGTGTCCATTTCCTTTTGACAATGATCTATATATGGCTCCTTTTTCTAGAGGAGTTTGGATGTTGAATTATGACAAATACTTAGGAACATTTGACCTCCATGATGGAATTCATGCACAATCAAACATATTTGATGTGCTTATTCCCATGAAGTCTCAAAGGTCAAGACATGGAATGATTCTTGAGATTACCTACTAGGATCAAGACATTTGATGAGATTGAAAATATGTTCATTCAAAAATGCTCACACAATATACAACACCCAGTCAACATACAAGACTTGCTCAACCTTAAACAATGGATTGGAGAACCGTTTATAATATTTCTCCAAAGATGGTGGTAGTTGTATACCAAATATTCATGGGAGATACCTAAAGCTAAAAAGCTTGATATCTTCATGGATAATCTTTCACTTGAGTTTGGGTATAAGATACAACTTTAGGGTCCACATACTTTTGAAGATATAATTACACAAGCCATCTAAATTGAAGAATTCATAGTCAAAAATGGTGAATTAACCCTTCAAAAAGATGTTAAACAAGGGTATACCTCTATTAGAGAAAAACCTAAATTTGTCAACAAAAATTGAGAGGTAGTGCATGATGAAGGGGTTGATAATATCACTCCTAAACTATGAAAAATATCATTTAACCTCATTGATAACTTAAATGCATCTAAAACTACTAAACAAGATATAATAGGTAATAAGACATTTGGCAATAAGGGAAAGAATTCATCTTGGGTTACTTAAACCCCAAGTGAATACACACCTCTGGGTGAACCTCCTAATGTGGTCTATAAGACCTTACTTTAAAATCAGCTTCTCACACCACTTGAAAATTTTTGTCCTTATGATACACAACCACAACCCGATTGGTAGAATGAGATTGCATATTGTGAATACCATCAAAACTAAGGTCACAAAACAAGTAATTGTATTAACCTACATCAAAAGGTCTAATATTTTATTGATGATATAGTTTTTGATGGACACAAAAAGAACTCGGATCATAAAGGGTTTAAAGAACCCTTTTAGCCTTGTGACAAAAGAGAAAAATACAAAAAAAGAGCAATAATAAGGTCAACTAAACATATACAAATGATGATCACGTGTTCAACTATTGGAATTAAAGGTAGAGTAACTGAGAGGGGGGGTGAATTAGTTACTTACAAAAATTAATCCACAGATCCATTAGATGTCTTAAAGATCTAGTTACTGCTGATACTTGGTAAACATTAAAAAAAAAATGTTGTAACTTGGTAAATTAAACTGTTACTTATCTTCAAGAAAAAATGCATGCAATTGAAAATGAAATGAACACAAGAGACACTAGATTTAACATGGAAACCTAATATGGGAAAAACCACCAAGTAACTAGTCACCAATTTTCACTCTTCTCAAGTGAGCCCTGTTAGGAGCCAACCTTGTTAAAGGTTATAATACACACTACTAGGTGTGACCCTGTTAGAGGATTTAATCACCCTATTAGGAGTGGCCTTGCTAGAGGTATTTAGAACAATTCAACTGAACTGCCACCTTGTTAGAGGATTTACAAAATGGCTTTTAAACCAACTCTATTAAAAGATTTGAAATCACTGCTACAATGGTTAGAAAGTAACAATGAATTGACCTGAACAAGATGCAACTGAATTTTATGACTATAGGTCTCTGTTCAACATCATTAGATCCTCCTTAATCAAGTATAGCTTTTTTGCTCCTCAATGATCTCTGATCATCCTTTAAATTTGCTTCCACAATAATAAGTCTTCATATCACATTAATTCCACACACACTTTTTCTTAACTCATAAAATTTGCAACTTGACTTCTTAATTATACCATTTAGATTGTCAATTCAACCCATTTACATGTTACATTTACCATTAAATCATACATTAGTCAGCTACAAATATTACTCTAAACAAATAAATGTTATTTCATAAAATAATGAAATCCTTTACTGGCCAATCCTGCTTGGTAAATACTACTTCCAAAAATTTCCTAAGTTAACCTTCTTGACTTGATTAACATTCCAATATCTATAAAATCCTTTGGCTGTCGAGTTTACTTGATAAGAACTCAATTCCTTCATGAGAGATTGGTAAGAACTGCTTCTGCCACATTTCCTTTGATGATCGAGTGAGCGCGGTATGAACTGTTTATTCGGTAGTTACTACAAGTTTTCTTTACTAACCTCCTAGGTTCAATAGATTTTGTCCTTTTGCCTCACTGACCATCTGAGCTTGGTAGAATTTATCCTTTGCCTTGTTGACCTTCTAAGCTTAGTAGAATCTGTCATTTGCCTAGCTGACCTTATGAGCTTGGTAGACACTACCCTTTGCCTTGCTGACCTTCTGAGCTCAATAGACACTGTCCTTTGCCTTGTTGACCTTCTAAGCTTAGTAGACTCTATCTGATGACTGATATGACATTTGTGTGACATCAAAGACAACACAATTGAACAATTGTATCCAATAATCTCCCTCTTTGGCATTTATGGCAACACAACATGTCATAGTAGAATGAAATTTGAAAACAAGTCTTTTACTGATAGAATACTTCACTTTCTATAGCAAACTCCCTCTTTCATAATAATCTCTCCCTCCTACACAACTCTTATTATTTTGCAAATTTCAGAAAGATATGATAGTATACTCTCCCTCTTTGACAACACATGCCAAAGACAACTCAAAACAATTGAATAGCATTGTACCTAATGTATTGATTCATATACAATGTCTTCATTGATTTGCTGCATCAACTGATAGATCTTCAATTCTATTTCTATTGATGCATCACTAGAACTATATTTTAGTGAACTTCAAATAGGAGAATGACCCCTAACTTACCTCTTAGATACAAGAATGCATCCTTAGGTAAAGGCTTTGTGAATATGTCAGCAATTTGTTCCTTTGTATGGACATATTCCAATCTTATTTCCTTTTCTTGAACCAATTCTCTAACAAAGTGATACTTTATGGCAATATGCTTGGTTTTTGAATGCATTACTGGATTCTTGGAGATGTTAATTGCACTTGTGTTATCACAAAACATAACAATAGATTCTTTGATTTCTTGCTTCATACCTTCCAATAATTGTTTGAACCACACAATGTTTGAGCAGTTTACTATTGCTACAACATATTCAGCCTCTGCTGTGAATTGAGATATATAATTCTACTTTTTGCTTGTCCAAGAAACTAACCTATTTCCAAGAAAGAAAGATCCTCCACTTGTGCTCTTTCTATCATCAATATTTCCTACCCAATTTGCATCAGTGAACACCTTTAAATTCAAATTTCCTATAAGTTTATACCATAATCCATATTCTTTAGTTCCTTTTAAGTATCTCATGATCCTTTTGATTGCCATCATGTGATTTTCTTTTGGTTTTGCTAAGAATCTTACTACAATTCCTACTGCAAGGGCAATGTCTGGTCTTGTATGCACTACATATCGCAACTTTCCAATCATAGATCTATACAATTTCTGATCCACTTCCTTTGATTCATCATCCTTCATGAGTTTTAATCCAATACACATAGGAGTCCCAACTACTTTGCAGTCTTCCATACCAAAAATTTTTAGTATCTCCTTGATGTATTTAGATTGAGTGATGTAGATTCCATTCTTACTCTATTGAATTTGAAGACCAACAAAGAATTTAATTTCACCAAACATTGACATTTCAAATTCCTTGTTCATTTATTCTAATTTTTTTTTGCAAAGATCATCGATTCCTATGAACAAAGTATCATCTACAAATATTTCTTCCAAAATAATCTTATTATCTAGTCCCTCCCTTATGTACAAACTACTACTGTCATTAGTTCTTTGAAAACCAATTTGAATAAGATAGTTATGCAATCTTTCATACCATGCTCTAGGGGCTTGTTTCAAACCATATAATGCTTTATGCAATTTGCAAACCATGTCCTTCTTGTCTGGATCAACAAAACCTTCAATTTGTTCAATGTAAACCTCTTCATCCAATATGCCATTGAGAAATTTTGACTTAACATCCATCTGATAAACTTTGAATCCTTTGAATGCAACATATGCAAGTAAGGTTCTGACACCTTCCAATCTTGCAACATGAGAAAAAGTCTCTCCATAGTCTACACCTTCTTGAGAGTATCCTTTGCATACCGATCTAGCTTTGTTCCTTGATACCTTACCATCTTCATTTAGTTTGTTTCTAAATACTCACTTTGTTCCAATCACATTTTTGTCTTTGGGTCTAGCTACAAGAGTTCATATTTTATTTTTCTCTATCTATTCTATCTCTTCATTTATAGCTTCAATCTGAATTTCATTATCTAGCACATCTTTGACATTTCTAGGTTCAAAATCAGCAAGTAAACAAGTTCCTTTCAACTTACTTCTTGTCATTGTTCCTTTTGATTTATCTCCAATGATCTGATTTGGTGCATGATGCTTTCTAACATACTTGGCTAACATAGGATCCTTTCCTTTTGAATGACTTGCATTGTTATCCTTCTATGTCTCGACTGGTTGCTCGAGCTTGGTAGATGCTAACTCAGTAGCTTTTGTTTGCAACTCGAGTTCTTGCATCTCAGTAGGTATTGATTCGATTTGAACTTCTTGTGACTTGGTTAATGAAGACTCTGGAGTTGAGGATTCCTAATTAATAGGTATACTTGGCATTGTATCAGGTTCCATCTAAAGAAATCTTTTCTAGTCTTTAGGTTCCTTTTTGCTTTCTTCTTTTATTCTTTCTGCCAACTCATCAACTTTCACATGTGCACTTTATATGACTTTATGAGTAGATAAGTTCAAACATCTATATGCTTTTCTTTTGCAAGAGTATCCCAAAAATATTCCTTCATCACTTTTTACATCAAATTTAGCTTTTCTAGATTCTTTCAAAATGTAACATTTGCTTTCAAATACTTTTAGATAACTTACATTTGGTTTTTAGCCATACCACAACTCATAGGGTGTTTTGAATGAGTCCTTTTTCAGCTGTACTCAGTTCAAGGTATGAACTGCACTACTGATAGCTTCTTTCCAGTATTTGATAACAATGCTTTTCTCAATCATTAAAGTTCTTGCACAATCCATGATAGATCTATTCCTTCTTTTTGCTATTCCATTTTGTTCAGTAGTTCTAGGTGCTAAAACCTATCTTTTGAATTCCCCTTTCAATGCAAAAGTTATTGAACTCATGTGAAATGAATTAACCACCTCTGTCAGACCTTAAACATTTTAGTCTTTTTCCTACTTCCTTTTCTACTCTAAACAAATACCATTTGAACTTTTCAAATGCTTCTAATTTCTCTCTTTGGTACATGACAATCATCATTCTTTAATAATCATCAACAAATAGAATGAAGAATTTTCCACCAGTATAACTTTCAAAGCCAATAGGTCCACACAAATCAATATGCACATTTTCTAGAACTTCTTCAATCTGATAGTTCTTGCTTTTAAAACTAGTCTTTCCCATTTTACAAATTTGACAATTCTTGCATAGAACAACCTCAGGTTTCTTTATGTTAGGAATACCTCTTACTTTCTTGAATTTACTAATCTTTATCAACTTGTCAAAGTTTACATGACATAACCTCCTATGCCATAACCAACTTTTTTCAATTTGAGCAATGAAACATGAACATTCACCAAGTTTAAGATAAAATAAGTTACATCTTTTTTGAGTGTCTTGTCCAATCAGCTTTCCTTTGCCATCCAACAATCTTTCTTTTCCATGCATAAATTCTACTTTGAATCCATTATTGAGTAGTTGTGCCACACTCAAAAAATTATGCTTTAGTCCTTCTACCCAATATGCATTATCACATACAAGTTCCTTGGTTAGTGAGATTCTTCCTTTTCCTCTTATACAACAAGGTTCATTGTTACCAAAGCTTACACTACCACTATCATAGTCTTCAAAGTATTCAAACTTTATTTTATCACCAGTCATGTGATGAGAACAACCACTATCTATGATTCATGTATCATTTTTTCTCATATGAGAAATGAGTGCCATTTCTTCATCATTATCAGACTCATCTTTCACAACAATTTAGACAATTTCATCTTCTTCTTCATCATCAGAATCATTAGAATCTTTAGCCATGAAACATGTTTTCTTACCTTTATCCTTGAATGATTTGAAATCTTTCTTGCCATTGTACTTGTGACCTTTCTTCTCATCTTTGTTCTACTTATTTGGGCACCTAGCTGTAATATGTCCAATTTCTTCACAAGAAAAGCAGATTAGAGGAACCTTACCTTTGTATTTCCCTTTGCCTCTTGAATATTTTCTTGCTAATAGAGCTTCAACCACCTCAAGATCACTGTCTGAACTTTGTTCTAATTCGTCATCACTGTCTAATTGTGGATCCTTCATCTTTTTCCCTTTTTTTTTGAGTGAAAGCTTGGCTTCAAATGCTGATTCAATGTTCTTGATAGCTTGAACATAATTGTCATAGTTGTCTAGCTCAAATATAGTCAATCTTTGAACTATGGCCTTTAAATTTGTTTTGTGATTTGCCTCACATCTTTTTTTTTGAATTGCAAAGACTTTGATTGCATAAATGGGAAGTAGAGTTCTAAGAACTTTACTTATAACTATCTCATCATTGATATCTCCTCCAGATGCTTTAATTGCACTAACACATGCTTTAATTCTTTCAACATACTTTGCAATGTTTTCATCCTCTCTCATGCTCATTTGATTAAATTGTCCTCTCAAACTTTCTACTTTGGTTCTTCTCACATTATCATCTCCTCCATGGATCTCTTTCAGCTTGTTCCACATTTCAAAGGCAATTTTGCAATCCTTAATGTCATCAAATTCTTCATAACTCAAAGCAGATTCTATATCTATCATCATGTTGTTGTGAGTCTTCTTTGTAGTAATATCATTGATAGATAACGTACCAGAAGGTTCTTCATATTTTACATCAAGGTACTTTAGCCCTGTATCACCAATAGAAGCTAGATGAAGTCTCATCAATACTTGCCATGCTGAGAAGTTGTCCCTAGTAAGTCTTAGAATTTCCCTTTTGTAAGACATCCTGACCTTTAGCTTAGATCCTTGAAATCTTTTCTTGTAAGCACCAAAAGCTCCGATACCAATTATTGGAATTAAAGGCAGAGTAACTGAGAGGGGGGGTGAATCAGTTAGTTACAAAAATTAATCCACGAATTCATTAGATGTCTTAAAGATCTAGTTACTGTTGATATTCAGTAAACATTAAAAAAAAAATGTTGTAACTCGGTAAATTAAACTGTTACTTATCTTCAAGAAAACATGCATGCAATTGAAAACTAAATGAGCACAAGAGAAACTAGATTTAATGTGGAAACCCAATATGGGAAAAACCATCAAGTAACTAGTCACCAATTTTTCACTCTTCTGAAGTGAGCCTTGTTAGGAGCATACACACTGCTAGGTGTGACCCTATTAGAGGATTTAATCACCCTGTTAGGAGTGGCCTTGCTAGAGGTCTTTAGAACAATTCAACTGAACTACCACCTTGTTAGAGGATTTACAAAATGGTTGGTAAACCAACTCTATTAAGATATTTGAAATCACTACTACAATGGTTATAAAGTAACAATGAATTGACCTGAATAAGATGCAACTGAATTTGCTAACTACGGGTCTCTGTTCAACATCATTAGATCCTCCTTGATCAAGTATAGCTTTGCTACTTCTCAATGATCTCTAATAATCCTTCAAATTCACTTCCACAATAATAAGTCTTCATATCACATTAATTCCACACACTTTTTCTTAATTCATAGAATTCACAACTTGACTTCTTAATTATACCATTTAGATTGTCAAGTTGGCCCATTTACATGTTACATTTACCAATAAACCATACATCAGTCGGCTACAAATATTACTCTAAACAAATAAATGTTATTTCATAAAACAATGAAATCCTTTACTGGCCAACCTTGCTTGGTAAATACTAGTTCCAAAAATTTCCTAAGTTAACCTTCTTGACTCGATTAACATTGCAATATCTGTAAAATCATTTGGCTACCAAGTTTACTCAGTAAGAACTGAACTCCTTGATGAGAGCTTGGTAAGAACTGCTTCTGCCACATTTCCTTTGATGACTGAGTGAGCTCGGTAAGAACTATTTACTCGATAGATACTGCAAGTTTTCTTTACTAACCTCTTGGGCTCGGTAGATTTTGGCCTTTTGCCTTGCTAACCATCTAAGCTTTGTAGACCCTGTCCTTTGCCTTGCTAACCTTCTAAGCTTGGCAGACACTGTCCTTTTCCTTGCTAACCTTCTGAGCTCAGTAGACACTGTCCTTTGCCTTGGTAACCTTCTCAGCTTGGTAGACACTGTCCTTTGCCTTGCTAACCTTCTGAGCTCGATTGACTCTATCTGATAATTGATATGGCATTTGTGTGACATCAAAGACAACACACAATTGAACAATCGTATCCAACATCAACATGGTTAAACCTTTAGATTTTGAACATTGTAATGTTATCAAATTTAAAGAGAAATAGGATAATACAAAACCTAAGACCCCATTTATCTTAGTAAATGCAATCATGAATTCTCATGCTAAGGTAGTTCTCAAAGGCCCTGTGCCTTCTACTCCTGAGAAAGAAAGACATAGATAAAACCCTATTTTTGGTCCTTTCAATAGAAACATAAAAATTTCACCATCTCCCATGGCTAGAAGTTACAGTATCCTCAAGAAATTGCAATAGACAAATTCTCAAACATCAATCTTTGGACTACTTAAAGTCTTGCCTACTCATAGGCATATTTTTTACAAAGCCCTCAATGAGGAAAATGTACCTCAAGATCTTGATCTTGATAGATTTTAATCTATGGTAGGTAACTTGACCTCACCACATTATTGGTCCTTTTGTGAAGAGGAAAAAAATTCTTTGAGTCATTCATATAACCAACCATTGGACATCAGGGACCACAAAATAACCATCAAAGCCTATGACAAGGTAGAACAGAAATCCTTAGAAATTGTTGTGTTACCTCTCTGAGTTGGTCCTATAGAGTGGAATGTTACTAGTCATGTCCTTGACATCCCTTTAGCATAAAATATACTATTAGGGAGGCCATGGACTCACAAAATGAAAATAGTACCTTCAATGTACCATCAATGCATCAAATTTTCCTTCCAAGTAGCTAAAGTTATTATAACTGGTAAAACTAGTTATACTTGCAACATGATAAAATGTGTTGATAGTCTTGTCCCTACCAATAGAGAGTCTATAGATAGCCAAGACACTAAGTTTCAAGAACTAGAGAAGACTTTGAAGCTGATAGATATAGGCATGGGAGGGTATCACATTAAAGCAATATTGTCTTTGACATCTCTTCCTAAATCTCGTCATCATTATAGGAGACCATATGAAGCAAAGAGACCTCTTCTAGTTTCACCTAAGACAAAGTTCAATGGATATTTTGTAAAGGCTATAGTAACTCTAGAAGACAAGGTAAAGCTATTGTTGCATGGTTATACAAAGAGGAAGCTCCAACTAATCTCATCAATCAGATTCATGAGTTAACTCATGAGAAATATGGACTCGGTTTGAAATTGATCAAATACCTTGGTTATAAAGGAAAAGGTCCTATAGGATGCAACAATGGTGTGATAGAGCTAATCAAACCTACATCTAGAAAGCCTCATGATAGAATAGACTTAAGCTTCAAGTCAATTCCCTTTCATCTAGGGATCAACAAATTTGTGTCAAAAATTGATAGTTCATCTAAATGTAAGTCAATGAATTAGGTAATCAAGAAGAGAGCTCTGATGATGATGATACCTTTCCTCATCCTATTCTACTAGATCTTGCTACACTATTTTTAGAGCTAAATGACTTTATACCATGTGTTATTGTGGCAAATGCTGATAGAGATTCCTTTCACAATCCAAATGATACTTCCAAAAGTCAAGAGTAATAGGGTGAGTCTAGTCATAGTGTAATTGAGGAATGACTCTAAAAATATGATAATGAAAGTGGAGAATAGATTGTCATAACTTTTGGAGAATTATATGATCTAACTCCATGCAATATAGACTCTAGAGCATATGAATTTGATTCTCTCTCTATGGAAATTTTTGACAAGGATATAGATCAAGTACACACATATCAAAATTGGCTCAAAATAGGAGAGCCATCTAGGGTTTGGTTATAATTCATGAGAACTAAAACATAATTTTGGATGAAATTGGTTTTGGTCTCAAATTACTTGTCCATGCATTTGATGGCTATAATATGAAAACCATCAAACTAGCCACTTCTCTACCACTCACCTATCCTGAGTTGATAGATTAGAACTCCAATATTACATGTATTGAAGTCCATATGTTCTAGAATGACTATGTTCTTTCCTATTATTTACATGTTTTCAAACCTATAACATCTTCTAGCAAGGGACATAGTGTCAACATGACTAAAGAAGACATCATATATCTGAGTTATATAATCAAAAGAAAGAATAATAGATGTTCTAATGGTGAAAACCACATTGTGGCACTATCACAACCAAAAATAGTCAAAATAAGAGACATATCTAAAGGTGAAAACCTCTTTGAGGCACCTAAGGATGAGATATTTTTATGCACTTCTAAGTCACTTTCAAGAAAGATCACTAGTATTGACTAAGCTAATACAAGTAGTAAATATGGGAACAGTGAAACACCCTCAAATGATACATCTTTTAGAATCCTTATCTAAAGAGGAAAAAAAGGATTTTGTGGCATTACTTGTCAAAGTTGAGTTAGAAAAGCTCCTCAAAGATGGGTTCATTTGTGCTAGTGATTATGTTAAATGGGTCTCAAATATAGTTCCAATCTCTAAGCATGACAAATCCATCAGAATCTATATAGATTTTTAAGATCTAAAAAAAAGATGTCCTAAGGATGACTTTCCACTTCCCAACATTGATATGATAGTGGACATGATAGAAGTATATCAAATGTACTCATTAATGGAAATTTTTCTAGTTATAATTAGATAAAAAACATGCTGGAAGATCAAGAGAAAACTACTTTTACCTATGCATGGGGTACCTTTTGATTGAATATGATATCATTTGGTCTTAAGAATGTTGGTGCTAGATATCAATGAGTAGTGATAACAATCTTCCATGATATGATGACACCTTGGTAAAAAGTACACAATGAACCACTCATCTTGAAGATTTGGGACCTATCCTAGATCATATGGAAAAATTTAGTCTCCAAATAGAATCCAAAAGGATGTTCTTTTGGTGTCACATCAGGTAAGTTACTTGGCAATATCATATCTACTAAAGAAATTGAGGTGGACCTAGAAAAGGTTAAAGCTATAATGTAAATGCCTCCACCTCGTAACATCAGTCTAATGAGAGGACCACAAGGAAGGCCTCAATCCATTCACTGGTTCATATCAGAGTTAGCTACAAAATCACAACCTTTCAATATGACATTGCATAAAGGTGTGAAATATGATTGGAATGTAGATTGTGAAAAAATATTCACACAAATCAAATATTACCTTGCTAATCCACTAGTGTTGATGCCTCCTATTTATGGAAAGCCTCTGATTTTGTACATATTTATAATAGTTTCATCTCTGGGTATTCTACTAGCTCAAGAAGATAATAATAACAAAGAATAAGCTATTTAATATCTTAGTCACACACTAATCTCATATGAGATGAATTACAACATGATTGAGAAAGCTTGTTTAGCTATTTTTCTCACTTCCCAAGAGTTGTGATACTACATGCTTTCTCACACAACACACCTAATAGAAAAGATTGAGCCATTAAAGTATTTACTCAACAAGGCTTATCTAATAGGATGGTTAGCCAAATGGGTTATGATCCTAAGCATGTTTGGCATTGAATATGTCAAATGAAAGCTATTAAAGGGGAAGAAATTGTTGACCAACTAGTAGACGCATCAATGCAAAGTCTTCTACCATTGAATATTGAATTCCCTAATGAGTCTGTTCTATTGCTAACACATCAAACATGGGTTATGTTCTTTGATGGTTTCTTCACATGACTATTCATAACACCATGATGATATTCTCTACCCAAGGCATATAAGATTCTATTTCCTTATACAAATAATATTGTAAAATATGAAGCCTTGATCAACAAGATGAAAAACATTGTTGAATGGAGAGTAGATCAGCTCAATATCTTTGGTGACTCACAATTGGTAATCAACTAGGTTAATGATATTTATAAAACCAAATATGAGAAATTGATACCTTACAAAAGAATGGTTAATGACCTAAATAGGTATTTTTCACATATCACTTTTCAAAAAATTCCTCAAGCAACAAATAAGGTAGTTGATGCAATGGCTTCTCTTGCTTCAATGCTACAAATGTCAAAAAATGATTTTTGACATGAGTACCTAGTGGAGATGTTATCCTACCCTACCTATGATTCACTTGAATCATGAATGATTTGTTCTACTATAGGACATGATTTATCTCACTACTCCCATATCTACTCTTACCTTTATGACATGATAATTATAGACAATCTGACCTAGAATAGAAAAGGGTCACCTAATTTGTAGTGCTTCACAATATGTCATCATTACCAATGACTTATTTTGGAGAGGTCTCAATGGTACACTTCTTAGATTTCTAGAACCTGATAATTCAAAATGTGCATTAATAGATGTACATAGAGGAATTTGTGGATAACACTCAAATGGCACAACACTAGCTCACAAACTTATTAGAGCTAGTTACTATTGGCTAGACATTGAGAAAGAGGCTAGTCAATATGCCAAGTCATGCAAACAATTCCAAATCTATAGGAATTTGACTCATGCTCCAAAAAGGGAGCTAATTACTTTTATCACACTTTGGTCATTTCAACAATAGGCATTTGATCTAGTGGGTCTGATTCACCTATCCTCTTCAAATGGACACAAGTTAATTATTATAGCTACAGACTACTTCACAAAGTGGGTTGAAGAAGTTCCTCTTTCTTAGGCTGTTGGAAAAAATGTAGCTCTATTCATCCTCAACTACATCATATGTAGGTATGGTGTACCCTCCTCCATCATTATTGACAATGGGGAATAATTTAAAAACAATGATCTCAAAGAGTTGTGCTTAAAATTTAAAATCATGTAGCATCAATCTTCCATCTATTATCCACAAGGTAATGGATAAGAAAAAACATCCAATAAGGCTATCCTTAAGATCTTACATCGCATAGGTAAAATATCTAGATGGGACTGACACTTATAGATCAATCTTTCTCTATGGGCTTATAGAAAAAGTATAAGGATTCCTACAAGGACAACACCCTTTACCTTGGTATATGGGGTGGATGTTGTGCTTCCTATTAAGGTTGAGATTCTTACTTATTGAATCTCTCTAAAAGTCCTCATCACTAACAATGATTATAGAATATCTGAGCTAGAAGAGCTAGAACTTTTAGATGAATGTCAGTAAGTGGTGTTTGATAACTTATAGGGTTATCAAAAGAGAATGTCCAAAAGCTATAGCAAGAAAGTAAAAACACATGAATTCCAAGTGGTTAACCTTATCCTGGGGGAATTTTTTGAATAATAGAGTAGCCAAAACAAGGGGGCTAGCTCTTACAAAAGAAAATTTGGCTTACAACCAGTAGATTACACCCTACTACTTCTTATAAAAATAAAAGCATTATTCAAAGAAGCACAATAATAAAATCTACCAGGCATCCTACTAAGATAACCTACAAAATTATTACTTAAAAATTTTTAAACAAAGGTAGAACAACTTTTAAACTGAAAAAGTCCTTAAACTGGCAATCTAGCAAACACAAAAAAAAAGAGAAAAATAGGCACTAATTGGGTTTCTTCTCACCTTCCCTTTGAGAAGGATGTTGACCCAATCATCTACCAAGAAATATAATTTAGGAGTCCTTGTGAGTCAAGTCCTCCTCTTGGTTCTCCTTCTGTAGGTGTAGGGTAGTGACTACCACATGAGTCAGTTTGATGGTGAACTTTGGAAAAATTCTAACCCTCTCCTCTAGAGTCTACATCCTTTCTCTCATGTCTTTAACCTCCAACTTGTGAGTCTCCTCAATATCCTCCAAATTACCACCTAAATTTCCCTACACCGAGTCCTTTTTATTATCATGCAAAACTAGTGGGTTAGAAATAATCTTTTCTTTAGGTATCACCTTATCTAGAGAGGACACCATCATAGGGGAGGGGGCACTATCCACCATTTCTGGTAATTGATCCTATGTGGGGTTCATCCTACCCATGGTAATAGAATCAAAGACATGTGTCATCTCTATACTCTACTTATCCTAACCACTTAAGCTTGACATAGAAGAGTCTAAAATTTCCACCTCCTTTTCCTCCTCATTCTCCAAGCCATAGGTTGACATCTATTGTTTCACTCCTTGCTTGTGATGGGTCTTCTCCTCAGAATTTGAATCCTCCTTCTGCAAAGCAATGAACCTTATTTTCCTTTTGGCATTCATTTTCACAATTCTTCTAGACCATTTTCTTCCACCTCTAACCTCCTCTTTTGATTCCTCTAGATCATTCTCCTTCCCTTTCTCTATTTTGATTTTTTTACAAGGATGGGTTAATCTTTCTCTCTAATGGGACCCACTTTGTGATGGTTGGGGGTGGGGACTCTAGGGCCACTAAATCTCAAAGGGATATGGTGGGATTGAGGGTTATGAAGAGTCAGGATATCAACTTCCATAATTATAGGGGGTAACAAGGCTAGATGGAATTGGTCGAGGTGGAACATCAAACCCTAGTGAAGGATTATACAATCAACCCCCTTTTTCATCTTTTTCTTAACATCAAAAATAGTATCAACTAATTCATGTAAGAGGAAGAAAGTAATAGAAATATAATCACGATGGAAGAAATTATTTGTGAGGCAATCGTCATGAGCCCTGATGAGATTTCAACTTTTTTGGCTCATGATTTTTAAAAATATGTACATGTTTCTAAGGAAGATCATATTTTCCCTCATGACATTTCTTCATTTATTCAAGTCACTTCCCAAGGTTTGATGTAGAAAGAGATACAAAATTAGAACAATCTTTGAGTACCATTCCAAGCTTTTCAACCCTTAAGCACTTTTCATGCATGTGTACCTAATTGTTAATTTGAGGCCTATGAAGTGTTTTGTGTTTCTAACACCTTGCATTCAACATATGCTTGTATTCCATGATGATAAGTTTCTTTCAACCATTTTCCCTTCATTCAACCGATTACTAATAACTAATCTAAGAGATCCTCAATGGGTTGTTTTCCTTGTTGTGGGTTAACATGGAATTTGGTTGGAGGTTAATATTTTGTGTTAACTTGGTCTCTTCATTGGCCAAGCTAGTTCAATATTTTCTTTGACTGAGTGAACTTAGGTTCCTTCATGTGTCGAGTTGTGAGTTAACATTTCATGTTAACCATTTTCACTATTTCAGGAAGTGACTTTTCTTGCTTCTACAAAATCACGAAAGCACATGCTTCCTCCTCCATTGTGCATTTGAGAATATACCAATGAAAAAATTCATGCCACATGGCAGATCCTTCTTGTGTTCTACTACTATTAATTAGATGGTGCTCATATTTTCACATCATTCCTTAGGTCTTTGGTCAATATGCAATGGCCGTTGGATTTGGGCACTTATTGGGAGAATTCTAAAGTACATCTTAGCGATCTATTTAATATAAAGATATATTGGAACTATGGTTGTGTTTTATTCTTCTGTTGAGGAGTTTTTCTTGTAGCAATTGGACTATCTATTTTAGAATAAAGATCTACATCAATGGTTGATCTTATTGGCAAAAAATCAGATTTATTCCACATGGGCCAACTCTACATTTCCACGATGGGTTAACATTACATGCCATCCCACATTTTTTTGTAGGGATCTTTTTTATCCCACATGGGGAACTAACAAGTGGCACCTATGGATTGGTGACAAATAAGGTAAAGTGACAAAATCAAATATCTCAATATCTCTAGCCTATGTGCATTCTAAAGATATGAATTTTTTAAAATAATTTTGGGATATAATGTAAAATTTAGACTTTATTAAAAATTTAAATACTTTCAACATTTAAATAGTTTATTCATGCCCCAAAGTTAGAATTTTCAAATGCATAGTGCAGTATACCATTAGAATCACTAGGGGACAAGCTTTCCAAATCTACAGTCAAAGAATGCATAGGTTTTTAGTGGTAAGAGCTGTAGGAAGATTTTTTAAATGGGGACATTCTTAGTAGAATGAGAAATTTACATGATGAAGTATCAAATTTGGTTAGAGAGTAGATGTTAGTGTTTGTTGGCTCCACATTTGGAGGAAAATATTTCTGAGAAGTTTCTTTTGCCTCTAAAGTCATTTTCATGGGTGTTTTTGCCCTTGTTTTAATATCATATCTTACATCTTTTTTAGTTGCATTCTCCATCATTCTAAAAATATTTTCAAGCATTCTTTAGCAGTAAGGAAGAGATCTGATTTTTAGTAACAAAAAGAAGGTAGAGAGAAGTTTTGCATCAACAATTGGAAGATTTTCAAGTGAACAAATGGTAGCATCTAATCTAATCCGAGACTGCTTCTAGTATTCATATTCTCTTCTCTTCTCTTTCTTTAGGGGTTCTATTTTTTGGAGAATTTTTCTCATTGCTATGATACCATAGGGTTGGTTGTAGTTTGTTTGTGATGCCACAAGGTTAGATCTAGAATAGTATTTCCACCATTCTTCAATATTTCTCATTGTAATGAACAACAAGTAATAAAATATAGATAGTTTAGATCCATTAGGTAGTTTTATGTTTCAATTTCATGCATCCTTTATGTATTTGTTTCAAGGAAATGAATAAAAGTGCAACAACAAGTTAATCTTCTATCTAAATTTTGTCTCATATTCATGTTGATTGTGATCTTTTGTGATATATCTACAAGGTGCATATTGTCCAATTGCAATCTATTTTAGATCGTATATGTTGATATTGTTTTCTTGTTAATCAAGGCATCATGTAAATGCTTAGTTTATCATCATTGGGTTACAAATTTGATGAAGGGATAGGTTGAGTATAAGATTCAGAAAGATGTAGATGTCTAATTCACAAGGTGAATGTATAGATCAGAAAGTCCTGATGTATGAGATATATTAGTGAGTTTTAGGGATGTGTGTTAAGGGTTTGTGGAATTTCCCAATATATAAGGCATTGATCAGCTATAGGATCAAAGTGTTATGTTGTCCATATCATGGTTTTGGTGAAAATCAACATCATCAATCAAATATCTTTCCCCTTTCATGTTGAAGAGCTAAAAAGTGTTGCCCTCGCTTGACTTATCAAGTTATTAGGTCATGTTATTAGCTATTTCATGTCTAGGATTTTTGCATAAGTGTTAAAAGATTAAGGGTTTTATCTACTTTTTTAGATTCAAGTGTATGATTTTGAACACTAGTACCATATAAATGAATCTAAAGTATACCCACCTAAGTTTTGTAGAGCCTAAAGTAGAAGAAGGATCTAGTATTATAGTTGGCCTGATGTATGAAAGGGTATGTTGTAGATGGAAAATAGCTGCCCCTAGATGTATCTTGTTCTCATTGGGATAATTTAAAACTATGATGTTTCAAAACACCAACACATTCAAAAACTTCATGAATAGGACCAATCCCCCCTCCTTAATCATAAAATAGGTTAGGGATTTACATGCACTATCCTCAATCATTGAAGGCTTAATACATAACTAATCTCCCCCCATAGAAGAAACCTTCACCATAATTCTCACTCCTTTCAAAGCTCTAGACCAGAGGCAGATTTCAAGAACACAATCACACTTATGCAAAAAAATAAGTTCAAAGTATTCATAAAGGCCTTTGTTTTCATGAATACCAATGTCAATTCTTGGATTTTTTATCACATGCCAACTATAGTTGCCCCTATACCACTTAATATCATCATCTCCAAGAATCCAAAGCCTTTTGAAATTTCTATTATTACTTGGCATCCAGTATGAAATTATGATGAAGTAAATCATAAAAAATATATTCAAATTGTACTTTAATTTTCTTTTCCTTTTGAACCACACAAATTTATTGTTGGAAGTATCCTTTCCATCATTTCTTTCCATCTATCCATAGTGAATCAGCCCCATCAGTCGACTCAGCACTAATTTGTCACTAAAAACCATATAATCTATCTAAGTAGACCCATTCATAGGTAATTGTATTTATTCACTAAAAGTCTTACCAAATTTGGTAACATTCCAATTTCTCGCTAGCAATGTAAGCCATGCACTTTTAGACCCAGTACCACCATTACATCTACCACCATGTTGTCCTATCGATAAATATGCAATAGGTCATATCCCTTCAAGATATTTAATAAATGTCTAATAAGTACAATCACCCTTTTGATTGCCCAACCATCTTTCATATTGCCTTTGACTATTTCTACAACAATCTTTGAGTCCCCTTCAATCACTAGATTCTCCCATCCCACAACAATAACCATTTTCAATCCCCAAAGGAGAGCTATAGCCTCCACAAGATTATTCAAGGCTTTCCCTAGATTACTAGCATAGGCCAACAAAATTTTACCCTTTCTATCTCTAACCATAAATCCTCCTTCCAAGCCATCCCTTCTTGTCACACCATCAAAGTTAATTTAACCCATCTCTTCTTAGGAGGGTTCTATCTCATCCTTATTCTTGCAAGTTGTTTGGCATTGTCAACCCCCATGAATCCTTCCTCATGATTCCAAGACCAAGCTATCCTTTTTTCAGTCAAAGTGGGAGGAATTGACACTTTCTGCCATTTGCAATTTTGTGTATTCTCCATAATTAGTTTAAAGATTAGACCTATAACAATATCCTCACTTTGTTCTTCATTTTTGAAGACCCTATTATTTCTCTCATTCAAATACCACAAAAAACATTGGGGGGATCAATTTCCACATTTTGATAAAGAGGGGGTGGAGAAACAGGCATTGCCAATTCTTAGCAAATTGAACTATCCCCTTATGAAATGCCCAAACCATCTCCATCCTTTGAAACCATCTTTCCCAAATGTTAATAGCAAATATACATTCCAAGAACAAATAGGGAATACTTTATTCCTCTCCTTTACAAAGATAACATCTATTGGGTAATTGGAATCTCTTTTTCTTAGGTTATTTGTAGCTAGGATCTTCCCATGCATATTGACCCACCAAAAAATGTTGACCTTAAAAATTAGTTAGTTGAACCAGATTTTCTGCCAGAAATTAGGCTCCATATCTTTCTCAATAATCATCCCATAAGTAGAACCAACTAAGAAATCCCCTAATGAGGTAACCTTCCAAATGAAGGTATCATCTTGAGCCACCCTTGGAAATTTGCATCATTTAAGGAGCTCTTTTAGTTCCTCCACCAAACTTCCCCTAACTAAATATCCTTGGTGTAGTTGTATCATCTTCAACCTTCTACCTAGCTCAATGAAATCCATCACCCTACTTCTCACCTATAGCTAGGGATGAACTTTGAGAATACGAAAAAAAATTTAGACTAGAGGTTTATCAATCAACCAAGTATCCTCCTAGAAACTTACTTGACTACCCTCACCCACCAACCACCTCACTCCTTCCCTAAGTAGGCTTCTATTTTTGATGATTTTACCCCATATCATGGACCCCATAGGAAGGTCATTCCTCTAGATGTAGTGAATATAATTCAAGTTCCCAAGGTACTTAGCTTTGAGTATCTTATACCAGTCGGCCTCATCCTTTTCCAATTTCCATCCAATCTTAGTGAGAAGAGCATTGTTCAAGTTGGTAATTTTTTTTATTTCTAAAACTCCTTTATCTTTTGGTCTACACATAGTATTCCAACACACTAGACTCATCCTATTCCAATCCTCCCCCCATGAGTGAAGGAAATTTCTTTGGATTTTCTCCAATTTCTCAGCCATAGCCTAAGATATTTTGAATAGGGAGAGGAAATAAAGAGGGATACCTTGGAGGGAAGAAGTCAAGAGTTGAAGCTTACCCAAAATTTTACCTATCCACCCAATCATCCTTTTTTGCATCTTTTCCAAATTAGTATTCCAAGAGTGATTACTTACCTCTTTAATAGATAATAGGAGCCTCAAATATGTATCAGGGAGGGAGGCTATATTGCAATTTAGAATATTTAGCACACTTCTCTAGATATTCAGCTTAATGTTGAAGAAAAACACCTTACTTTTATCCATGTTAATTTTCTAGCCCACATTAATTACATATATCTCTAGGACATATTTCCAGGCTCTAGCTTCCAAGACTAAAGAGTCCCCACTAAAGAAGGTATCATCCATGAACTATTGCTTTACCTCTACTGGGAGGGAGGTAGCCAGTTTAATGTCTTTCATCTCTCCTCCTTCAAACTTTCTCAAGAAATATCTTCCTAGCAATCTCAGCAACCATGATGAATAGGAAAGGATAAATAGGGTCTCCCTACCTTAGGCCCCTTTCCCTATTAAAATTTCTTGAGGGTGAACCATTTACCAACACTAAGTAGTTGATAGTCTCAGCCATCAATCTAATAATTTTAATGTATCCCTCACTAAAACCAATTTTCTCCATGACTTCATATAGGAAATCCTAGCTAATCCTATCATAAGATTTGAAAATATCTATCTTTAATGCCATACCTAGATTGCCACTCTTCTCCATCACATAAAGCACTTCATGAGTAGTGATAGTAGCATCTAGGATCTGATAGCCCAAGACAAACCCATTCTATGTTTTTCGAATAAATTTTTGAAGGAGTGGCTTTATGTGAATCACCATAATCTTAGAGAATATCTTATAGGTAGTTTTATAGAGGCTGATGGGTCTGAAGTTAGAAAGAGACCCCGAGTCCTTAATTTTTAGGACAAGAACTATGAATGTTTTATTAATTCTCTTGAGAAAATTCCTAGTCGTAAAAAATCACATGTAAATCTTACCAAATCAACCTTTATAACACCCCAAAAGTGTTGGAAGAAGGCTAGGGGGAAACCATCAAGGCCCATAGATTTGTAGGCCTTTATGGAGAAAATAGCTTTTCACACTTCCTTCTTAGTGACCAATTGTGTAAGCTCATCATTTTCCTCCACCAAGATCACATTAGACATGGAATCATTTAACCATTGTCTATCCTCCCTATTGAAGGTTCTATGCTCCTCCTTATAAGAACTTTTGAAGTAACTACTAGCCCAATTTTCAATCTCCTCCATTTTAGTTAACTTTATATTATAATCATTCATCACTGAGTCAATAGTATTTCTCCTTTTATAGCTAGAGGTTGATAGGTGGAAGAATATCATATTGAAAAAAAAGATTTTTTTTTTATATAGAATCTAGAAATAATCAATATATTGTCAATGATGTCAAACCAATTACTTGTTTGTGAGATAATTTCTTATTTGACCTGAATGCTATCATTTATTTTATTGATGAAGAGGATTTGAAAAAGAAGGATAACAAGAGAACCCAGAGAAAGGTTGAGTTATCTATTTCATAAAATAAGTACTATGATAAACTAAAATAGGGATGATATGTTGTATTGTTTATCTACTTAAATTTGAAGTTGATGGATACACTAAGTAAGTCTAGAAGAACATGGAAGAAGAATTGTATCTACTAAGCTTGATAGAATGAATACTTGGTGCCGAGCAATGTTAGTGGAAGCCAAGCAGAAAATCAATTAGTGCTGAGAAAAGGGGAAATACAGTGTATACCGAGTGATTTGTAGTATGTGCTGAGTAATTTCTAGAATTTTCCAAGTGATAGTAAAAGACTATATATAATGAGTCAATTTTAGTGGATGATGAGTAATTTAGTGTGTGTCAAGCATCAAAGGTTAGTTATTATCGAGTGATAACAATAAGAGAAAGATCAAAGATTCATTAAATCTAAGCTGACAATTGATTTATTCATTTGTGTCAATTGTGTTGAAGATAAGCTTGATAAGCTTGTAGCACAAAATTCAAGATAAACTATTTTGAGATGAATTCATTAAGGATTCTAGAGGAATTTTATAGAGGGGGCAACATAAAAATATGGGTAGATTCAATGAATCCTACTTAATACTAAAATGAACAATTGTGATTAATCAAAAAAATATCTAAATTCTCTTTATAAGGGGATACAAGGCATAAGAAAAAGCTGGAATGTGTGAAAACCCTAAGTAAACAAGGAGTCTAGGATATTGCTTCAAATAGTGGCCAAATAGGAGAGTCTACAAATTGGAATGCAAAGAAAGAATGTTTAAGAGAATTAATGCTTGAAGGGTGAACAAGCTATTAGAAGTGAAGTGTGAAAATCCAACCAGAATGGAGGACTTAAATAGAGATATGTAATTTGCAAGTGACTTGTGATTTGTTATTAAATCAAAGCCTTATTATTACTTTCTAGAAATTGTATCAATCTAGGGTCAATCCTTTGGATTAAGGTTGAACTAATAGCCATTTGTAAATCCTTTAACTGGGTGACATTCTAATGGAATGTTCTAAATTCCTCTAACAAGGCTTAATACTAATAGGATGATAAAATCCTTTAACCAAATCACATTTAATAGTGTGTATTGTAACCTTTAATAGGGTTAGCCTTAAATAGGGTATCACTTTGGAAGAGAGAGAATTAGTAGCATGTTATTGGTGGTTTTTCCAAAATTGGGTTTCCATGTAAAATCCTTGTGTCAAATTGTGTGAATGTTCTTATGGTTTTTCATGTTTACATTTCCGTAAAGTTGTTTTGATCTAGGACAATAACCTACAAATTTTAAGTAGTATGAATACATGCAAGATACATTCATATGGATTTGATTTTTTTAAGAGTTGAAAAGTTTGATTCAAATATTTGGACATTGGATAACTGATTCACCTCCCCTCTCAGTTGTTCTAAAGAATTTCAATGATTGGTATTAGCGCATTGGTTGCTTGATAGAGATAGTTTGAAGGTAATAGAAGCAAAAAGATCAAAACATCCAAAAGAGAGGTACCCAAGCTCAACAAGGAGGACTTTCCTACATGAAAATTTTTGATGAAGCTACATCTAGGAGGACTTGGAGATCATGCACAATCCACCATCACCACTAAACATGATGACCCTACTAGATCCCTAACTACTGAGAATCTAAGAAAAGAAGAAAGAACACAATTAGGCTATGTTAGAGATTGCATCTTCCATAAGCCATATTAAGTATGATGATATCAAGGACTATGATAGTGCAAAGAAGATGTGGGATGCTATTGAGAAGATCTATGGAGGAGACAAAAATGTGCTAAGAGCCAAATCTAAAAGTCTTAGAGTTAAGTTTGATGATATGAGGATGGAAGAAGCTGAGAATTTGTTCAATACTATACCAGAGTAAAATAAGTTGTTAATTCTATTAGAGGAGCAACTGGTAAGATTGAAGATGAGCTATGATCAACAAAATATTGAGAACATGGTTGCACATATATGCTATTAGAGTTTCTACCAATCTAGAACTTAGATGCACACCTAGTAATTTTTAGACCCTTGAAGGATTGATAGGTGTTAGATTCTACAAGAAATGAGAACCGAGACAAGATTTGATGTTGGTCGTAGATCATATGCACCTCCACTCAAAAGATGATCAAAGATCAAAATAGAAGAATCCAGAGATATCTAAAATGAGAGAAAAACGGAGACAAAGAAAGAGAATTTTGAGAAGACTCTCAATACTCTCATCGAGCTATCACTTAACTAATGAAGGTGAGAGGAGAGGGTTGTTTATATAGAAAAAATGGGGCATATACATCCAAGAGGTGCATTAACTCCCATATCGCATAAAAGGTGGGAGGTTGTACCTACTTGGTAAAATGTCAAAAACATGTGAGAAATCTAACTACCCCATGACCTACCTAGGTAAGGTAAAAAAAGTGGTTATGAGAGGTGGCACAAAAATCCAAAAGAGGATGTGTAACTCAACTACCCATGTGTGAGAAAGAGTTACTTATGTGGCTTATATATTTCACCATGTGTCCTCATAGTAACCACATAAAATAAACCTAAGCAAGCTTAAATAATATGTGTAGGAAAATAAATACCCACTAACATAAGGAAAAAAAACTACACTAACACCCCCCCTTAAGTGTAGCTTAGGTAGGTGAAAAGAAATGGGTCATAGCAAGTGAAGCCTATTGAGGTACCCATGTACAGAAAATCTCTCACAAATAGAGAAAAGGAGAAAACCCAATGGGAAAAACTCCTCCCCAAAAGAGAGAAAAGAAAACACCCCCCCAAAGTAGAGAGAGTGAGATGAAGGACTAAGAGGTGCCTTCAGAAGTAGACACTAGTCGCACCTCTAGCAAAGCTCATAGATGAAGGAACTTGCTCTCGGTGAAGGGTTTGGTGAAGATGTCTACAATCTGCGCCAATGTTGGGATGTACTTGAGATCAATGATGTTTGCATGAATCAGCTCCCAAATGTAGTGCATATGTATCTCAATGTGTTTGGTCCTCTGGTGATAGACTGGATTCTTTGAGATTTGTATTGCACTCTAATTATCACAAAAGATGACTTTGGGCTTTCTGAATGAAATGCCAAACTCAGTGAGAATATTATGAAGCTAGATGGCCTCAGTGGTGGCATTAACTGCCCCTTGATACTCAGCCTTAGTAAATGAAAGATAAATTGCAGATTGCTTCTTGCTTGACCAACAAACTAGACCGAAACTTAGTGAAAAACAATACCCTGAAGTAGATTTGTGATCCTAAGAATCACCTGACCAATCTGAATCTGTGTATCCCACCAAGTCAAAATCCATGCCCACTGCATAGTGAATGCCATAACTATGAGTTCCTTGAACATAGTGGAGAATCTACTTAGTCGCTTTCTAATGCAACTCATGTGGCTCCTACATAAATCAAGAGACTATGCCCACGACATATGAAATGTTAGGCCTCGTGTGAGTCAAATAGATGAGACTCCCAACAAGTTGTCGATATAAAGTGCCATCAACCCAAGGTGAAGAACACTTACCCTCAAGTTTGACCCCTAACAGAAATGGAGTTGGTGTAGGCTTACAATCAGCCATACAAAATCTAGAGAGCATATCAAGTGCATACTTGGGTTGTGCCATGAAGATGCCTGATGAAGACTGAGTGATCTCAATCCCTAAAAAATAGTGCAAAAGACCCAAGTCTAACATCAAAAATCGATCATGAAGAGTAGCTTTCACTGCTTTGATGGTGGATGAGTGACTCCTTGTGATCAACAAGTCATCGACATAGAGAACCAAAAATGTTAGAGTATCATTCTATTGTAAAAAGTAGACATTCAAATTAGAGTGGCATCTAGTGAACCCAACTGATAGAAGGAAGGTGTCCATCTTGGCATACTAAGCTCGAGGAGCCAGTTTAAGGCCATAAAGATACTTTTGAAGATGACAAACCAGTGAAGGATCCTAGATGAACCCCTGTGGTTGCTCCATGTAGATTTCCTCCTGAAGGTCACCATGAAGAAAAGCACTCTTCAAATCCATTTGATGAACTTCCCAATGATGAGTTGTAGCTATGGAAAGTACAAGTCGGATGGAATTCATCTTGGCTACTGGTGCAAAAGTCTAAGAGTAGTCAATCCTAGGCACTTGGGAGAATCCTTTGGTGACCAAGCAAGCCTTATGCTTGTCAACTAACCCTTCTACTCCAAATTTTGTTCAATAGATCCACTTGCATCGAACAAGTTTTCTTCCCTTAGGAAGAGGGACTAAATCCCAGGTATGATTCCTTTCTAAGGAATTGATCTCTTCCTTCATTGTTGTATCCCACTCAGGGACACCAGAAGCTTCTGAAAAAGTCTGTGGATCAGAAGCTAAAGCAATAAAGAGATGTGGAGCCAGCTAAAATTGTGACCTTGTTCTTCTTGCATCTAAAGGATCACGGACCTAATCACTTGCTGACTATAAAGTTTGGCAAGCCCAAAGAGGCCTTATGGAAAAAGAATCTGGAGTAGAATCATCAACCTCTGAATGATGACTTGGAGAAGAAGATAGATCATCATCATCACTTTCATCATTTGAAATGGAGGAAGAAGACTTCTCATGTAGATTAGGAAGATTAAGATTCTCTAAATAATTGACATCATGCTACAATGTCTCCAATGTAATAGTGGATGGAGAAGTGATAGGAGAAGAACTGGAAAATTCCTCCTCAAAATGAACACTCCTCTCAATGAATAGTTCATGAGTTGTAGGGTGGAGAAGCCTATAGCCCTTGACACCATTTGGGTACCCAAAAAATATGCAAGGCTTGCTCTGTGGATCCATAGCCTTGCATTTCTCTACTAGAATGTGGGTCCATGCAGGAGAACCAAACACTTGAAAGTGCTTAACTGTGGGTTTCTGACCAGTCCAGGCGTGGAAAGGAGTTACCCCCTTTACAACTTTATGAGGAACATGATTCTAAATGTAACACACACAATTGATGGCCTCTGCCCAGTATTGAGGTGCCATAGACCTGGAGTGAATCATACAATTGGCCATCTCTTTCAAGGACCTATTTTTGTGTTCTGCAACACCATTCTGTTGTGGACTATAGGGAACTATGTGCTGAAGATCAATGCCCTTAGAGGCACAAAAATGTTCAAACCTATGGTTGACATATTCCCCCCCATTATCTATACACAAAATTTTGATAGCCTTCCCAGATTGTTTCTTTGTAAAAGCTTTGAAGTCCTAAAAAGTATCAAAGACCTTAGACATATGTTTGAGAAAATATACCCAAGTATATCTAGAAAGATCATCAATGAATGTCAAAACATATCTAGCCCTACTAAAAGATGGATGTGGAAATGGGCCTACCAAGTCACTGTGTACCAACTCCAAAAGCTGTGTAGCCCTCCATGCTTTGCCTTTGTCATAATTCTCTTCTGGATGCTTACCAAGAATGCATCCTTGGAAAAATCCATCAAAAAAGCAAATTGAAGGCAACCCTTCAACCATGTCCTATTGACAAAGCTGCTACAAATAGTGGTAACTCAAGTGACCAAATCGCTAATGCCACAAATGGCTCACCTCATCTGAATGAGTGAGTAAAACTGTTGAAGGAGAGTCAGGAACAAAGTGAGAAAATTGATACAATCTGGATTGATGATCTTTTTTTTCCTCACAGCAACTATAGACCCATCATGCAATTCACTAATTGCCACATTATCTAGTGTGAACTCAACCACTTGCTAGAGCTAGTGTGAGTGATCTGATAAATAGATAAGAGATTAGTTGACAAAGATGGAACACAAAGAATATCCTGAAATGTTCCTTTGCCCACATCAATAGACCCTCTCCCATGCACTTCAACAAGAGTGTCATCACCCATTAGTATGGTAGGTATAGTACATGGCTCTAAGGAAGAAAAAATTTCCTATGAAGAAGCCATGTGGTGCGAGGCACCTGAGTCAATTATCTAGGTATTACGTTGTAAAACAACTGCAACTAGGGCCTTGCCCTTTCCTTTCCCCTTATTCTTTTCTATGCCCTTTGAAGACCCTTTTGATGAACTCTGCTTGATAGAATCAGGAAGCTTGATGTTGTTTTTCTCAAGCAGATGTGATAAGTGATCAATTTGCTTCTTCAAACACTTGTGCTCATCATGTCCTAGTCTTTTACAATAAGAAAACTTGACCTTCTCCTTATTAGGTTGATCATCTTTTGATGAAGAAGTCTAATTATCTGCATTTGGAGCAACATGCTTCTAATCTTTCTTCTTCTCTCCTTGATTCTTTTGTTTCTTTTCTTGTTTGTTGTTTGCCAAACCCTTTCTATTCTTTTGTGCCTTGATTTGCAACCAAGTCATGTGACTTTGAGGGTTTAATTGTACCCATGTGAACTAGTTTATCTTGCTCCTGAGTGAGTTCTACAGCAAACTCATCTAGAGAAGGCATTTTATAGTTCGAACCTAGGGCACTTTTTGTAGCCTAAAAGGTAGAAACAAAGATTGAATAATTTGGACCAAGTTTAGAAAGAATGCTTAAGATCAGCTATTTGTCCTCTTTTTCTATTCCACACTGTTTCAACTACAATCTAATGGATTTCAACTTTGTGAAGAAGTCTTGTATGGTGTCAAAATTGGTAGGACTTAACCCTATGAGTTCATTCTCCAATTGATGACCTCTTAACTCATCCTGCTTACCAAATAGTGTTTCCAATTTGGTCCACACTTCATTTGGTGTAGTGGCAGATTCAATGTGAAAAAGAAGGTCAGGAGAAACTGACATACACAGAGTACTAAAGGCTTCATCACATTTATTAAACCATTTTGTCTTTTCTGTAGCATCTTGAGGTTCTGTCTCAAGTCCCATTGTAACCCTATGATATCCATGTCTTTTGAGATAAATAATCATCTTTGATTTCCATTCAAAATAGTTATATGGTGTTAAAATAGGAACTGTAGATGCATCTATAAGTGCAAAAAAGTAGATTGCATGAAATAAGAAAAGTGCAAGAAAGAAGACACACAAGACACCCCCCCTTTCCACTAGTCTCAAAAATCACCCCCCCTAGATATTACAATGTTGGCACTTTATAATTAGTGCATTTACAAGGTTTTTACCATCTTACAATGCTTTCTAGGTTGATAATGGCCAAAATTACAATTTTTGGTACAATTTAAATCTGATAGAAAAAAAAAAAAAAAACCTTGTAGCTGTGTATTAATCGTCAATGTCTTTCCAATGCCGATTCATTTTTGAAAAATGAAGATCTAAGATGAAAGTTATGGAATATTGAAAATAAACATATACAATAGATTCGACCTGCAATATCTAATGAAAAATGACATACTTTTTTAATATGACCTACATGGATGGAAAGGTCTCATTTCCAGCTTTTTGTCAAGTATTTGTTTGTGAAAAATGGACACCTGAGGCAAAAGTTATTAAAATTTTAAGAAATGTTGATGAATCTGCCTATCAAAAATGGCATATGCCTGATTCAAACACGATTTTCACAAAATTGATCAACTAATTGAAAAAAGTGACAAATACCCAGATAGTTTTTTGACCCTAGGAACAAAACCTAGAAATCATTTTTTCTACAAATGAGTAGAAGCTAGAAATTTGAAGCACAATTAAAAATGGCTCCAGTAAAAAAATTTAAAAATAATAATTCTGATTTGTTACTGTCTCCTCCAATCTCTGATTTTGGTGAAGTAAAAGTCACTTTTAACTTTCTCAAGCCTTCTAGACACTCTGGAAGTACTTAAAGATGCCCCCAGTATTACCACAAAGCTACAATCACCCAAATCACACATGAACACATATATGTAAACTAGATTAACCAAATGCCTATTTTCTTTTAAACTGTTCTAATTCTCTAGTTCATTCAAGGATGTAGGAGAAGAGCATACTTGGTTTTTAAGAAAAATATTAGCTATCTAATAATCTCAAATTTCTCAAATAAATAAATAAAACAATGAGCTATACTAGACAACCTTGCTCTGATACCATGTTAGATTCTACAAAAAGTGAGAATCGAGCCAAGATCTAATGTCGGTCATAGATCATATGCACCTCCACTCAACAGAAGATCGAAGATCAAAATAGAAGAATGAAGAGATATCTAAAATGAGAGAAAAATAGAGACAAAGAAAGATAATTTTGAGAAGACTCTCAATACTCTCGCTGAGCTATCACTTAACTAATGAAGGTGAGAGGAGAGGGTTATTTATATGGAAAAAATGGGGCATATACATCCAAGAGGTGCATTAATTCCCATATCCTGTAAAAGGTGGGAGGTTGTACCTACTTGGTAAAATGTCAAAAACACATGAGAAATCTAACTACCCCATGACCTACCTAGGTAAGGTCAAAAAAGTGGTTATGAGAGGTGGCACAAAAAGCCAAAAGAGGATGTGTAACTCAACTACCCATGTGTGAGAAAGAGTTACACATGTGGCTTATGTATTTCACCATGTGTCCTCATAGTAACCACATAAAATAAACCTAAGCAAGCTTAAATAATATGTGTAGGAAAATAAATACTCCCTAACATAAGGAAAAAAAACTACACTAACAATAGGTAGACTTAATGCCTTTGAACTCTCTAAATTTGATAATTTCAAATATGAGAATGTTGAATCTTATTTCAAAGCTAAGTTGTCACTAAAAGAACCTAAAGAGAAGAAAAGAAAAAGGTTAAATATGTTTCTAGTGACAGTGATATTGAAGAACAAGATGTTGAACAACTTGAAGCATTTTTTGCTAGGAGATTTCATAGAGGTAAAAGAAAATATGAAGGTAAGTTACCCATCCTGTGTTTCAATATCAATAAAGTTGGGCATATTGCGACAAGGTTCCCTAATAAGAAGAACAATAGGAATAGAGAAAAATTCAGAAATAAAAGAGATGATAACAATAGAGATTATGAGGAAAAAGGAAAGAAATCATACTACATTGTTGAAGAGGAATCCAGTGGAAACTCTAATGATCATGAAGATAAAGTTTTGTATATTGCAATGAAGAATAATTCTGATAAAGATGAGGCAACTGCATTGGTGTCCTATGTGAACAAGAGTGACAAATGGATAAATGATAGTGGTTGTTCCAACCACATGATTGGAAACAAAAGTAAGTTCAATTCCCTTGTGCATTATGATGGAAATAGTGTTAGGTTTGGTAATGATGCAACATGTATATTCAAAGGAAAAGGATCAATTAAATTGATATATAAGATCACTTGTGAAAATGCTTGCTATGTAGAAGGATTGAATTACAATTTTTTGAGCGTGTCACAATTGAATACTATTGGATGTAAAGTTAAATTTGGAAATAGAAGAGCTAAGATTTATGATGCTAATGGAGAGCTAATTCAAAATGGTGATCAAACTAGAGGTAATTTTTTTTACTTAGATATGGATGATGATGTATGGTTTTGGAACAAAACATTGTGTCATGTAAACTTTAATAATTTGGTCAATATCAGTAAGATGAGAAGAGTTAGAGATTTTCCAAAGTTGAAGAAGCTAGATAATACAATTTGTAAAGAATGTTAGTTAGACAAGATGAAAATGTCAAGTGTTAAGAGCAAGACTCAATATTCAAAGGAAATTATTGAGTTAGTTCATACTAATTTATGTGGGCTAGTCAATATGTAAAGCTACAAAATTGACAAGTACATTGTCTTATTTGTTGATGATTATTCTAGGATGATGACAGTTATGTTCCTAAAGTATAAATCTGATGCATTTCAAATGTTCAAATGATACTTGGCAAGAATTGAGAAAGAAATTGGAAAGAACTTAAAAAGTCTTAGATCTTACAGAGGTGGAGAATTTACATCAAATGAATTTGAGAAGTTTTTTAATGATAGGGAAATCAAGAGACAAACTCCTACACCTATAACCCATCCAACAATATAGAATTATTGAAAGAAGAAATAGATATATGATAGAATGTGCAAGAACCTTCATGATGGAGAAGACTGTTTCTTTGAAATACTATGGAGAAGCTATTAGTACAATTTTCTATACCCTTAATAAAGTACAAGTCAAGAAAGGTAAAAATTCCAAACCTTATGAGCTATGGTATGGATACTTGTCCAATGCAAAATATTTTAAGGTATTTGGAAGAAAGTACTACATTCTTAAAGATAATAGGAATGGAAAATTTGGTGGTAACAGTTAGGAAGATATATTCTTAGGCTATTCCACAATGAGTAAAGCTTATAAGTGTTTAAATATGAACACTAATAGAACTGTGGAAAGTGTAAATATGAAGTTTGATAAATATACAAAAGTACATGAAGCTAAACCTATGAACGAACCTAAAGATTACAAATCATTAGTGTACTTCTATGAAGACATGAACGAAGAGGAAGCTAAAGAACATAGTTGTTAATCCACAACAACAAATTTTAGTGACTATCGAGTTACATATAATCAATGTCAAGCTGCCTTCAAGAGCTAAGTTGCTTTTAGATTCAAGGCACATTCTAATAATGAGATTAGTGCACCCGGAATCAATGCTGAAATATTTGATAGAGAAGCACATAGTGACTCAAAAGTTGAGAGATTTATTGTTGAAAATAGAGAAGAACCAAGGTTGGAAAAGTATGTAAAAAGACATCACCCTTTTGGACAAATCATTGGAGATAAAGAAGCTAGACTAATGAAAAGAAATAAGTTGAGGAGTGATACATGTTTACTAAGAATGTATGAGCCTAAGTTAGTGAAAGATGCATTGGAAAATGATGACTAGTGTCAAGTATGAAATAAGAGATTGATCAAATTGAGAAGAACAAAATTTGGTCACTTGTACCTAGGCCAGAGGACAAGAATGTTATAGGAACCACATGCATATTTAGAAACAAATTAGATGAGAATGGAGAAGTAACAAAGAATAAGGAAAGATTAGTTTGCAAAGGCTATGATCAAGAAGAAGGTATTGACTATGGGTAGTCATTTGCCCTTGTTTCTAGACTTGAAGGATTAAGAACCCTGCTTGTAAACTATGCATACAAAGGCTTCAAATTTTATTAAATGGATGTGAAGTATGTATTTCTAAATGGCATATTTGAAGAGGAATTCTACATTGAGCAACCAAAAGTATTTGTTGATGCTAACAATATGAACATGGTATGTAGATTACACAAAGCTTTATGTGGTTTAAAGAAAGCCCCAAGAGCATGGTATGTGAGATTTCATAATTATTTTGTGAAGATTATTTTTGAGAAGACTAATGACAATAGTAATGTATAATTGAAGACATAACAAGGTAAATGTATTTTAATAGTGGAATTTTCTTTTGATGATGATGCAGGAGCATCTAGAGGTATAAGGGCAATCCTGTGTCACCCAAAAAAATGTACTTAGACTTAGTTTTTGTTTGATGTGTTTTTATTTTTGGATACTCATTTGGGTCAAATAAAGGTTCCAACTCTCATAGTTCCACTATCAATGTGTTTGAAAATCCTAAAAAAATAGGAGCATATATTTGGGCCATCATTTCGGTAAACTAGAAGGTGTGAATTGGCCAGATGAATGTAATCATGATTTAGATCATTCCAGAAAAAGAATCAGGTCAATAGGCCCCACGGTTTGAAAGTTATTGCAGTTTTTTGGGTTTTGGAGACCTCCTAAGAATGCTTCAAAGTCAGTTTAGGGGCATTAAATGACCTTAAAAAGGGTCAAAAAATGGGGGATGAGAAAATCTTGTCCATAGGGCTATAGAGCACTTAGAGAGCTTTCCAAAAATATAAACGGTTCGTCAATCGAAGCTATGGTTCAAAAGTTATGCCTCCCGGAAGTTCAATTACCATTTCTAGATTCTTCTAGATTTGCACCGACTTCTACCGCAACTTTCAAAACCTTCTATTTGGTTGGTGGGTTCCCACTAGCACTTTCTAGAATGTACTCCTAGTCCTTAACCCTCCAGGGTCTATTTAAGGAGATTTTTGGCATTGTAAAAGGCAGTTCAGAGTGGAGTTTGAGAGGAGGTACTGAAAGGAGAAATTATCTCTAGATTTATGCTATTGTAAGCCCTTAGGGCATGTTTTGAAATTTATTTTCTCTGTACTATTTGTACTAGCTTATTTTCTTATTTAATACAATTTCCCTTTTCTGTTGTGTCCATTTTGTTCTTGGGTTGTGTCTCCATCAAGTGGTATCAGAGCTGGTTTTCCTAAGTGTGTAGACAGAGCGTTGACTGTGAGGCAGTTTACACCAGGACTGTGTGGTTGTGGGTTCAAGTTAGAAGATGCCTCCATGAAGAGAGTGTGGCAGAAGGGCATGAGCTATTAATCCTGAGGAGGTTAGAGCCCTCCAAAGGCAAGTACAAGCATTGCAAGAGGAACTCCGTAGAGGAGGAAATGTTGTCGCAGGTGACGATAGTGAGGATGACAATGAAGAAGAAGTAATGGGACCAAAAGGGGAATTTGACGGGGAAGTTCTAAATCATGCAGAGGAAAGGCTTTTTAGGGCCATTACTAAGTTTGGGAAAAGACCCACAATTGAAGTGGGTGTATTTTTAGAAAATCTGAAACCAGATGAGTTGATCGATTGGATCAATGAACTAGAAGAATACTTTGAGTATGAGGATATCAGGGACCCAGATAGGGTTAAGTTTGCACAGGCCAAACTGAAAGGCCATGCCAAAATCTAGTGGCAAGAGGTTCAATTGGAAAGAAACAAAAGAGGAAAGGAGAAGATCACAAGATGGGATCACATGGTGGAAAAATTGAAGAAGCAGTTCATTCCTGTGGACTACGAGCTTGATTTGTTTAAGAAGATGCATGGGTTAAAGCAAGCAGGAAGATCAGTCCAAGAATATACAGAGGAATTTTATCAACTTTTGATTAGAGCAGGACATGCAGAAGCAAATAAGGATAAGGTTTCTCATTATATCAGTGGGTTGTGATCTAGCATCCAGGAGGAATTAAGTCTGGTAAGAATGACCAGCATTGAAGAAGCATACCAGTTTTCCCTACGAGTTGAAGAGAAGTTGAATAAAAGGTTTGAAGGAAGACAAAGAGGGCACGATCAAGGAGGAAGGGGAAGCAGTAGATCATCTAGAGGCCGCAATGAAACCCAAAAGAAAAATGAAGATGTGGGTACTAGCAAGAACCAGAGGAATGAGGGTTTCAACCGCTCCCATGATCAAGACTTTGGAAATCAAAGAGGAAGAGGTAGAGGATGTGGACAAGGAAGAGGAGGCTTCTGTGGTACCTATTTCCATTGCAATGAAGAAGGTCATCATGCCTTTGAATGCCCTAAATGACAAGGAAGGACATATAGGAGAGCTAAGGGCCAAGCTAGGGCTGCTCATGTGGATGAGGATGCACAATCATCACATTCAGAGGATGCAAAAAGAGGAGAGACCTTGGTAAATGAAAGAGTCCTACTAAGTGGTGAGATTGAACCAGGACAATGGAGGAGTTTGTTCTATACCAGATGCAAGTATGAGGATAAATGTTGTGACGTGATCATTGATGGTGGTAGCACTGATAACTTGGTATCAGAATAGATGGTCTCTAAGCTAAAGCTCAAGAGGGAGAAACATCCCCAGCCCTACTGGATTGCTTGGGTAAAAGATGATCATAAGGTCCTGGTAAGTGAACAATGTTTAGTGAAATTCAAAATTGGGAGTTACCATGATGAAGTTCTCTATGATGTTATTTCGATGGATGTTTGCCATATATTGTTGGGTAGACCATGGCAGTTTGATAGACATGCAGTACATGATAGACATGCAAACACATACTCTCTGACAAAGGATGGAGTTCGCCACAAATTGAAGCCCATGAAAAAGGAAGGTGAAAAGGTATGTAGCAGTGCTAGGATTTGTCTTGTTGATGAAAGGAAGTTTTTAGATGGCATGAAACATCAGCATATGTGTTATGCTTTGATTCCTAGGAAAGATAAAGAAGGTAGTAGTGAAATGCCACTTGAAGTTTCAGATTTACTAGGGGAGTTTGGAGATATTATCTCTGATAATGTTCCAGATGGATTACCACTAGTAAGGCAAATTAGTCATTAGATAGATCTGATTCTAGGAGCTGTCTGCCTAACAAGGCTGCTCACAAGATGACTCCTACTGAAACAGAGGAGCTAAATAGATAGGTTCAGGAGTTGTTGAGGAAGGGCTTGATTCGAGAGAGCCTGAGTCCATGTGTAGTACCTGCAGTACTCACACCAAAGAAGGATGGAGAGTGGAGGATGTGTACAGATTCTCGAGCTATAAATAGGATCACCATCAAGTACCAGTTTCCTTTGCCAAGGATGGATGATATTATGGACTGCTTGAGTGGAGCTTAGTACTTCACAAAGATAGATCTGAAGAGTGGTTATCACCAGATATCAATTTGAGAAGGAGATGAGTGGAAAACAACCTTCAAGACCAAGGAGGGTCTTTATGAGTGGTTAGTCATGCCCTTTGGATTGACAAATGCCCCAAGCACCTTCATGCGGCTCATGAATGAGGTACTTAAGAAGTTCTTGGGAAAATTTGTTATTGTCTATTTGGATGATATTTTAATTTTTAGAAAGACTTTGGAAGAACATTTATTGAATATTCGTAGTGTCCTTGAAAGGCTAAGGGAAGAGAAATGGTTAATTAATCTGAAGAAGTGTAACTTTGCAAAAGGGGAGTTAGTCTATTTGGGGTTTGTTATATCACCTAAAGGTCTCAAAATGGATCCAGAGAAGGTAAAAGCCATCTTGGAATGGCCTACTCCAAGGTCTGCTACTGAGGTAAGATCATTTCATGGTCTGGTTAGTTTTTACAGGAAGTTTATTAGGAATTTCAGTGGCATATGTGCACCCCTAACTGATACAATAAGAGGGGATAGAAAAGAGTTCAAATGGACTGCAACAGCTATGAGAAGTTTTGAATTGCTGAAGAAGAAGGTAACAAAACAACCTGTGTTGGCACTTCCAAATTTTAGAAAAGTGTTCTAGGTGGATTGTGATGCTAGTGGCAGCACTATTGGGGCTGTATTAAACCAAGAAGGTAAGCCTATTGCATATTTTAGTGAAAAACTGAATGATGCAAAGAAGAAGTATTCTATTTATGATCAAGAATTCTATGCAATAGTTCAGGCCTTAAAGAAATGGAGGCATTATTTATTGCCAAAGGAATTTGTTTTGTATACTGATCATTAGGCATTACAATACCTAAATAGTCAAGGTAAATTCAATCAGAGGCATATGAAGTGGGTAGAATTCTTGCAGAGTTATACATTTGTGTTGAAGCATAGAAGTGGAAAATCTAATAGGGTTGCAGATGCACTAAGTAGGAGACAGTCATTGCTTATAGTAATGCAGGTTGAAGTAGTTGGGTTTGATGAACTCAAGAATTTGTACCCTAAGGATCCTGACTTTGTTGAAGCCTGGAAAGCTTGTAAAGAACCTGTTGCTATAGATAGAACCAAGTGGTTAGACTATTTGATTCAAGATGGCATGTTATTCAAGGGTAGTCAATTGTGCATTCCAAGAAGTTCGATGAGGGAAAATTTGATTAAGGAGAAACACAGTGGAGGGATGGTAGGACATTTTGGTTGAGATAAGACCATTTCCATTCTTAGAGAACATTATTTTTGACCTCAAATTTCACAGAATGTGAAGAAGTTTGTACAGAGTTGCCAGGTTTGTCAAGTTGCCAAAGGGTTTAGTCACAATACTGGCCTATATCAGCCATTGCCTATTCCATCAAGGCCATGGGAGGACATAAGTATGGATTTTTTTCTTGGATTTCCAAGGACACAAAGGGGTAATGACTCAGTATTCGTGGTGGTTGATAGGTTCTCCAAAATGGCACATTTCATTCCATGCCACAAAACTCATGATGCTGTCCATATTGCAGACTTGTTTTTCAAAGAGGTGGTAAGACTACATGGTCTTCCAAGGAGTATAGTTTCTGATAGAGATACTAAATTTGTGGGGTATTTCTGGAGGACATTGTGGAAAAAGTTGAGAACAGACTTGAAATTCAGTTCCACGCATCACCCACAAATTGACGGCCAAATAGAAGTCTAGGCAATTTTCTTAGATGTCTAGTTGGGGATAAGCCCAAGGGATGGGATTTGATTCTACCATAGGCAGAGTTTGCTTATAATAACTCTGTAAATAGGAGTACTGGAAAATCACCATTCCAAATTGTATATGGGAGTAGCCTAAGGAGTGCACCAGAGCTGAGGAAGATAGAACAAGGGGAGAGGACAAGTGCTGAAGCTGAGGAATTTGCTGAACATATCAAGCATCTACATGAGGAGGTTCACGCACACATTATGAAGATGAATCAAGAGTATAAAGCTAGGACTGATCAAAGGAGAAGACATAAGGAATTCCAAGTAGGAGATTTAGTCATGGTGCACTTATGAAAAGAAAGATTTCCAACCGGTACTTAAAACAAGCTGAAAATGAAGAAATTTGGCCCCTGCAAAATTCTGAAGGAACATGACTCAGGAAATGCATATGAGGTGGAGCTACCAAAAGGTATTCACATTTCTCCCATCTTCAACATTGCAGATTTAGAAGAGTATCATGATGATGGTGCAGATGAGGAGCTGGTGTTAGAGCCATTTCCAATTCTTGCTTCTAAGAAGGAGGAGATAGAAGACATTCTAGATCATCGAGTGGGTAGGAGTACCAGAAACAGGCAGTATGAAGTGTATTTGGTCAAATGGAAAGGACGGTCGGTTGAGGACTCAACTTGGATTTCAGCAGCTAAGGTTTCCCATTTGGGATTTCCTCTACCATCCATAAAGTGACAGGGTCACTTTTCAATCTACCCTGGGTGTCTGATGTAGGAGCATCTAGAGGTATAAGGGCAATCCTGTGTCACCCAAAAAAATGTACTTAGACTTAGTTTTTGTTTGATGTGTTTTTATTTTTGGATACCCATTTGGGTCAAATAAAGGTTCCAACTCACACAGTTCCACTATCAGTGCATTTGAAAATCCTAAAAAAATAGGAGCATGTATTTGGGCTATCATTTCGGTAAACTAGAAGGTGTGAATTGGCTAGATGAATGTAATCATGATTTAGAGCATTCCAGAAAAAGAATCAGGTCAATAGGCCCCACGGTTTGAAAGTTATTGCAGTTTTTCGAGTTTTGGAGACCTCCTAAGAATGCTTCAAACTCAGGTTAGGGGCATTAAATGACCTCTAAAAGGGTCAAAAAATGGGGGATGAGAAAAGCTTGTCCATAGGGCTATAGAGTGCTTCAAGAGCATTCCAAAAATGTAAACGGTTCGTCAATCGGAGCTACGGTTCAAAAGTTATGCCTCCCGAAAGTTCAATTACCATTTCTGGATTCTTCTAGATTTGCACCAACTTCTACCATAGCTTTTGGAACCTTCTATTTGGTCGGTGGGTGCCTACTAGCACTTTCTAGAATGTACTCCTAGTCCTTAACCCTCCAGGGTCTATTTAAGGAGATTTCTGGCATTGTAAAAGGCAGTTCGGAGTGGAGTTTGAGAGGAGGTACTGAAAGGAGAAATTATCTCCAGATTTATGCTATTGTAAGCCCTTAGGGCATGTTTTGAAGTTTATTTTCTCTGTACTATTTGTACTAGCTTATTTTCTCAATTAATACAATTTCCCTTTTCTATTGTGTCCATTTTGTTCTTGGGTTGTGTCCCCATCAGATGATATCATATTTGGAGGACAAAATGTACTTTGCAAAATGTTTTCTACTGAAATGAGGAGAGAATTTGAGATGTCCATGTTTGGAGAAATTAAATTCTTTGTTGGTTTGCAAGTATATCAAATGAAGTATGGTATTTACATTACTCATTCCAAATATGTGAAAGAAATACTGAAAAATTTTGGTATGGAAGATTCAAAGCTAGTTAACAAAACTATGATTGCAAGGCATAAATTGTCTAAGTTAGATGATTTCACTGAAGTAAAACAAACTTTATAAACGTCTATGATTGAAAAATTGCAATATGTTTTTTTATAGAAGACTTGACATTGCATTAGTTATTGGGTTTACTGCAAGATTTTCTCTAGATCCTAAGGAGAATCATTTAATGGTTGTCAAAAGTAGGGGGCTATGGTTTATACTACAAGAAAAATGATAAGTTTGAATTGAGAGCCTACACAAATGTTGATTGGGATAGAAATGTTGATGATAGAAAAAGTACAAGTGGTGGAGAATTTTTCTTAAGAAAGAGACTAGTTTCATGGACTAGAAAGAAACAAAATTGCATCTCTTAATCTATTGTTGAAGCTGAATATGTTTTTTTTGCAATCAATTGTAGAAACATTGTATGGATCAAACAACCACTCAAAGGAATAAAGGAGAAAATCATTCAACCAATCATACTTTATTGTGATAACACAAGTGCTATAAACATATCTAAGAACCTTGTGATGCATAGAAAGACAAAGAAAAATGCAATCAAGTATCATTACTTGAGAGTTAGTTCAAGACAAGAAGTGAAGATGGAATATGTAAATACTAAAGAAAAAATTGAGGATATATTCACAAAAGCTTTACCTAGGGATTCTCTTGATTATCTAAGAGGTAAAATAGGGTTAATACCCCTATCCAAAGATTATTAAGCAGCTAAAGTTGTGGCTTGCATCAAGTGAGCTAAATGTTATATTATATACATTGATGTAGTGGATTTTGCTTTAGGATCTTCCTAAATTAATCAAGGTGTTGCATAAGATGATCAGTCACAAGTTAAGTGATAGAGGGAGAACTTGAATTAATATCATCTTTATGTTGAGATGACAAGTCTTTGGCATTTTGGTCAAAGAGGGAGATAGAGTTAATTTGCAGAGGGAGTAAACTAAAGAAATTAGAGGAAAATAAATAGAGAGAGATCTGATTGGCATTATGAGTGAGATATAAAGAAAGGAAATCATAATGAGGAAAATATAAAAAAGGAACTAGCAAAGTCACATTACCTGATATAGAGGAAGGACACATACTAATAGAAGGAAAGATTTCAACACAAGGTATTATTTTATTTTTGATATTGTTGCTAGTTTTCTATGTATTGGTTTATCATCAAGGCCAAAGAGGGATATTGTTGAAAACACGATTGTTTTGTTATATGGAATCTAGAAATAATCATTATATTGTCAATGATGTCAAACCAATTAATTGTTACTAACAAAATTGCTTGTTTGGTCTAAATGTTATCATTTGTTTGATTGATGAAGATGATTTGAAAAAGAAGGATAAAAAGAGCACCTAGAGAAAGGTTGTGTTACCTAGGGCTTAAAGAAATACTAAGATCAAGTAAGACATTTATGATATGTTGTATTATTTATCTACTTAAATATGAAGTTGATGGATACACTAACTAAGTCTAGAAGAACATGGAAGAAGAATTGTGTTTGCTAAGTTTGACTAAGTGAATAGCTGGTGCTGAGTAATGTTAGTGTAAGTTGAGAAGAAATTTAGTTGGTGATGAAGAAAGTGGAAATGTAGTGTATGTCAAGTGATTTTTAGTATGGCCTGAGTAAGTTTTAGACAATTTCGAGTGATAGTAAAAGACTATGTATGCTTGGTGAATTTTAGTGGATGATGAGTAAGGCAATGTGTTCCAAGAATCAAAAGTTAGTTATTTTTGAGTGATACCAATAAGAGAAGGATCAAAGATTCATTGAATCTGAGCTAAAAAATTTGATTTCTTAAATTGTGTGAACTGTGTGGAAGATAAGATTGATGCATTGGTGGCATAGAATTCAAGATAAACTATTTTTAGATGAATTCATGAAGGATTCTAGAGGAAGTTTATAGAGGGAGAAAAAAAAAATATGGGTAGATTCAATAAATCCTACCTAATCCTAAAATTGTCAATTGTGTTTAAGTGGTAAAAGATCTAAATTCTTTTTATAAAGGGATAGAAGACATGAAACAAAAGTTGGAATGTGTGAAAATCCTAAATAGAGAAGGAGTCTAGAGTATTGCTTCATATGGTGGCTAAATAGGAGAATCTTCAAATTGGCATGAAAAGAAAAAAAACGCTTAAGAGGATGAATGCTTGTGAATAAGCTATCATAAGTGAAGTGTGAAAATCCAAGAAGAATGGAGGACTGAAAGAAAGATTTGTAATCTACAAGTGAGTTGTGATTTTTTATCAAATCAAAACCTTACTATTACTTTTTGGAAATTGTGTTAGTCTAGGGTAAATCCTTTGGATTAAGGTTGACCTAATAGTCATTTATAAATCATTTAACTAGGTGACATTCTAATGGAATGTTCTAAAGTCCTCTAACAAGGCTCACTCTTAACAGGGTGATAAAATCCTTTAACCAGGTCACATTTAGTAGGGTGTATTATGACCTTTAACAGAGTTGATTTTTCATAGGGCATCTCTTTAGAAGATTGAGAATTAGTAGCATGTTACTAGTGGTTTTTCCCAAATTGGGTTTCAACATAAAATCCTTGTGTCAAATTGTGTGAATATTCTTATCTTGTTTCATGTTTACATTTCTACAAAGTTGTTTGAACCTAGGATACTAACCTACAAAGTTTAAGTAGTATGAATGCATGTAAGATTCATGCATATGGATTTGAGTTTGTTAAGTACTGAAAATTTTGATTAGGAAATTTGAACCTTAGATAACTAATTAACCCCCCCCCCCAAACTCTCTGTTATTGTAAAGAATTCCAACAAGGAAAGCCCTAAGAATCAACAACAAAGAATACAAAAAGGGAGTTTTGAACCTAACTAGCTTCGACCATGCATAGTCACAATAGTGTTTGGACTTGGTGCTTATCAACAAGGAGAATCACTCAAAGAGTCGATCAATACCCTTCATCTGAAATGGTTCTAAAAATGACTCATTTTTTGAGGCTTTCTTTGTACATATCTAAAGATCCCAAAAAAAGTATAAAAATTGTAAAAAGTCCTAAAAGTCATTATCCTAGTGAAAACTTAGTCTAAACCACCTTCCTACTTTGAGTGCTTTGCATTCTACAAATTTATTACTTTAGTTTTTTGTCCTATTTTGTGCATAGGCTAAACTATTGAAAATCCCCCCCCCCACAAAAAAAAAGAAAGCATCCATATATGTTGAACACTCCAAAAACATTCACAAAATTATAAAAACTCTAAACAGTCATGTTACTTTGGATTAACATCATTAATTTGGATGATAAACATATGATGCATTGTTCAAGAATTTTTTATTTTTTTAAAAAGTGCTTTATTGATAAAGGGCATCCATTACAATCACATTATATGAAATAACAAGCTTAAAAGAGCTTGTTTTTACAACAAGCTCCACACAATATTGGAAGACAAAGAAAAAACTCATTAAGCTCCTCCTTGTGGAGATTGGGTATTTGGCTTCCCAGCAGGGGCTACTCATGTTTGCACAATCCTAGATAATGACTTCCCTAGATTCATCCTTGCACTGACCCATACAATATCCATAGGAATGAGGATATTGTTAGGCCTTAGTAGAATTTTCATTTTCTCCACGAACTGCTTCTCCGAATAAGCTATCCATCTCCTTTGCTCCACAAGAACTTCTTGGTGATAAGCACCCATGTAATAGGTTGCCTCTCACTCATACTTCATAGATTGCTCCATAACTTATTTCATCTCCATCTATAGTCATTCTGATCTAGGAAGAGTTGTTAATCTTTTCATAAAAGCACATTCATACTCATACCTATTTGCCACCATCTTCATGGACACCCTCTTATGTTTCATAACACTTAACTAATTTTGGTACCAAGTAAGCCTGGCATTAGCCTAGTTCATCTATTCTTGCAACCTATATGCTATGTTGTTAGTTTGTACCATGGTCTCTCTGAATGCTTCTACTTGGGACCACAACAAGACTATCTCTGCATGAAAGCCCTTTTAATCTTCAAACACGTCTCTATGCTCTCTACTCATGCTTACTCAACTAACAAGACTATTTCTAGGTGCTTAGCTTTCATTTGTGTGTCATCTTCATGACCCCTTTCAATCAAGCCTTTAAAGAACTCAGTGTCTTTCTTAGTATTATTAGCTCACTCTTTTTTTACCACTAATGCTTTCTTCAATTCTTCTCCCATCACTATGGTCGTGTCCTGAGTTGGGTGCAAGATAACATTAGGTCTCTCTCTATGATATGACCAAAATGCATACGAGGTAGAACCTCCCTAATGTTCTTTAGGAGTCTCATTGATTCCTCCCAAAGATGTTTTTGGTTCACTTCCATGGTGACACTTTTGGATTCACCATAGGTCATTGCTCTACATTCGAGAGGGACACTTCTAGAGATACAAGTTTAGTTTCTTGATTATACACATCATGAAGGCATGCATCAATCTTTGATTCTTACACTCCACCACTTTTTACTTTCACAAGATCCGTGAGTTCCTAACTTTCACCTTACTTTGTGATAGCATTTGCAGCAATGTCGAAACCTTTGCATCACCCTTAGCTTGGTCATGGCTTGGCTTAGTATGGTTAGCAACCATCACTTCTTAGTTACACCTACACACATCCTTATGAGATGAAGCATCTTGTGACTCTTGTCACCTATGCTTGGTTCTTCTTCGTGGCTGCAACCATTTCTTCTCCATGACACAATCATTGTCATCAACAACCCATCCTCCCATTCCCTCCTCCATTGTCTTAGGTTTTTACTACGATTGCTCCTAATAATTGGCCATTAGTATAAATCACATAGATAGTTTCTTTGTGAGTAGGCTATTACACTTGAATACATTGAGAACTAAGGTGAATTCTCTCACCTATTTATGAAAATCCTCAACATGTTTCATTTGGCCCATTGGAAGCATACTACTAACATAATGGGAATGTATGAGATATCCACTATCCATCCCCAATAATATCTCATCATACAATATGGCTCAACTTTTTCATGAGTGTGATATATCACCTCACTTGTAATCAATCATATCCTACCAACACATCACATGTGATGTATTTTTGATAGTTGTGCCACAATATCATTTTCCCAAAAGTTACACTATAATATGGCTTCCTAAAAAATTCTTCCACAAAGGTTTTTAAGCATATTACCCATAACAAAACTAACATGATGCACCAAGCCCATCATGCATGATAGCTTTTGACAACTGTAGTGCAGTATTATTATAAGTAAACCTCACAACCTTCACCCACTCAAACTAAAAAATAAAAGAAACAAGAAATAGTACATGATCTATTCGTAGATATTAAGAAGGTCAAACCACCCAAATTTGCTAGTTCTAAATCTTGAGAGGATGTAGAGGCTTAGTTAACCAAAATGAAATAATACTTTGAAATTAGGCACTTTTTAGAAACCTCAAAAGCAATTTGGGAGATGTAACACTTTACTGGGGAAGTTGCTACATGGTGGGGAAACACCAAGGTTGAGCAAAATAGTAAAACCACTAAATTTACCTCGAAAAAATTTGTAACCATTTTTAGGAACCATTGGTTACCCCAAACCCTTTATGACCAAAAATTGCCAAATTTCCAAAACCTTAAGCAAAGAGATATGATTGTACACAAGTACTAGGATAAATTTACCCAATTACTAAAGTATGTACCACCATATCATCAAGATAGAAATTTAAAAGTGAGGAAATTCATCATGGGTCTGAATAATAGAATAGGAAGAGTAGTTGATGCTCTTACTCCTTGAACCATGAAAGAAGCTTTAGAGAAGGCTATCTAATAGGAGTATAAAATCAAGAGAGATGACTCCATTCAAGATAATAAAAGAAAAACAAATTAGAATAAATAAAGTACATACACTAGATCTCTGAGGAAATACTTTAAGGATTTTAAGTTTAGCAAGCCAGAATCAAAATGGAATGGAGTCAAAGATTTTAAAAGTAATTTTAGTATAGGTAAGAATAATAAGAGCAATAAAAAGAAAGGGCCACCTTTTGAATGTTACAATTGTGGGGGAGATCATTATGCTAATAAATGCCCCATCAAGACCAACACCAATTAGTCACATTGACCACCCCTTCCACAACAATAGCATGTTTATCAACAAAGGGTCTATGCAGCCCTTGACAATAGACAAGCAGAACAATAGATAGGGCTGATCAAAACTTTGGGTAAGATCTATGGGAACCCTATCTCTATTTTAATTGATACTAGAGCTTCTAAATGTTTTATATTTCCTAAAATATTAAGTATATTTCCAAAGAGATCTAGTTTTATGGAAAAGACATGGATAGTCAAGTATGCAATCTAGTCAAGGGCTAAGGTAGAGTAGTGTCTGTTTGAGGCTCAGGTTGATTTTCTAGATTTCTCTATTGAATTGAATTGGAATGTAGCACATCTTGGGTCTTACAATTTTATTATAGACATCAATTGGCTTAGTGAGTATAAGGCCAAGGTTGATTGCCTTGCTAAAATTGTAGATTTTTTGGATGACTAGGGAAAACTTGCAAGTATTAAAGGGATAAAACATGAAATTAAATCACAACAAATATCTATCATGCAACTTAATAAATGTGGAAGAAAAGGCTATGAGATTTTTGCAGTAAGAGTTGAAGATATGAGAGATCCTATAAACACCACATATGGAGATGACTACATTTATGAAGATGGGGAAATCAAATAAAAATTAAAGGAACCTTTCCAAGAAAAATATCCCTACCTAAAGAATTATCAGGATGTGTTTCCTAAAGAACTCCCTAGTTTACCTCCATCCCGAGTCTTTTATTTTATGATAGATTTACTACCCAGAGAAAATCCCAATTCTTGAGCACCATATCAAATGACCACCACTGAATTAATGGATTTACAAATATAGTTACAAGATATTTTAAACAAGAAACTAATTTGGCCCAATGTTTCACCATAGGGAACCCTAGTATTATTTGTTAGGAAGAAGGACAGAACTATGAGATTATGCATAGAATACAAAATGCTCAATAAGGTTACTATCAAGAATTGTTACCCACTCACTATAATTGACAACTTCTTTGATCAAATGAAAGGTGCTATAGTATTTTAAAAGATTGATTTAAGGTTAGGATATCACCAAATTCATATTAAGGATGAAGATATTCACAAAACTACATTCAAAACTAGGTATGGACATTGTGAATTCATAGTGTTACCTTTTGAGTTAACCAATGCTCCAACAACTTTTATGAACTTAATGGATAGCATATTTCAGGATTGTTTAGATAAGTTTGTACTAGTTTTTATAGATGATATCCTAATCTATATAAAGAACAAGAAAGGACATCAAAAATATCTAGAAATTTTTTTACAAAGGTTGAGAGAACATAAATTATATGGAAAATTGTCCAAGTGTGTTTTCTATCAAAATGAAATTTAGTATTTAGGACACATTATATCAGCTCAAGAAATAGATGTAGATCCATCAAAAATCAAAGTAATTAAGAAATGGCCTATACCTAAAAATGTGATAAAAGTCAAAAGTTTCATGGGATTGGCAAGATTCTATAGGAAGTTTGTTAGAAATTTCTCCAAGATAGCCTACCCGATTACATCACTTTAGAGAAAGTGAAGAAAGTTTGTATGGAATAAAAAATGGACATCAACTTTTGAATGCTTGAGGAAAAATTTAACTAAAACACCCATACTAAGAGTACTTGACCCAAAAAAGAAATTCATTATTATAACTGATGCATCAGGAGAAGGAGTAGGAGGTGTGCTAATGTAGGGTGCATAGGTAATTGCATATGAGTCTAGCAAATTGAAGAATTACAAGTAGAATTATGCCCCTCATGATCTAGAATAAGAAATTATTTTTCATGCTCTTCACATGTAGAGACATTACTTGATTGAAAAACCTTTTGATCTACGATCTAACCACCACAACCTATAATATATGTTTACTCAACCAAATCTTAATGCCAGACAAAGGAGATGGCCATAATTTCTACCATGCTATGAATTTGACATAAATAACATCAAGGCAAGGAAACCAAAGTGAAAAATGCCTTAAGTAGGAGGAGACACATTTTTGTAATGGCTATTATAAATTTTAGATTAAAGGACAAAATTTTATAGCATCTAGAACATGATGAATTTTATGTACAGATTAGCCTAGCTCTCATCATAGACCCACAAGATCCCAAATATTCAAAATTTATGATAGAAGAGGATGGACTATTAAGATATCATGATAGGATTATTATACCCAACAAAAGTGAACTTCAGAGAATGATTATGGAAGAATATCATTCAGTTCCATATTTAGGACACCTTGGAGTAACTAAAATGTTGTCAAATATAAAACCCCTATGTTTTTGGAAAGGAATGAAAAGGTAGATAACATAATTTTTGGTAGGATGACTAGAATGCCAAAGAGTAAAAGAAAAACATCATTACCCAACTAGTCTTTTGCATCCAAAAAAGTACCATAGTGAAAATGAAAGATAATCTCCATGGATTTTGTACAAGGATTACCTATGACATAGAATAAACATAATACCATTCTTGTAGTAGTGGATAGATTAACAAATTTTTCTCACTTTATACTAGGAAATCTAAATGATGGAGCTCCAGAGATTGCTCATAAAATCATAAAGAAAATTTTCAGATTCCATGGAATTCTAGAGAAAATTATCTCAGATAGGGATGCTAGGATAACTTCTAGATTTTGGAAAAAATTATTTTTAGAATTAGGGACTAAATTAAACATTATTTCATCTTATCATCTCAAGATAGATGGTCAAATAGAAAGAGTAACAATTCTTACCAATCCACCATTAAAATGACCTCCTTTAAGGTTCTCTATGGCTACAAATGTAGAAATCCTATAAGCTAGAATCGATTAGAAGATAGAATTATTATTGGGCGTAAAATGCTTAAGGAAATGGAAGATTAGATAATCCAAATTCAGTATAGGTTGAAGGAAGCCAATGATAGACATAAAAGTTATGCAAATGCAAAAAGACCACCTAGGGAAGTTTTAGTGAGAGAAAAGGTGCTATTAAGAGTAAAACTTAAGAAGAGTACTATCAAGTTTGGTAAGAATACCAAGTTAACCCCAAGGTATGTGAGACCCTTCAAAATATTGGAAGTCATGAACCTAGTAGCCTACAAAATTTTCATACCACCAACTCTTGCAAGGATACATGACATCTTCCATGTGTCATAGCTTAATACATTACTCATCATGATCGTATAATTGATTAAAACCCATTATAGGTGCAATAACTAGGGGTGGTGGAAATAAAACCACTTGAAATACTTGAGGTGCATAAGCTATGCTTACAAAATTGAGAGGTGACTCAATGCAAGGTCTAGTTCAATCATCATCTAGAAGATAATGCTACTTGGGAAGATTATCATGAAATCTTTCAAAAATACCCTCATCTTTTCTCCTAGACTAGAGCCTGAACCTTTACTTGAAATAATTTGAATAGATATTGTTTCAGTTTTATTGTGATATTCATCTTGGATGATGAAAAAATTAAGGGGGAGGGTATGTTACATCCCAAATTTTGACCTAGTTTTAAATTTATTCATAGCCATTAGATTGAATAGATTTTTCTTTCATAACCATTTGAAGTAGCTAATTATTTATATCCATTGTATTCATTATATTAACTATTTAATGAAGATGTTCATTATTCATTATTTTTCATGTGATGCTTAGCAATTTCTTAATTTTTGAATTATGGTTAATAATTAAATTCTTTACCTATATTAAATGTTATTATGAAAATTATTATGGAATTTTTTATTATCATGGAAATATTGCATGGGTGATTGAAATAGAACATGAAGGGGGGAAGCATTACTAAACAAGATCAATGGAATGAGATACTAGCCTAGTCCAATCATCAGGTTGATAGGTATGAGCTTAAATTTCCTTGGTAAGGACCTAATGACTTGAACTTTAGGATACAATTAAAGGACTTGAATTAGCTATTAAATAAACATTTTAAAACATAAATTAATGTAATTAAAATATAATATGTACCTCAAAGGTTTTGATTGATCTTTCCACCACATCATTATAATAAATACCTATGTATGTACAAGAACCATAATATCTATTTTTTTACAATAATATGATGCCACCTCATAAGTATATCTACATGCATGTAAATAGATATAAACCATCATTACTTTCAATTTATAAACTTCAAATCTTTTTTCATCTTTTTATTCATTTTCTTACTTGAAATCAATTGAACACTTGGCATATTTATTTGGCATCCAAGACCCAAGACACTTCTTTTATGTTATAGATTCTTGTAAGCCAAAGAGACATATTATCTCTTTTTATTAATAAGTTGAGAAAGGTAGAAGACATCCATATTTTTCAAGCACTTGAAATCCATGTTTAAGCACCTGACTTCTTCATATTACTGACTACATTTATGATATCACCTAATAGTTATGTCAATTAGTAACCATTGCATTACTCCCCATCCATGATTCTTGGTTATACAAAAGTTCTACTAAAATGGTAAGCAACATTCATGCTAGAAACTAGCATTCAAGATCTTTTCTAAGGCTAGTTGTTGAGCATCCAACAAGACTCCATTCTTTCCTTAAGATTATAACAAGCTATGTGGTTAACCAAAAATCCAAAACACTACAATATAATTTCTTACAAGTTGTTACAACATTTTGATTTATATAGCAGTAAGCTATAACTTATATCATGATGCAAATTATATTGCTTAATATCATTCATTAGACCTTCTCTAAGTTACAGTTGTTTATGGAAAATAAAAGCCAAGTAACCATGTTATGAAATCATGAATTATTATGCCACTGGAGATGAAAATTCAAATGATATTTTCTACAAGTCTTATAGAACACATTCTTCAAAGCACAAATTGTGATAAGTTGGAACATATAATAATATTGAATTAGTTGAAGATTAATAGATAGAGCCAATTGCTCTGAGATTCAAGCATCTAGGATTCACCAGTTATATATCCCTGGAAAAGGTGAAGAGGTGAGATGGAATTTGCAATGACATAGAAATAAAAGTCAAATATGATGCAATAAAACTAAAATAATTTTATTTAATAGCTCATGATCATCCATATTATTGTTCCCCTATTATCAAGTCAAGTAGTGGTGATTAGGTCAATGAACCCATTAGAAAACCTTGGCCAAGGTCATTTAAATTCATGTTTTCCATCTATGATTAGTTGATGTCAATGGAACCAATTATTTAGATATGTATGTCCATAACTTTGCAGACATTCTAAACACTAGAATACTCAGGTAGCTAGACTAAAAGTATTCCAAGCCTGATCTCAGAGTAGGGAGGGCCTTTCTATTTCAATATATTGTGTGGGGATAAGTATCATCTAAGGTTGGGATGTTAAGCCTAAGTCAATGCCTCTCCTCTCATCAAAAGTTGAGGCTTGCACAACCAACTAAAGACTTACCAGATATTACTCGTAATTTCTTCTTATTTTCATGTTAAACATTTTACTTTACTTGTATGTAAGGAAAGATAGTAAATTGTTATATCAACTACTACAATTGATCATTGTTACAGTTATTTTAGTTATTATAGTTATTATAGTTGATTATTGCATCATTTGATCATTGTTATAGTTATTTTAGTTGAGCTTTGTTATTTTAGTTAATCATTGGTAGTTAAAAGTAGTTAATTTCCCATGAAAAGGAATTCAATATATTTGTTCAAGAACATGTTGAGGAAAACTCTTTCTTGATCGCCTTTATTTTGTTATGAAATTTGTTTGTTACAAGTATGGTTCTTAGGTCTAATTATAACCTTTAGTAGACCTATATGACCTTGGGAACCCTCCAAACAAGTCACTTTCAAAGAAATTCAAAATTGGAGTGTCACATGACTTCTTCCACACTCTCTTAGTTGGTCAAGCTACATTTTTTTAGATGCAAAAAATGGTGTAAGAAAAGGCAACTCATGTTATAACCATTTTTAGATAGTGAGGGTTTTGGGATCCTTTGTAGAGGACTTGGGCTGAAATTAGTGGGTTGTCTACTCACTCTCTAATTTTAGAGACTCTTAGGATTTGGAAGCTTGGAAGGGAGCTCTTCTACAACTACTCATTTTGATTTTTTTAAAAGGATTCAACTTTGGTTTCTTCTTGCCCATGTAGTAATTTTCTTCAAACTTGCATAATGAAATTGCTTTCATGAGCATGAAGGAGTGTGAGTGAATATTGTAAGTAGACTTCATGGTATTCTATTGTGACGTAGTATTCATGTAATGTTTGTATGGCGATTCATGTTGTGGGAAGATTGTGATCTTTTTGGGTTGAGATGAAATGTGTTATTGCATTTGATTTTCTCTTTAATTCTCCATTTTGGTATGTATGTTGTTTATTGGTGTAAGGACTTAACTCACTCTTTGGGAAGGGAAGAGAAGTCCAAAGTGAAGGGTTTATTTGGTCTTGAAAATGTATTTGATAACCTTGGAGTATGGGCTCCATTGTAAGCCATAATCACTCATATCTTGTTCAAGGTGATAAGGGAAGTATGGTGTACAAATGAAGTTTATGAAGTATGGGCTCCAAGGAAGCAACAACTGCTAGTAGTGTGTTTAGAGGATGATTGTGAAAGCCCCAAAAGGGCATGGGATTTTCTAATTTGTAAAATCCTAAAGAGGGTATGAAGTTTATTTATTGCAGATATTGTTTGATATGGCAAGTCTCCATTTGAAAAGTACACCTTCACCCTATCTTCATGGTTCCATTGGTGAACCGTTGTGAAATATCCTTAGGATAGAATTGTTTATGTGTTTTAATGTGATGTACATACATTTTGAGATTGGAATGAAACCCTTTTTGAACCTTGTTCCCCGAGCTTGAGGGTGGTCTCTTTGGAGGCCTATGGTTGGGAGGAGTGTATCCATGGTCTTTGTTGTTTTGTTGTGACATATTTGTAGATTTTGTGCTCAAGGGAGAAATAAAAAAATCTTGGGAAGATCATCTTGTAGATGTTTCTTCAAGGAGGAAACTTATCATTGTGCATTGTACATGTTTTGGAGAATCTCCCTCCATCTTATTCATGTTGTTACAATGAATGATTGAATAGTAGCAAAGAAGGGGTGTGTAAATTTTTAATTTTGAAGGGATGAAATCCTTCTCCATGTTTTTAGATTAAGGTAAAAGAAAGTTTTGAAGGGACCAAAAACGCTATATAAAAAACTAAAGATAAACATTTAAAGCACCACCAAGATTTACAAGGACCTGAAACCTAAAGTTTAAAACATTGAAAACAAGTTTTATAGGGACCTAAAACCAAAAGTTTAAACCATAAAAAATAACCAGGTTTTACATGTTATTGTGTATTGCATTGTGAGAATTGGACCCTTCTATTTTTTCATTTGTGTATTAAATTGCAAAAGTGAGATCTTCATTTTATGTAAATTGCTGTAAAGATTTGTTGTAAAAAGAGATATTGTTTCAATATCATAGTTGTAAATGAAAGAAAAGAAATAAATTTCATGTAAAGAAATAGTCATTAATATGATGACCAAATAATGATTATGTAAATGAAGAATTTATTTTCATGCTAATTTATGAATCAAAACAATAGATATGTTGTCATAGATTGATTTTGAATAAGAAAATCTTTTCAAAAGGGTAACACATTACTTTTGACCACTAAAGGAATGAACATGCATAATTTAGAACTTAATCATTTTGAAACATGATACAAGAGAATGCATTTCAAATGTTGGGTTTATTCTTTAATGTGATATTAAAAAGATCTATTAATCTAGATAGATATATTGGAATGTTAAAAATAACATCATAGTTGAACAGAGAATATAGATCAAATAGATATTATAGCATAAAATTCTAAAGAAAATAGGCCTGTACATGCATATTTAGCTCTTTGGAAATTGTATGGGAGAGGAAATTAAATCTCATCCCAATTACAGACCAATATTTTATTCCTAGGAGTATCCCTTGGAATCTCCCCTATATAAACTTTATAATAAGGAAAAACAAAAAACAAGCTAAGTCAAATAACAAAAACAATAAAAAAATATAATAAAAAAGAAATCCTTAGAATACTAACCCTACCCTAAGGAGTGCCCATCACACTCAACCTTCCACTAAATCCAAGACATAGTCAAGGTCATGTCATATATTTTGAAAAAAACAAAAAAAAATTATAAAATAATTTAAATTGGAAACCAACAAGAAAATTGACCACTTCTTTGCACATTCCTTGCCCCATCACCTCACACATGTGAGAGGTCCCAACATGAAGAGTACACCCCACACCCCAAGAAAAAAAAACTAATGCATGCCCCTTGGAGGTGTAAAAATGGAAGCTAAGGGGGAAAAGGTAAACATACTTTTTCAACAAAATGCATAATAAACTTTTCCCTTAAAACCTAGGGAGGAGCACTCCAAAAATGGGGTTAAATGTAAAAAGAAGGTGCCCGTCATGATTGTCATGTGAGCCTAGGAAGGCCACATTTTGGAAAGGTAAATGGGTTAGTTGGATAAGAGGAGGATGCTAGAAATATGGGGTTGTTAGTATAGTATTTAGGGTTAAAATTTTTTTAAAAGTTTTTGGATGATGGCAGTAAGTAAAAGTTAGTAAAGTAGAGTATTATTTTATGTAGTTAGGGGGTAATAAATTTGGTTAGATGGTTAGTATAGGAATGTGTTAAGTTTAGTAAATTATTATTTGATAAGTTTATTACTAGTTTTTTATGTATTTTCTTTATATATATGTGTGTGTGTATAGATTAAGTTTTATTTAGTATATAGAATATCTTATAGTAGGAAATGGAATTATATGTACATCTTTTATATTGAACATTAACAAAGATGTTTAATTGAATGAAACTTAATATAATAATCATGAAAACAATTAACCTTATAAGTATACAAGCAAGGATAAATTTGAATACACATATATATTTGTAGGGTAGGGCTACATATATTCTATGTAACTTGTCAACATGTTATCTCTATAAGAGGATGGACCAAGTGGTCAAACTTCCATTAGAGGATAGTAAGTAACAACCAATTGATGTACACTCAAAAGAACCCCATGTATACCTTAAGTATGTCCACCCTCAAATATACTTATCATCATTTTTTTGCAACCTAATAATGTCACATGTGTAATTTAACATAAATGCATCTTGTGCTAATATCTGTTCAACACATCCTAGTTTATGTTTCAAATTAAAAAAAATTAGTTTTGTTTTGTGGTAAAGTGATGAATCCTCCTACACTGATATCTAACTAAAATTTATCGCTAAACCTTATCCTGGAATACTATCATTCTAACCATGATACCTAAGAACTAGTTGAAGTATTAATGTTCCTAAATGTTGTTAATCATCAACTTTAACTTAATGATTGAATAATTAATATCCTTACATCCTTAAGAAATATGAGTTGTTATATTTCAAACATTGTATGGTTTGATAGAGTATATCTAACATTCATAGATATATATGTGATTTTTATAGTTCCCCTTTGAAAAAAAAAAAAAATTAATTACAAAAAAATAAAAATATAATAATAATAATAATAAAATAATTTGTTGATTATGTTTTGCCTTGTAAAAATTTGGGCATGATAGGAAGCATGGACTGATAAGAAGGTAAGTTATTCTTTTCTCAAAACCTTTGGTTGTGAAGTATTTTCTCCTATAGATTCTAAAAATAGAACCAAGTTGAAAGCTAAGTCAAAGAAATGTGTATTTGTTGGATATGGCATTAATGAATTTGGTTATAGGATTTGGGATTTTGAAAATCATAAAATAATAATAAGTAGGGATGTCATATTCAATGAGAAAGTATTGTACAAAGATCTGTTGCAACAACGTGAGAAGAAAGAAGATAATTATGTAGTAGTAGATGATACTCTAAAAGATGATGTTCCAAAAATTCCTCACGATGTACAACAATCACAAAAAATACCACAGACCCTAGTGAATGTTAAATGATCAACAAGGCTACGTAGACCTCTAGAAAGATTTTCTCCTTACTTGTAATCTATTTTACTTACTAATGTTGGTAAACCTAAATGTTATGATGAAGCTGTGCATGTGGATACTAAGATTCACTGGGAGTCTACAATGAAATAAGAAATGAACTCTTTTCTAAAAAATAAGATACAGGATTTATGATAGTTGCCTATAGGTAAAAGAGATTTACAAAATAAATGGGTTTAGAAGTTGAAAGAAGAAGATGGAGGCAAGAAAATATTTAAAGCTAGGTTAGTTGTAAAAGGATTTTCACATAAAAAAGCATTGATTTTGATGAGATATTCTCTAAATGACTCCTATTCACATTGTTTTAAGTATTGTGGCTAATGAAGATTTACATTTGGAGCACCTTGATGTTAAAACAACATTTCTTCATGGTGATTTGGATGAAGAGATATATATCTCATAACCATAGGGATTTGAGGTCAAAGGTAAGGAGAACTTATTGTGTAGATTGAAGAAAAGTTTATATGGCTTGAAGCAAGCACCTTGGCAATGGTATCTAAAATTTGATGATTTTATGCATGAGCATGGATATAGTAGGTGTCATTTAGATCATTGTGTTTACTTTAAGAGGTTGGATGATGAAAAATACATTATTTTATTTTTATATGTTGATGATATGCATGTAGCTATGTCTAACATAGATCACATTAAGGGGCTAAAATGCCAGTTAGCACATGAATTTTCTTTGAAGGATTTGGGGGCAATGAAAAAAATTCTTGGTATGAAGATTTGTAGAGATAGAAAGAATAGGAAATTGACATTATCTTAGGCTAATTATATTGTGAAGGTGTTGCAATGTTTCTCTATAGAGAATGTTAAAGCTGTCAACACACCTTTACTTGGTCATTTGAAATTGACTAAGCAGATGTGTCCAAAGACACAAGAAGAGGAGCCCAAGATGTATAAGGTACCTTATGCTTGAGCTATAGGGATCTTGATGTATGCTATGGTATGTAAAAGGTCAGATATTGCACATATAGTGGGAGTCATTAGCAGGTATATGAGTCATCTAGGAATTGAGCATTGGAATGTAGTAAAATGAATTCTCAGAGATCAAAGAGGAACATTCAGTAAGTGTTTACATTTTGAGGGCTCTACTACTGATTTACAAGGATATGTTGACTCAAATTTTGTAGGGGATATTGATACTAGGTGGAGTACTACCAGTTATGTATTTAATATTGGTGGGGTAACCATGAGCTAGGTTTCTAGGTTACAAAAGGCTAATACTTTATCTACTATAGAGGCAGAGTATCTTGCTACTACAAAAGCGGCCAAGGAGATGATATGGATTTAGTTCTTCCTAGAAGAATTTTCCTCAGAAGGATAATTATTTTCTTACATATAGATAGAGTGTCATTCATATTGCAAAGAATTCAACTCTGCATTTAAAGACAAAATACATATAGTTGTGGTAACATTTCGTTTGGTCACTTTTGGATGACAGACAGTTAAAGCTAGAGAATATACATATAGATGATAATCCAAAAGATATGTTTACTAAGGTAGTAACAAGGGAAAATTTGAACTCCTCTTCAGCTTTAGTTGGTCTCCTAGACTGAACAAAATATAAGAACAATAGAGTCTAGTGTGGTTTGATATATTCCAATGGGAGCTACAAGTTGTAGTGCTATGATTAGTCTCCAAGTGAGAGATTTTTGTGTTGTGGAGCCTAATTAGAATTAGTGGTTTATTTGGCATGTCTTACCTCTAGATTATTTCTATGGGGGTTTGGGGACAACAACCCCCAAGATGTGTTCAAGGGGTAGTACCTCTAGGGGGTCTTCGGGTAGTGCCCCAAGTGCACTCTCTATCATAGTATAGGGTGGGGTCGAGGGGCAACACCCCCATAAGGTTTTTCAATGGTAGTGACCTTGAAGCCAAAATTGACCTCATATTGTAAAAGAAATCAGCTACTATTTCTCTATTATTCTAGCCCTAATTTTTTAAGTGGCAAAAAGATTGTATAAAAAGGCTTAGGGTTAGGGATTTTCATTATGTGTGATGTGAAAATTGGTTCTGGCAATAATATTGAGCTATAAGGAATTATGGATTTTAATTAGGTTGTAATAATAAGATAATGTTAATATTGGACTTGTTGTTGGTGGACATAGCCTAGGGATTGGGAGAACCATGTTAAATCCTGGTGTCTTGTGTTCTCTTATGTGTAATCTATTATTTTCTAATATTGATTATATTTGCATGTAACTATTATTTCTGTCAAATTTTAATTCTAACATCTTTAGTCTTCCCTCTCTCTTCTAGAGCTTCACCATGTGATGGTGGTGTAGGTATAGGATTGGCTTCCTAACCCTTGTTTACTTTAGTTCGATCCTTATTAATGATCACTATTTCTAGTAAACATGAATTGATTAGGCTTGGAAATGATGTAGCTTCTGGTTGTGCCTCTACCTCTTTCATTTGAATGACTATGGTAGGCATTGCAGATGGTGTCTATGTTGTGTCATCTCTTTGTTCAAGGTTTACACTTTAATATTTCTATAGATCCTATGTTTCTTTCTCCTTTACTTTTGTGGTTAATGGGGGTACATTTGATGTAGCTCATTGCTTCTCCCCTATATATGCAATATATGCCTTCTGTATTTCATCTACTCTCACTGATATTGGATCATTACAAAAAAAAATTGTATTGGTTGAGTCTTGTTTTAGCTTCTTCAAATATTCTTTAGTTAAAGGATTTACATTTTGGGATGTATTATTAGGAACATCCTTGATAATAACCAAGTCCTATTGACTCTCTTAGTCTCTATGTGGGGGACTGACATTCGATAATTATGCATCTTAAAAATCCTATTATTCCTCCTCTATTGTCTCTTCTATCTCCTCCAAAATATCTTTCTTAGCTAGTTCATCTTGTTCTTGTTCTCCTTTCATGACATAGTGGAAGGCAAGAGAATCCCAAAAGGAGATGTCCTACCCCTAGCTATACAACCACACAGTGGAAATACAACAACAAGAAAGAATAATGCAAGATCTAATTCCAAATTACAACACTTGATTTATAAAAGATAACTAATTACATGCAACATGCCTAGCTATAAGGCCTTCTAGGTTATGGAAAAATACAAAGCAATTACAATAATAGTTCTACAAGATCCCTCAAGATTCAACCCAAACACTATCCCAACTAGCCTAGATCTGAAACATAAAAACAATCTAGAAGAAACCACTAAGGAAATCTCAACTTGTGCTCGCAAGCCCACCAAAAAATTTCCTTTCTTCTAACCATAACCCTAGCTTTTCTCCAAGATCCAAGATCCAAGTACAAACTAGCTTACATTCAGTGCTCTATCCACACACTCACAACTTCATCACAATCTTGCTATAAACTGCCTCACATTTGGCGCTCTATCCACAAACTCAAGAAAACTTCTTCTTTAGCTACTCCCATGAATCATTTGATCATGAATAAATAACTAAAGAATTCACCACAACCCCTAATTATAAAAATCTAAGCCACAAGTCATCCTAGAACACAAATTAAATAAAATACATAAATGAAATACCACAAGTCGGCCTTTAACTTCAATTAAATACCCATAAATTGATATCTAAGTAAAATTGTCATATCTCCTAGCTTTGATTGAATTAGAACTTGTGATTCAAATTTTAGGTATAAATTTAGGTCCTATACAACCCCTTAAATGGAAAAAGGATTATTCCTCAAGGAAAAGTTTTCATTCATCTTGAAAGTCAAGCATAGAAAACTATTGTGCAGTCTATCAAAAATTGACACTATAGGAGAATTGTCATATCTACCAACCTATAAAGAGTTTTAACATTTTCACTTGATAAAAGTAATTAATATAGGCCCTCTTCAATTCTTTAAGTGTGTAGCCTCTCATTCACTAATGATAATTAGTTACATCCTCTGTAATACACACCCAAAAACTAGTAAAATGCAGTTCCAACAGCAAGGTAAAAACAATTCAAACTTAAACTCAATCCATCCAATCTCTATGCAATCATGAGGAAAGATTTTCCAATGTGTCTCCAATACATCCCTAGCAATGAAAATCATTTCAATCATAGAGTGAAGAGCACATGAGTAAAGAGGTTGTGCAGTGTGCGGAAATGGTAGGCAAGAGATGTAGAAAGGAGCTGGTAGGAGACTTTGAGAAATGGAGAAGTAGGCCGAAAGTGTGGGAAAAGCTTGAAGAGGGTGGGGTTACCAATTATATCATGAAGCTGCATAGTTTCAATTAGGAGGTGACCAAAATTATGGTGGGGTCCTATTGATTGCGACTTTCAGATAACGGAGGAGGTGATTGCGACTATCACCGAAATCCCTATTGAGGGTTTTAAATTCTTCAAGGATAAGAAGCTCTTGGCCAATGTATTTAGGGACTATGTGGAGAGTGAGAAGGAATTGAAGGCACTAAAAAATATTGACACCTACTTTGTTCCCGACTCCATGAAGAAGCAGTGGAGGTATGTTCTGAAAGTTATTATCAAGTACATTACTTTGCACCCTAGGTTTGATAGAGCTCATACCCACCACTTTGTTATTTTGAATCATTTCTAGCATAATGCCAAAATTTCCTTTCCATATTATCTGTTAACCTCAATGAGCAAGGTGGTGGACAGCTTCAAAAAGAAGCCCACCGCAAACTCGGCTTTGCATGAGGGGTTGTTGCTACTTATCCATGAGCACTTCAAGGCTTAGACTATAAGCACTGCCCCCCCTTAGGCAGAGAATGTGGAGTCTACTAGTTCTAGTTACTCCTCTGACTTGGATGAAATATAGAGCCTTAGCTCTGAGAAAGGATGGATCTCTTCTTCGAGGAAAGCAACGACTTACCAAGCTAAAAATTTACCCTCCCCCATAACCCCTAGGAGAAAAAGCCTTAGGGATCTTGGGTAGAAGCTTCCAGAGAAGGTTGAGGAGGGAGATAGTGATGATGAGGAGGAGCCAGGGTCTGAAGAGGTGGTTAAGGAGATACAAGAGGAAATTAAGGAGGAAAATGGAAGGAAGAAATGCAAGAGGGAGAGTTTGGAGGAAGTGCACTCTTAGTTTGAGGAGGCATCTGTGCTACCCCTTTCTCCTGTCCATCTCCAACCTAAGGAGCAAAAAGAGGAGAAAGTTGGGTATACAGAAGGGGAAGTGTAGACCAATGATAGGAGGAAAGCATGGATAAACTTCAATGTCAAAACTTTGAAGATGGGCATCTTCAGGGAGGCCATGAATCCCCAAATCCTCATGGAAAATCAAGAAGAACAACGGTTGGAAGAACTCATTAACCCGGTGATTGTGGCTATTTTGGATAGAGCTAGGGAGATAGGGATGAAGCTCTTGAATAATGTTTGTAACAGTATGATTGACAATTTTAGATCAATCAAATAGATTTTCCATGAGTTGGAGGAGGTCAAAGATAAGGTGAAACATATTGAAGAAACAAGGAAAGGGATGGATGCTAACAGGAGGACAGATCCAGCTGATAGGCTTAGTCTAGCAAAAAAAAGGATAAATATCTTGGAGAGCTATAATCACAGCCTTGCGAATCAGACATTCTCTTTGCTAAGCTCCATTAACAACAACGTCATCTCTCTTATGGGTTGGATCAAGATAGAAAAATGCAAGAAGTGAGGAAGGAAAAGACAAGGATAAAGCTAGAATGCAGGATGACTTTGCAAAGGACAACTCCATTCCTGATCAAGATCAGGTGAACCAAAGGGTGCAATAGTTGGAAGCAGAGAAGAATCAACTAGCCTTTGAGGCTACTCAAGTTATGCAAGAGTTGGAGCGAAAGAACGAGGAATAACTCTTGCTTGTTCTTTTGTTTCTCGTTGTCTTTTGGCTTTTTGTTCTAGCTTTAGGCCATGGTTTTTCTTGTCTTTTTTCCTGGTCTTTTCTCAAAACTCTACTTTTTGGCTATGATTTTTGTTTATTATCAGCCTATGAACTTATACTTTTTTGGTTGGGCTTTCATGCTTATTTTCAGCCTTTTATGTATTAACTATTGGGTTTCAGGATCCCTGTAAAACCTATTTATCTAATCAAAAATAATGAAAATCATAGACCCAAAAAAATCCAAACTTGATGCTCCTACATTAGACTCCTTAGATAAATACAAAAGTGTGTCCCACACTTTGATGCCCAAAGAAAGATTTGCAACCAACTTCATCTTTACCATAGGCTTCCACTTCATCAAAGTTAATAGAACAACTCTAAAAATCCACCATCTATGCTTCATCCACTAAAACATTAGAATCAAATACATATCAGCAACCCAATCAGCATGCTCACACCCAAGAATAAATTGAACATAAGGTTTCATCAAAAAATGCTCATCCACATTAGCATCTAGTGAATCCACACTAGCAACAATATGTAGAACTCCATCAACATATTCCAAACTCTCAACACCAGCAACCTCATTGCTCACAACAAGATTCTTTGCAATACACAACTCATCGCCAATAGCAACCAGATCATCCATGACCAAGTCCTCTACAATTTCCATGTCAAATCCAACTGATTGATCATGAAAACCAATGTCTATCCCAACATCAACAAGGTTGGGAATATCTTCAGTAACAACCTCCAATTGCTCTACAAGTTATGTATTAGACTCCATAATTTGATCAACAAAACCAACCTCTTCCACCTTAACCTTTTCATGCCATCTTCTCTCAAGAACAAGTCTATTAACTAGCTAAACAAATCTCTTCCAGATTGATAGACTCCAACTCCACAAAAATCTACAGAATTCCTTCCTCACCCCATCCTTAACTCAATTAGCCAAGCTAGCATCAAACTAAGTAGATATCTTAGAAAACCTCCTCTCCACCACATCATGGAGATTTACAATCATCTCAGGGTCTAATCCTCTTGAAGCCATCTCCTAAGATCTTCATAAACCCTCTACAAAAAATCCTTCCCATGATCCTTTTGACAACCTTAAATTGTTTGCAAGTCAGATCATAACCTACCACCTCACACAAATGATCAAGAATCACATCACAAGTCTAGGACCACAGATCTACAATCCATAACTCTCTACGATCATGCCTCAATAAGATCAATCCTCTATCTTTGCATCCATTGATCCATTTGTAAGCCCTCTATAATTACAATTTAGAACCATGATCTACCACCTTGCAACCAAGAAATCTAGGACTCTATATGAAAAATCCACCACTAGATCAAGATCAAATCAGATCTACTTCTCCACCCAAGTCCTGGTGCAAAATACCACAACTTCATTGATCTGTCTACACACTTAGGAATAACCTTCACTTTGATACCACCTAACATAGTGTAAGGTAGGAGAATCCCCAAAGGAGATGTCCTAGCCCCTAGCTATAAAACTACACAACAAAAATACAATAGCAAGAAATAATAATGCAAGATCTAATACCAAATTACAATAATTGATTTATAAAAGATAAATAATTACATCGAACATGGTTAGCTATAAGGTCTTCTAGGTTGTGGCCAAATAGAAAGAAATTAAAATAACATTTCTAAAAGATCCCTCTAGATCCAACCTAAACATTATCCTAGCTAGCCTAGATCTGTAACATAACAGAAATCTAGAAGAAACCACCAATTAAATCTCAACTTTTGCTCACAAGCCCACCAAGCAACCTCCTTTCTTTCTAGATACAAACCTAGCTTTTCTCCAAGATCCAAGATCCAAGTGTAAACTACCTTGCATTTGGCACTTTACCCACACACTCACAACTTCATCACAATCCTATAGTAAACTACCTCACATTTGGTGCTCTATCCACAGACTCAGGAAAACTTTCCCTTTAGCTACTCCAAAAAATCATTCCATCATGAATGAATTACTAAAGACTCCACCAAAACCTCTACTTATACCAATCTAATCCACAATTTGGCCCAAAAATAAATTAAATACAAATACATAAATTAAATTCCACAAGTCAGCCTACAACAATAATTAAATTCCCATAAATTGATATATGAGAAAAATCATAATATCTCCTAGCTCTAATTGAATTAGAACTTGTGCTTAAAATTTTAGGTATAAATCTAGGTCCTATACAAACCCTTAAATGAAAAAAGGTTTATTCCTCAATGAAAAGTGTGCATTCATCCTAAAAGTCAAGCATAGAAAACTGTCACACAGTCTGCCAAAAATTGATATTGTAGGATAATTTCCATATCTCCCAAAATATAAAAAGTTACAACTTATTCACTTGACACAAGGAATTAATCTAGGCCCTTTTCAATCTCTAAAATTTTCAGCCTCTCATTCATTAAGGAAAATTAGGTACATTCTCTACAATAGGCACCCAAAAACTAGAAAAACACAGTTCTAGCAGCAAGGTAAAAATAACTCAAACTTCAACTCAATCCATCCAATCTCTATGCAATCATGAGGAAAGGTTCTCCAATGTTTCTCCAACACATCCCTAACCATGAAAATCATAGACCCACAAAAATCCAAACTCGATGCTCCTACATAATTTCACTTCCACTTCTATTGTGGATAACCCTTTTTTTTTTTCCATAATAACGTACTTTGGGTTACCACCTCCTCTTCATGTTTCTCCAAAATGTTAAATGCTTATTACTTGGGAGAAAATATCCCTTTATACTTATCCATTTCCTTCACAATCATATTCTTATCTAAAGCTATTTGGGCTAATGTAGCCTCTCTCATTTGCCTTTCAGTAGTTAAATTGAAGTGCCACTTTTGCTCAACTCTAGAATATAAACTCTTTGGGGTAGAGTTGGAAATATCAATTGGAGTGGTTTTAAAGGTTTCCATCATATCATATATGACCTCCTTAATATTTTTTTTATCAACACTCCTAACTTATCAAAATTTTCATGTGTAAAGCCTAACAAATCTATTTTTTTTTAGTGTTAAATATAGGCCTCTACATCCACACACACATCAACATGATTGTTATTCATAAGCACCATATCATAATAAACATGAGGTTATTTTTTTGACATTTAGTCACAAGGAAATATATTGCCTTCTAACTAGATGAGGTTCACTAAGTTCTCTCAGGATCAAGAGTCCAACAACCATACCAAGCTAGGACAAAGGATTTAAATGAATATCATCCTATAATGAAGGTTCAAAGTAATAAAATGAATAGAATAAACAAGTAATATCTATTGTACCCCATAATGAATAAAATATTTATTTTTTGATAGAGGGTCCCTTTTTAATATAAAACTAATTTCAAGGATAATGGCTCATTTTCTTTTATTCTGAAATTGATAATCATGTGTTGATTTTTGAATGGATTCATATTAATTGATTTGTTTGATTTGTTGAATTCAATTAATTCATTTTGAACCCTAATTATAGGATGTAATTCTACCTTTAGGTGTTTGACCAATTTTGCATCAATACATTTGACCCTCTTTGAATTGATGTGCAAGTAGCACATTGGTTCAATGATATTGTAAGTCTGAAGTATAGGATGAGAACTAAGATTGGTTCTAGCTTTGGAGATTTTGAAGACCAATTGATGAAATTTTTAGGCTTATCTCTAGAATGAAGCTTAACCTTCTATAGTACAGATAGAACACCTATATACCAATTTGATAGGACAAATATTATCTTGATTTGTAGAATTGTCCCCATAATGAGGCACAATCCTTAGGAATTAGGGTTAGATTGCCTTGATACCTATTTGAAAGGATAAAGATTGTCTTGATTTTTAGAATTATCTCTAGAACAAGGTTCAATACTTAGGAATTAGGGTTAGATTTCCTCGACACCTATTTGAAAGGACAAATATTATCTCAATTTGTAGAATTATCCCTAGAATGATGCTCAATCCTTAGGAATTAGGGTTAGATTTCCCCAATACATATTCGAAAGGACAAAGATTATCTTGATTTATATAATTGTCCCTAGAACAAGGCTCAATCCTTAGAATTTAGGGTTAGAATGCCTCAATATATATTTGAAAGGAAAAAGAGTGTCTTGATTTATAGAATTGTCCCTAGAATGAGCCTCAATCCTTAGAAATTAGGGTTAGGTTGCCTTGATACATGTTGGAAAGGACAAAGATTGTCTTGATTTGTAGATTTTTTCCCAGAACAAGGTTCAATCATTAGGAATTAGGGTTGGATTACCTCAATAACTAGTTGAAAGGACAAAGATTGTCTTGATTTGTAGAATTTTCCCCAAGACAAGGCTCAATCATTAGGAATTAGGGTTAGATTTCCCTGAGTGATAAGATTGCCCCTAATAGACAGGACATCATGTTCAAATTTGAAGACAGATTAAAAGATTTCAGTGATGTTTTAATGATGTAATCATCATCTTTCCCCCTCAGGGGAAAAGTGGAAAGATGACACCTTCAAATTAAAGTGTTTTAGAGTGATTGAAGGTTTGGTTGACCATAGTTGACTAAAATTGACCATGGTTGACTTTTTCTAAAAATTTGTGAAAAAGATGGAGCCATGGTGTTTTGATGATATTCATAGATTCACAAAGTATCAGTAAGATGAATTGCACAAGTATTCAATTGTGTTGGTCCCAAAATTTTAAAGTGTGATTTTGAGTTGTTTACATGTGTCAAATTTCAAACTTGATTTTGAAAATGGGTTTAGAGGAGTCCAATTTGCTAAGGGGAAAATTTGCATGCCAATTGGAGCATTTTGAAAAATTAGGTCAAAACCTATATAAGGGACCAAAAAGATATTTTCAAAATCATTTATGAATTTTCCTTTTGTGAGAAAAAGAGCTCTAAGGTGGAAATGTTGTCCCAATGCATTCTCATTGATTTGAGCATTTGAAGTGACAAAGCTAGCTGATAAACTATGAACCTCCAGTGAGTAGTTGACTAACCATATTTAGAGTTAAAATTTTATGCATTTTGGTTAATTTTTGCAATTTCTTTCATGTTTTTCAAGTCATTGTCATTGAGTCTCACATGAGAACCCATTTTCTCACATGAGACTATAAGAAATCTCATGCAAGGAAATTTTATTAGAGCACTTTCTATCATCATATTGAGGGTTTCCTCATGCAGGAGGTACCCATCTCTCACGCGAGGAATCAAGTTTGAGTTCCTTATGTGTATAAAGATTGTATAAGCTCATTCGAGGAAATTTTCTCATGCAGGCCATAGAGTTTTTCCAGTCATTCAATCGATTTTGTATTAAAAATCTCATTTTCCTTCCATTTTACATCACCATGAGTCATTGTATGATGTTTTCATGATGTTTAGATGGTAGAAGTAGTAGCATTTTTGTATGGAGATCAGATACTAATTGTATTCATGTTGCTTTCTTACTTGCAGGTTGGCTTTCTAGATGCTTCTTTCATATCTCACTATCCAACCATTAAGGCCCTAATTAGGCAGTTACATGTAGTAGAGTTGATGTGTATTGATACTCTTGGTCTCTCATATCTTTGTGATATCCCTGTTCTATGGTTGGATCATGGGTTACTTACAAAACTAGTAAAGCATTTCCACTTAGAGAAGAATACTTTCATTTTCCCCTTAGAAAGATGACTATCACCCCATAGGAATTATATGGGATTCTATGGATTTCCTTTGACAAACCACAGATTGAGTATGACACATAGCTACAACTTGGTACATTGGCCATTTTTTAGGAGGATCTCATCATGGGTGGAAGTGTTAGAAATAGGGAATACTGAGAGGGGAATGAATCAGTATTCTATAAACTTTTGTTACCAACTACATATTATTTATTACTTTGAACCATGCATAAGAAAGTAAACAAGTAATGTTGAACAATAAAAGTAACCATTCATAGAAAGAACTCATAGCACCATATATTGTTAACTAGGGAAACCCTAGCCAATAGAAAACCCTAGTGGGAGACTTTGAATCCCTATTAGGAGATTTCAACCCTATTAGGAGTTGTGGTACAATGAGTACAAGAAGATCTCACTTCCCAAACATGCACTTTAAATTACAAGAAGAGCACACTTCCCAAACAAGTAATTAAAGTTCCTTGAATATATAAGTATTGATGTTGTACCTTCTTTTAGTTGATCTCTAACCTTAGCTTATCTCAAATCACAATATTAGGTTATCAAAGATTCACTTCTGCATATGATGCAAAACTTCACATTCACAACTTTTGCATGTTACTTCCAAATCACTTGTAAATATTCTTGTAAGATGTCTTTGCATAGATACCATGCCTTTTCACAAATTACTGCTAGGTTGGCTAAGATCAAAATAATCTTTCCCAACTTAGAGTAAACATCTATGATGTCATCCCTAATTGGTCAAGTAATTGTTTTCTAAACAAAATAATTCCTTTACCTTTCATTTTGATGTTTCGTACATCTTAAATATCTCTTTTTCATACTATTCATACTAATGTCCAAGGTTATACACATCAACATCAACATGTATACTATTCCCATATATCTTCTCTTTCAAGAATAACATCGTATAAACAAGTTATGCATAAATCAATACACTATTGTAAACCATTTCCATACTTAGATAATTTTATGAGTATGAAAAAGCTAAGTATCTTTATTTTTGAGGTTTTCTAAGAGAATTTACATCATGTGTTGCCATTAGTGACAACATTTACATATCTACATATAGTCAATTGTCAAAAAGCTCCCCCTTTGGCATTGATGGCAACAAAGTAGGAAAATTGGCTAAGTATCAAAAACTTCTCCAAAACTTTCAACATTACTATTCTCACCATCTATTACAAATAATTCATCTTACAAATGCTCCCCCTTTTCAAATGACTAAAAAATGCATAACTTAAAATTTTATCATACAACTTCTTCCTCTTTGACATTAATGAAAAAGGTCAAAATATCCAAAAACAATCAAAAAATTTCTATCTCACTGCCTCAAGCTATTATCATCTTTAGACAATCATCAAAATGTGCATTTAGACTATCCATACCTTTCTCCCATGTGTCCTTGACTACTTCAACAATATTGAGAATTTCACATAAGGCAATTGATGCAATCTCAACTGCATTAAGGTCAAAGTATATGAAATTGGAATAAGTGTCCTTTTCTTTGACACACTCCTCCAACTATCTCTCAATGACAGATATTTTTGGAGCTATAGACTCTCTAAATGTGATACTCTTCTTAAAAATTTCTCTTTCTCAAGTTACAATTTCCTAAAGTCACTAAGAATATTGACAACTTGTCCTTCAAAATCATCAATTCTACTAGAGGGTTACCATAACTAACTTTTTAGATCTTCTAGCTAATTCATCTTCCCTTCCATCTTGTTATCCAATACTTTAGTTAACCTATGAGATAAGGTATATTTGATATATAGTACCTTTCCATCTTGTTGACATCTTTGGAGTTCCTTGATATAATTATTAAGACCTAGCAAATCATTCTTTATCTTTTGATAAGAAATGCTAAAAATATTAGCATCATGAGAAATTTGATCCTTAGATTTTGCAACATTCAAAAAAATAGTAAATTCATCATCAAATAATTTTCCTACAATTTTGGCTCTCTTTTTGGGGTCTTCTTCTGTATGTTTGCCTACCAAAGTGTTCTGTAATCTATCAATCACCTCCATTAATGTTCTCTATAGACTCTTGACATTCCTATTCATCTCAATCAATTTTCTCAAAGATGAGATCAAGTTAGATTTATCATCATCATCACTTGTAAGGTTAGCAAGAGATAGTGGAGTGGATGAGCTGGATGCTTTAGTCTCATCTTCCTTTTGTTTCTTTTTTGTTGCCTCCCTTTCTTTTCTCTCTTTTCCTTCCTTCTCTTGTTTTTCTTTCCTTTCCTGTTCTTTCTTTTCTTCCTCTAGCTTCTTCTATTTTTCCTCTTCTCTCCTCTTCTCTTCTTCTTTTTTCCTCTCATCCTCCTCAAAAAATTTCTTCTTGGATTCTTCTATCTTATTCTTTTCTTCCTCTAACTATGTCTTCTCTTCTTTAATCAGTTTTAACTAATTTTGAATGTCCTCTGAATGGGACTCAAGATGATTAGAGATTTCAAATGTATGCCTTCTACATACATCTATTTTCTTATCCATAGTACACCTTTCACTACTCATAATCTCTATAACTGATAGAAATGGAAATCTCTTAAGTACATGAAAGAAAATATGATGGATTAGAGATTGAAATCTGAATACACCATACTTAGTTCTCTTAATCTTCTCCAGATTCTCAAGGAGCTATACTCTCAAAATCTCACTCAAATTCACTTGTTCCTTCTCTACACAATCTTGTAGGCTACATAAATGAAGCATGCTGGAAACTCATCACTCTTAGAACTTGTACAAATAGAATATGCAATGATTCTACTCAAGAATCTCACATCATGTTGTTTGATGGTGTTGATCACCATTGCCTTACCAATAGAAAATGCCTTAGTATAACTTTCAACCTTTTTCTTAACTAATTTCTCACCAATAGGTACATTTACTTGTCTGATAAGACTAGTAACCTCATGAATAAGGTCAGATGAAATGTCAACTACATTATTTCCCATCCATAACATTCCATTATGAATTATGCTCAATATAATCTAACTCCATTCTTCCTTGTCAAATTCAGGGTAGAAATGATATTTGAATAAGTTTAAATCCTTTAGATGTTCAAATTAGAGCTTCATAGTAATATCATGGTTTAATTTTTTTCCCATATCCTTATTCATAAACTCACTTCCAATAATTTCAAATTTTTTAGTTAAATAACTTCCTACATCTTTCGAATGTACTATGTTGTTCAAAGTTGTTCATAGATTTAAATTAAGGTTTCCTTCTAAGGGTTTCATAGGAATAACCTTCAACTTGGGTCTCTCATCATCCTCAATGTTATGAACTACTAACATATCCATGATTTCACCAAATAGAAATTTATCTATGCAAAAAATGATAAAATACCTTTTTCCAAAGTAGGTTTTTTCTCAAAATCACTTTGTCAAATCACTTATGAGTGTTCTAAGCTTATGGGATAATCACAATGTGGAAATGATCAAGTTTGTAACTCTATTTATCCAACTTGTACTTTCATTAATTTGTAATTTTTCAAATTAATTTTTTAATTGTTAATTTCATTCTAAAATCAAATATCTTCTCAAAATCATTTGTCTGATCTTCAAATCCTACCTGAGGTTAATCATAGCTTCCTTTCATCATGACAATGCTCTACAAAACTTTGCTACACAAAATTTTCTATGAAAACATAGATTTCATCTTTCTTCATAGAGTAAACTTTCTCTATTGCAATAGTAACTCTTATTTCCTTTGTAACTTGTTTTGATAAGCTCCAAATTATAGGCAAGCTTAGCTACAATCTAAACTCATCTAGATACATCTTCTCTCAACCTCACTACTCATAGTTTGATCTCTAAATGAAGTTTCAAATTTTGGTGTTGTGAATAAGCTTAATTCAACTTGATTGAATTAGACTTGATCCCTACCTTCAATCTTCCTTTCTCTACATCATTGGACTTTTCTTTAGATTCAATAGTTAATTCCTTTACAAATGTTTCATCAAGTTCTGCTCAAAGTTTACTGACTACATTTTTAAGATCTTCATTGTCTTTCTTAGCTCCATAGTTACTTTCATGATTCCTTCTATCATTTCTAAAGTGTCTTCTAGTGTTTCTTCTATTTTCAAAGTTTCTTTCATGATTCCTTCTTTTAGTTTCAAAGTTTCTTCCATTGTTACTTTTGTTTCCAAAGTTTCTTTGATTGTTCCCTCTATCCATTCTACAATACTCTACTATATGTCTGAATTTGTTGCATAACTGACATACTATGATTTTTCTTCTATGATTCTGTTGATCAATAGGTGCTTGAAAATTCCAAGATATGTGTCCAAAGTTGTTACACTTATAACACATGATCTACTTTCTTTCTTTAAAAGGTCTTCATTCTCTTCATGTACTTTCATTAGATCTTCTTATATCTATAGGGTTAGTATTTCTAGACATTCTACTATTCCTTTTATCATTATTATATTTAGGTTTCTTAAAATAAATTTCTTTATAAAAAACACCATGAAAATTATGACATTAAAAATTCATAACATGATTAAATGACTTATTTGTACAATCTCCTTTCATATGACCTATTTTATTACATGAAAAACACTCACCTCAAAATTCATACCTAGTTTCCTTAGGAGATTCCACTTTCTTAGGTTCATCCAATTTCTTATTTTCCTTCTCTTGTCCAACTTCTTTAGATTTATAAGAAGACTAACTAGATTCAATCTTATCATTATATTTTTCTTTTAGATCTAATCTAGTTTCAAGTTTCTTCATAGATGTGTTAAATAGGTAACCAAGACCAATCTTATCATAGGTAGGTCTTTGTATTGACATTGATTCATCAAGCTTTTCTATGCTAGAATAAAGCTTTTTGCTTTGAGTTAGTTCACCTTTCACAATAGTGTTGTCCTTATGAAGTTCTTCATGATCTACTTTTAATGCTTCAAATTTAGATGTCCTCTTTGCTAGATTTTCTCTAAGATTTGAATTTTCAATCTTCAAATTAGATTCAATTTTTCTAGGATCATTCTTCAAACTCAACTTTAGATTGGTAATCTTCAATTCATGCTTCAAGAACTTGTATTCATTTTTTTAATTTTGAATATTCATCATCACCAATTTCATATTCAATAGATTCAGACTTGGATTTGAGATGTTCAATCTTGTCCTTCAATTGTCCAATGTATACTTTGGAGTCTTCATATCTATCTTTCAGCTTATCTCTTTCTTTAGTAATGAGATAAATTTGTTCAAGTACATCTTCAAGGTTCTCCATCAACTATTACATATCCATAGGGATCTTACCCAAGCTATTAAGCCTCTTTTGAGTAATTAATCTATGATACCAATTATTAGAAATAGGGAATACTGAGGGTGGGGGGGGGGGGGGGGTGAATTAGTATTTTGCAAACTTTTGTCAATAATTAGATATTATTTATTACTTTGAGCCATGCATAAGAAAGTAAACAAGCAATGCTGAATAGTAAAAGTAACCATGCATCGAGAGAACACATATCACTATATTTTGTTAACTAGAGAAACCTTGGCCATGGGAAAACCTTGGTGGGGATGATACTATAAATGATCCTTGTTAGAGGATGGACCCTTTTAGGAGTCTATAAACTCATTTAGTACATAAGAGTCCCTGTTAGGAGACCTTGAATCCTTGTTAGGAGATTCCAAACTTGTTAGGAGTTGTGGTATAATGAGTGCAAGAAGAGCTCATTTCCCAAACAAGTAATTAAAGTCCTCAAACATAGAAGTATGGATTTTGTACCTTCTTTTAGCTGATCTCTAGCCTTAGCTTGATCTCAAATCACAAAATCAGGTTATCAAAGATTCACTTCTGCATATGATCCAAAACTTTTCATTCACAAATTTTGCATGTTTCTTCCAAATCACTTGTAGATAATCTTGCAAGATGTCTTTGCATAAATACCATGACCTTTCAAAAAAAATTTCTAGGATAGCTAAGACCAAAATAAGCTTTCCCAACTTAAGGATGTCATCCCTAATTAGTTAAGCAATTACTTTGTAAACACAATAATTCCTTTACCTTTCATTTTGATGTTCTATACATCTTAAATATCTCTTTTTCATACTATCTATACTGATGTCTAAGGTTATACACATCATCATCAACATGTATACTATTTTTGCATATATTATCTTTCAAGAATAACATCATATAAACAAGTTATACATAAATCAATATACTGTTGTAAACCATTTCCATACTTTGACAATTTTTTGAGTCCCAAAAAGATAAGTATCTTTATTTTTGAGGTTTTCCACAAGCATGTGCATCATGTATTGTCATTAATGATAATATTTACATATCTAAATATAGACAATTTTCAACAAGAGCTATCCCATGGGAGGACCTAGTGTAGATATATGGTCCTACTCATAGATTACTAGTAAATTCTTAGAGTCTTCCTCAACTATTATCTGATGCTTGACAAAGGTTAGCATGGTCTTGAGTGTGGATGGGGATAGATGCTATAGAGGATTTGAGAAAATCCAACACATTTTGGATGTAGTCATTGTATATTGGCCTATATGTTCCATGATATGCATGACATCACCTATAGAGAGGTGAAGAGCATGGTTATAGGAGTCTATGTTCTATAGGTATGGCTATGGGAGCATCTTCCCATTACTAGACTCATATGTACTGATAAGTTGCAACCACATGAGCCATATATTTCTATATACAAAGGCCAAATGATTGAGACTAATCTAGGAAAGAATGAGAAGTGGTGAGCTCATCTTGATGATCTGGTAGTAGTAGTATGGCAATCTTGGAGAGAGATAGAGGCATGGGATGATGCCCAAGCATAACTTGGTTATATGTTCACCTCTTAGCCACTTATTGGTCACCCAATCCATGTGATCAAGAGATTTCCATTGACACACATGTCATGATAGTATGAGCAACCACATGATATATTCTAGGAGTATTGCACCTATGCTCACTTTGTTGAGGAGGTGAAGAAAGGGTGGTTAGTAAGATTAGATACTATGACATCCATGATTGATGTGTGATCCATTACTATGATGCATTGGGATTATAGGGCTGCAATTATAGATGGAGAGTTGACTCTAACATACAAGGAGCATTTTGTGAGTCATCCCTTCCCTTAGTTTATAGATAGTAGAGATGGAAATGCCAATACATCCAGTTTAGCTAGCACCTCAATAGCCACAATAGTATGGTCCAAGAGAATGGACTACATAGGTTCTAATCCCTCCTCATCATATGAGAGTGGATCTAGGTGCTATGGTATTGGGTTTGGGTAGAGACATGCTCATAGTGAGATGGGTACCTTGGGTACTATTAGCAGAGGCATACAGATCACGTGTTGAGGAGCATCCATCTCAATAGGCCAATGGAGTGGGTGATGAGGAGATGAAGGATTAACCTTCTCCTACACAAGATCAAGACATCTTGGAAAATGTGATATTTGATTGACATCTTATGCAGGTTTCCCATTTGTTGTTATTTATAGGTGCTTTGTCAAATTTATCAAGATCAACTAGAGAATAGAATACTTATGCAACCAAGATGAGATGTGATAAATTTGAAGAGATAGGTACCATCTTGTGTTGAAAGATGTAAGAAGAGTATTATTTCATGCTCTTCTTGAATACAAAGTGAGTAAGAAATGCAACTTTGTGCTAGAAGCAAGCCATACAACTGATTACTGGACCCATAAGATATTTAGCATCATAGAGCTTATAGCAAGACCCATACATGTCCTACAATTTGCACTGAGATTTTATGGAATATGAATATTCCATGTGTCTAGCTTTGTTAGGATTAAATATAAGAATTTGAGGCACAAGAAGCTAGAATGACTAGAACATTGGTCCCTTTTAATGGACTAAGAGAACATAAGCATCATAGAAAAAACACTAGGATGACTAGAATGCTCCTTGTGTGAAAAACATGCTAGAAATACAAGAGATCCTTCTCATGATAATTAAGTAATTAGTAACTCTTCTATCCATAATGACCCTTTCTTTTGTAACTCAAGATAGAAATATGTTAAGTAAGCTTGCATTGACTCTTACATTCACTTATCAGGACAAGCATCTGTATTTTACTATAGCATAGAGAAGTCACTCAAACACTCATGTAGAAGAAACAACCCTACTAGAGTGTCCATATAAAATGAGTTGAGGCACACATGACCATCCAACATGGGATAGAGGCTCTTATTGTAGAAAATCCTTTTATATGTATTCTTCAGATCATTGGAACTAAACCACTAAGTAGATAGCCAAGAAAAGATCATGCCCCTAGTTGTCACTTCTCCAGTCAAAAGGGACCTTCTCAAGTAGCTCAAAGGGGAATGATAAAGTATAAATGCAAACACACAAAGAAAAGCTCAACATTCCTCAAATAGTCCCATTTTTTTTCAATTTAGTTCTAGTTTTAGTTTGTTAGGGGATTGATGTTAAGTGTCGATATTTAGAACCAAATATACAAGAAATCTTTTTAGTAGGAGGACAAGAGTAGGAAATTGGTTAGAACAACTAGTGACTAAAGTCAAAGAGAATTTCCTTATAGAACCTCAACTAGAGACTAGGCAATAGTAGATAGACACAACTAGAAAAACTAGTAACTAAAGTAAAGAAGATTTTGGTAAAGAATCTTGATAGTACAGTGAGAAAAAATAGGGAGACATAGCTAGAAAAACTTGTGATTAAAGCGAAGGAGATTCCCTAAGAACCATAAAGTGTATCCCCCGAGACTAGGACCAAATTAAATCCATATAGGGGATTCGATCAAAACATCAAAAATAACTAAGAGTGTATGCATGAGTGAAGGAAATAGAACCAAAGTAGGAAAGCAACTATACAAGGGCCAAAAGAGGTGTTGTAAGATGTAGCATTTGAAACAAGAGACATCTATGACCTAGTATTTAACATAGGGAAGTGCCTTCCACACATTATGTTTGGAGACTTTTGTCTCTATTCTAAGAGGAGGCAAGGATTGCATTTCCTCTTGGTTCTGCCCCATCTAGGTTGTCATCTAATTCATTCTTTTTCTCCATATTATCTAACTTTAGTTGTGTTTCTTGCAAAATATGAAGTAATAAATCAGTGGATGATTGTGTTTTTTCATGGACCATGTCATGACTTACAATCATCATTTCTCATTTTATTTATTTATTAGTTTAACCTAGAAATTTATAAAAAAAATGTGTCAATTTATTATAGACATATTTTAAGTATCTACATCAAATTTAAAGAGTTTGCAAGTGAACATGACACATGAATAAACCAATTTATTAACTTTAATACTTTTTCTACTACATTCATGGCAACCTTCTTTACAAAAACTTCCTCTACTAAGGATATTTACATTATGGAATCTAAATATTTCTTCTTACCATTTAGTTTAGATTTGTACATATCCCACACCATCCAAGATCTACAGAAGTGTAGAAGAGAGTTTTCCTGATGAGCATTCTAGTTTTGATTTAGTTTGTTTCTATATGCTACTTTACTAGTAGGAGTCCACTTGACTCTTTCCTTCTTCATTCATTGCAAGGCCTGATTTAGAGTTTCATTAGCTTCGAACATAGAGAAACAAGTGTAGTCAAAGTTTGGCATGTTTTTAATTAAGTATAAGAAGATGGGATGTCATGCCTTCTTGTGAGGTGTTTTACATACTTCCATCCTATACATTTATTCTAAGGATTTTTAGGTTTATGTGGTAAGTAGTGTGCCCTAGGTTCAGTGTTGAACCTAGTGCTTTGATACCATATGTAACAAATGGATTTTCATAAAAAAATTAAGGTGATCAAGAAAGAGGTTTCCTCAACATGTTCTTAAACAAATATATTGAATTCATTTTTGTGAGAAATTAACTACATTTAACTACCAATAATTAATTAAAATAACAAAGATCAACCAAAATAACTATATCAATGATTAACTAATGCAATGGTCAACTATAATAACTGTAACATTGATCATCTTTAATAACTAATATAACTTAAATAACTAAAAATGATCAACTATAATAACTGATATAATGATTTAATTTCCTTCCTTACATACAAGTAAAGTAAATGCTTAACATGAAAAGAAGAAGAACATACAAGTAATATTTGATAAGTCTTTAGTTGGTTGTGCAAGCCTTGGCTTTTGGTAAGAGGAGAAGCATTGACGTAGGCTTAACCTCCCAACCTTGGACCATACTTATCTCCACACAATATATTGAATTAGAAAGGCCCTCCCTATCTCAAGATCAATCTTGCGATACTTTTAGTCCAACTATCTAAGCATTCTAATGTTTATAATGTCTGTACAGTTATGGACAAACATGTCTAAATAACTAGCTCCACTGACATCAAGTGATCATAGATGGAGAACATGCCTTTAAATGACCTTGGCCAAGGTTTTCTAATGGGTTGATTGACCTTATCACCCCCTCTCAACCTGACCATATGGGAACAATAATATGGATGAGCATGAGCTATTAAATAAAATTATTTTAATTTTATTGCATCAGATCTAACTTTTATTTCTATGTCATTGCAGATTCCATCTCACTTCTTCACTTTTTCCATGGCTGTATAGCTAGTGAGTCCTAGGTTTGTAGATCTCAAAGAAATTGACTCTATCCATTGATTCTCAATTGATTCAATATTACTATATGCTCTACCTTATCACCATCTATGATTTGAAGAATGTGTTCTTTAAGACTTGCAAAAAATATCATTTCAATTCTAATCTCTAGTGGCATAATAATTCATGATTTCATAACATTGTTTCTTGGCTTTTATTTGATGTAAACAACTCTAACTTAAAGTTTTAACCTATGATATTAAGAAAGATAATTTGCATGATGATATAAGTTGTAGCTTATTGCTATATAAATTGGAATGTTGTAAGAACTGGTAAGAAATTATATTGCAATCTTTAAATTTTTGGTTAACCACATAACCTAGTATAATTTGAAGGAAAGAATGGAGTCTTGTTGGATGCTCAAAAACCCACCTTAGAAAAGATCTTTAACACTAGTTTCTACTACAAATGTTGCTCATGATTTTAATAGAACTTCTATATAACTAGGAATTATGGATAGGAAACAATGCAATGGTTACTAATTGACAAAGCTATTAGGTTATATGATAAATGTGGTTAGTAATATGAAGAAGTCAGGTGCCTAAACATGGAAGTTAGGTACTTAAAAAATATGGATGCCTTCTAGCTCTCTCAACTTATTAATAAAAAGAGATAATATGTCTCTTTAGCTTCCAAGAAATTGTAACATAAAAGAAGTGTCTTGGCTCTTGGATGCTAGATAAATATGCCAAGTGTTCAATTTGTTTCAAGTAAGAAAATGAGAAAAAAGATGGAAAAATATTTGAAGGTTATAAACCAAAAGTAATTATGGTTTATATCTACTTACATGCACATAGATATACTTATGAGGTGGCATCATATTATTATAAATAAAATATATTATGGTGTCACTTTATTTTTATATCTATGTGTACATACATAGGTATTTATTATAATGATGTGGTGGAAAGATCAATCAAAACCTTTGAGGTACATATTATATTTTAATTAAATTAATTTATGATTTAAAATGTTTACTTAATAGTTCATGCAGGTCCTTTAATTGTATCTTGAATTTCAAGTCACTAGGTCCTTACCAAGGCAATTTAAGCTCATACCTATCAACCTGATGATTGGACTAAGCTAGTATTTAATTTTGTTGATCCCATTTAGTAATGCTTCCCCCCTTCATCTTCTCTTGCAATCACCCATGCAATATTTCCATGATAATAAAAATTCCATAATAATTTTCATAATAACATTTAATATAGATAAAGAATTTAATTATTAACCATAATTCCAAAATCAAGAAACTGCAAAACATCACATGATGAATAATGGTTAACAACCATCTTCATAAAACAACTAATATAATGAATACAATAGATATAAATAACTACCTAATTCAAATGGTTATGAAAGAAAAATCTATTCAGTCTAATGGCTATGAATAATTTTAAAATTAGGTCAAAATTTGGGATGTAATATACCCTCCCCCTTAAATTTTTCATCGTCCTTGATGAATATCACAACAAAACTTAAAAATATCTATTCAAATTATTTCATGTAAAGGTTTAGGCTCTAGTATAGGAGAAAAGTTGAGGCTATTTTTGAAAGATTTCATGATAATCTTCCTAGGTAGCATTATCTTCTGGATACTCATCCCACTAGACCTTGCATTGAGTCACTTCTCAATTTCGTAAGCATAGCTTATGTACCTCAAGTATTCTGATTGGTTCTATTTCTACCACCCCTAGTTCTCACACCTATAATAGGTTCTAATCAATTATATGTTCAGGATGAGTAATGTATTTCTTAAGGTATGACACATGGAAGATTTCATGCATCCTTGCAAGAGTTTGTGGTAAGGCAATTTTACAGGCTACTAGGTCCATGACTTCCAATATTTTAAAGGGTCCCACATACCTTGGGGTTAACTTGGCATTCCTACCAAAATTGATAGTACTCTTCTAAGGTTTTATTCTTAAAAGCACCTTTTCTCCCACTGAGAATTCCCTAGGTGGTCTTTTTGTATTTGCATAACTTTTATGTCTATCATTGGCTTCCTTCAACCTCTATCAAATTTGGATTATATGATCTTCCATTTCCTTAAGAATTTTAGGCCCAACAATAATTCTATCTTCTAATCAATTCCAAATTATAGGAGTTCTACATTTGTAGCCATATAGAGCCTCAAAAGGGGCCATTTTAATGGTGGATTGGTAGGAATTATTATAATAAAATTCTACTAAGGTTAAATATGTTTCCTACTAGTAATGTTGATCCATATAGTAAAATCTTAAAAGATCTTCTAATACCTAGTTTACTCTTTATGTTTGACCATCTATCTCAGTATGATAAGATGAACTAATGTTTAATTTAGTCCCTAATTCTAAAAATAATGTTTGCCAAAATCTAGAAGTTATCCTAGCACCCTTATTTGAGATAATTTTCTCTCAAATTCCATGCAATCAAAAGAATTCCTTTATGAATTTATGAGCAATTTCTAGTTCTCCATCGTTTAGATTTCCTAGTATAAAGTGAGCAACTTTTGTCAATCTATCTAGTACTACCATAATGATATTATGTTTATTTCATGTCATAGGTAATCCTTTCACAAAATCCATGGAGATTATCTTTCATTTCCACTATGGTACCTCATTTGGGTGCAAAAGACTGGCTGGGTAATGATGTTCTACTTTTACTCTTTGGTATTCTAGGCATCCTTCCACAAATTTTTTTATCTCCCTTTTCATTCCTTTCCAAAAATATAGGGGTTTTATATCTGTCAACATTTTAGTTACTCCTGGGTGTCTTGAATATGGAACTAAATGAGATTCTTCCAGAATCATTCTTTGAAGTTCATTTTTGTTGGGTATATAAATATTGTCATGATATCTTAATAGTCCATCCTCTTCTATCATAAATTTTGAATACTTGGGATCTTGTGGGTCTCTAATGAGAGCTAGGCTAATCTCTACATAAAATTCATCATGCTCTAGATGTTGTAAAATGTAGTCCTTTAATCTAAAATTTATAGTAGCCATTACAAAATTGTGTCTCCTCCTACTTAACACATTTGCCATTTTTTTACCTTGTCTTGATGTAATTTATGTCAAATCCATAGTCTACTAGAAATTCTTGCAATCTCCTTTGTCTAGCATTAAGATTAGGTTGAGAAAAAATATATTTTAGGGCATGGTGGTCAGATCGTATATCAAAAGGTTTTCCAATCATGTAATGTCTCAACATTTGAAGAACATGAACAATAGTTGCTAATTCTAGATCATGAGGGGCATAATTCTACTCATAATTGTTCAATTTCCTAGACTCATATGCAATTACCTATGCATCCTACATTCGCACACTTCTTACTCCTTCTCCTAATGCATCAATTATAAATAATAAAAATCTTTTGTACGATAGGTACTCTTAGTATGGGTGTTTTATTTAACTTTTCCTTCAAGCTTTCAAAAGTTAATTAACATTTTTCAATCCATACAAACTTCCTTCCCTTTCTTACTAGTCCATGTTTCCTCTAGAATACCACAGCCCAAAGGAGTAGAGGGACCTCTATTAATCAAATATATAGTAGTATTGACAACCTCCACCCACATGTTTAAGGGAAACCCTACATGCAACCTCATGCTCCTTGCATGCTCCATTATAGTCTTGTTCATGTGTTTACCCACTCCATTTTCTTGTAGAGTCCTTGATACAATTTTCTATCTATGAATACCATTAGTAGAGTAATAATCTTCAAATTCATGACTGCAATATTCACCACCATTATTAGATCTGAGACATTTTTATTTCTTACCTATCTCATTTCAACTAAGCATTTCGATTTCTTAAAAGTTTGAAATACATCATATTTTAGTTTAAGGAAATAAACCCATCCTTTTCTAGTTGTATCATCAATAAATGTAACATAATTATGAGAGCCAGCAAGGGTAAATACCTAAGCTAGTCCCCATACATCTATATACACAAGATCTAATTTCTCACTTTTATTTTTGTTCCCAATCTTCACAAAAATCACTCTCTTTTGTTTTCCATACACATAACTTTCACAGAAATCCATATCAACACATTTTAGACTGGTAAAACTTTCTTTAAATGAAGTACTTTCATACCTTTCACTCATGTGCTCAAGTCTATTGTGCCACAGTGCTATATTATAATCTATAGTAGCTATTTATTCTCCCTACCCAACTGTAGCAACTATTCCTAAACATTCATTTTTCTCTAAAACAATCAAAGTAGAAGGAACATTATGACCTGTACAAAGATATAAGGTGCCTACATTCACTCCTTATTCTATTGCAAGGTAACCTTTTGAAACCTTCCAATTTATATCATTAAGACTAACTACACAACCCTCATCATTAAATTTCCCTACTAAAATTAAATTCTCACTTAGCCTTGAAACATGTTTTACCTCATGTAGCAGCCAATGATTCCCATTCTGTAGTTTGATCTTAACTTTTCCTTTTCCAACAATATGACAGGGTTCATTATCCCCCAAATAAACAACTCCAAAATCCCCTTGGACATAATCAATGAAATAACCTCTATGATATGTAATATGAAATAAAGCACTAGAATCTTAAATCCATGAATCATCAGCACTTTCTGAGGAAAGAAGAAAAGCATCCTCTTAGGATATTTTACTTACCATATTTGCCTCCTTGTCTCCATTTTCCTTTTCTCCTTCATTTTTCTTTCAAGTCTAGCAATCCTTATTTTTATGCCCTGGTTTCCCATAGTATCTATAGTAATTTAGTCCTCTTGATTGAGACCTCTCCCCCTTTGATTTTCCTCTTGATTTTTCATGATTTTGAGAATTGTTTCCTCTCTTAGTTGTTCTACCTCTACTTTGTGTGTTCAAAGTACTTCCTAATGTAGATTCACTTGAGGTTTTCCTACAAGTTTCCTCACTCAAAATAACACCGATCACATCATCATATTTTAGGGTATTAGATGTAGAAACAAAATTACTCACAACCATTACCAAGCCATTTCAACAATTAGACAAAAAACACAAAATCAAGAGATCCCTAATTTCTTCATCAAAATTAATACCCACAGAAGACAACTAACTAGTAACAATATTAAAATCATTTAAATGATCCATAATAGATCCATCTTCTGTCATCTTCATATTAAATAAATGCTTCATGAGAAATACCTTATTTGAAGCAGAGGGATTTTCATACAATTTTGCTAGGATTTCCATCAACTCTTCCATTGTCTTCACTTTTGTAATCTTAAATGTCACTGATGGTGCCAAGCATAACCAAATGAGTCCAAATGCCTTTCTATCTAAAATCTCCCATTCCTCTTTTTTTATAGTTGGTTTTTAGTTTTTTCTTCCAATGGCTTCCATAAATCTTTTTGATAGAGATAGTCCTCCATTTTTATCTTCCATAACTAAAATTTCTACCTATTAAACTTGTCAACCCTCAGCTTACCCTCATCTATCATCTCTCCCACTCAACCATGAGACTTTCCTATAGAGGATGATAGAAAAAAAACCTCACTCTGACAAAACTTGTTAGGATTAAGCTCGGATAGAAATAACAGTTACATGCAAATATAACCAATATGAAAAAATAATCAATCACACATAAGAGAACACAAGACACCAAGATTTAATGTGGTTCACCCAATCTTTGGGCTACATCTAGCAAAAAAAAGTCCAATATTATTATTATCTAGTGATTACAACATGATTACAATTTGTAATCCCTTACAACTCAATACCATTGCAAGAACACTTTTTCACATCACACATAATGCAAATTCCTAACCCTAAGCCTTTTTATACAAGCTTCTTTCTACTCACAAAATTAGGGCTCAAACAATAGAAAAATAGTAGTAGATTCCTTTTATAATATAAGGTCATTTTTGGCTTTAGGGGCACTATCCCCGAAAACTCCCATGGGGGCATTGCCCCTCAACCCCACCCTATACTATGATAGGGAGTCCACCTAGGGTGCTACCTCTTGACCCCATCTTGGGAGAACTGCCCACAAACTCCCATAGAAATAATTTGGAGGGAAACCACACCAAATAAACCTCTAAGTCTAATTCGGCTTCACATCACAATAGAAGAGGTCGAGTTGACTATTGTACTAGAGGAAAAAATTTCTATACAGACACTGGTGACTTTACTAGTCTTTATACCTCCTCCTAGTAGTCACACTCTTTAGAGGCTAAGTACACAAGACACCCCATTGCAAATATCATAGTTGAGTCCTAGCACACCAAAGAGTGTTGATGTTACATCATTTGATTATTTTAGTTTAGATGAGGTAATTGAATTAGCATAGTTTGATCTATCAACAGTCCTGATTGAATAGATGACTATTCCCCAAGAAGCTTTGCAATGAAAGAAAAGGCAAGAAATCATAAGGAGGGTGCATAAGTAGAAGCATGTCCTACATAACATCAAAGATATATTCATTGATACTTTTAGCCTCCTAGATTCAAATGCAAAAAATCATATTATAGAAAAACTTGTCAACATTGTGGACAAGATTTAAAATTAAGGCCTCAAAAATAATATAAAACTATTAGAATTGTTTAAAAGGAAGTTTCATACAAAGGTTTTGGAAAAGATATCTAGTGCTATTACACTTAGATAGGTTGATCTAGCAACAAAAATGGAAAATTTAAGGAAGATGTTAGAGAACATTTTCTCTCTATACACCAAGCAATGCAATGTTGAAATATTCACTAAGGAAATACAACAAGCTACTAACTAGCTATAAGGAGATTTTAACATCACAGGTACCACATTAAGAAAATCTCCAAGCAATAGTCAATTACATTTTTAGAGGTTACTAATGACACAAAGTAGACTTGCTAAGGTACAAGCTAAGGATGCAATTATTTGATCCACTATTATCAGTATCCAATCCATGTCAACACATCACATGGAAGTATTGCAAAAGGAACTAGCCTATGTAGAAATATTGATGAAGAAAGATACCCAAATTTCTACATATGGAGGCTTGGTTGACCTTGTTGCATAGCTAGAAATACAAGTCCAATCTCTAGATGTTGCAACACAAGATTGGGATGTAGCTTTGAAGACTTTTTTGGAGTTACATAAGCCATTTTTGGACAAACACATTGTAAGTGTACCACCCACATGACATAGTGTCAAAAAGTGGGATAATAAAAAATTTAAAAATTCGAATTGAAAATTTGAAGAGTTTTTCAAGGCAGATACCTACTCAGATGAAGTAAGAGAATAGAAATGAATTATTTACTTGGGGGGGGGTGTAAAATAGAAAGGTTACTTAACCATTTTTGTAAACTTTTGATATTTTGAAGAGTTTTTATAGAATCTGAGAAGAAAAGAAGACATTGCCTTACTTATGCATGAAGGACTGTATATGCCATGAAAAAGTGTTTTTTCCACTCATGTCAAAGGGGGAGATTGTTAATCTTAGATTGGTTTTGACAAAGTAGTGAAAAAATGCTTAGTCTTTATTTAGCAAAGAATAGTGCATACTAAGTGATCAGAGTGTGTCAAGCCCTAGTAGGTGTCGAGCAGTCAAAGTCTGCCAAGTCACTCAGGTGCCAAGCCAACAGAAGGTGCTAAGTAAATAGTATCTACCAAATGATTTAGGTGTCAAGCAACAACTAGTACTGAGTTATTTAGGAGCTAAGTATCAAAATAGGGAGCACAATCAAGGCCAAGCATTAGAGTCTTTGGATGCTGAGTGAATAGTCGAAGACATAGTTATTTGTAATAGAACAAGCTACAATGTAAACCATTTTGGCCAACATAAACATGATTTTATGATTATAAGAGATAAGTATTGAGCCATATTATTAATCCCTATGCTATCCATGTAACTAATCAAAATGAAGGAAGCTTAAGGTATCAATAAGGATCAACCATAGTAATTGATTAATACCTAACCCATCTCTATATTTCCTATTTAAGAAGGTAAACCCTAAAGGGATGATAGGATGTGAAGATGAATGTATTAATTCCTAAAGGAGATGAAAGCTAAGATCATAGAGGGAATTCATGGTGGAAGAGATGACTATGATAGAGTTATGCAATGCATAAATAGTCTCAAAGGAAAAGAGAGAAGTAATAAGAGATTAGAGAGGATAGATATGATACAACTAGTAAAGAGGAGACTTGCCATCAAGAAAAAAGGTGCTAACCAAAGGATCAAGTGTTGAATCATTTTAATAGGTGATACAGAATAAATCTCTTAATAATGTAGTCCTAACAGGATATTGTAAATCTCTTAATAGAGTCCTTACTTAATTGTGAGTTTAAATCCTTTAGCAAGGTGAGATCTAAAAGTCTTTACAAGCCTTTAATAGTGCAAACCTTTCATAGGGTAAATTTGATGTCAAAGGTGGTGAAGGTATATTCTTAGGATACTCCAGTAGAAGTAAATCATATAAATGTTTGAGTTTATCCACTCATAAGATCATAGAATGTGCACATGTGAGAATTGATGAGTTTGTATAAAAGAGTGAAGAATAGAGAAATAAAGAACTTGAGGATTATAGAAGGCTTATTTACTATGAACCTCATATATTTCCAAATATAATTGGAAGTTAGGAGATTTCACCTCTTGAGTCCCCAAAATCTCCAAAAGCTCCCAAGATACAACTAGTGCAACTTGAGCCACAGTTTAAAGGACTTGAGTCACAATCAGAGGCTACCAACTTGTAGCCAAAGAAAATTGAGTCTAATGGACCCAAGTCACACATAGTGGGACCTAAGATTGATTTAAATGATCACGGTGAGGTAGTGGAATAAGTTCTATATCCAAAGTACCTATGTTATCAAGATATGTCAAAAGGCATCATGCACCTGATCAAATCATTAGAGACAAGTTAGACGGTATAAGGACAAGAAAAAAATTGAAAGGTACATGGTTGCTTACTCAATTTGAACCTAGATCAACTAAAGATGCTTTGGTTAATGAAAGTTGGATTGAAGAAATGAATGAAGAGATATAATAGATAGAGAAGGATAAGACCTAGACTCTAGTTCCTAGAGCCAAGGATAAGAATGTAATTGGCACAAAGTGGATTTTCAGAAATAAGCTAAATGAAGATGGAGAAGTTTCTAGATACAAAGCAAGGTTAGTATGAAAAAGTTATTCTCAAGAAAAAGGTATTGATTATGGTGAAACTTTGTCTCCTATTGCAAGATTGGAAGGTGTTATAACTTTACTTGCTTATGCTACACCTAGAGGAATTAAAGTTTATCAAATGAATGTAAAATCTACTTTCTTGAATGGAATTCTTGAAGAGGAAGTTTACATAGAACAACCTGAAGGTTTTGTAGATCCTAGAAAAAAGGATATGATTTATAAACTACACAAAACATTGTATGGTCTCAATAAATCTCCCAAAGATCGGTATGAAAGACTTCATAACTACTTGACAAATATTGGTTTTCAAAGAACAAATGATAACAACAGGCTGTATATTAAAGAAGGACAGACAAGAAGATTGTATTGGCTGAAATCTTTGTAGAAGACACATTCTTTACTGGAAATTATGATTTATTCAAAGCTTTTTTAGAAGAAATAAGTAAAAAACTTTAGATGTCCATGTTTGCAGAGATAAAATTCTTTGTTTGATTGCAGATTCAAGAGAAGAAAGATGGTATCTACATTGCTCAATCCAAATATATCAAGGAGATACTAAAGAAGTTTGGAATGGAGGATTCAAGACTAGTTGGAACACATATGTCTACTGGACATAAGCTTTCCAAAAATTATGATTCCAAGAAAATAGATCAGACCACATACATATCAATGATTGGAAAACTATAATATGTAGTGCACACAAGGCCTAATATTGTATTAGTCATTGGTATAGTGGCAAGATTCTCATCTAATCCTAAAGAAAATCATATGATGATAATCAAGAGAATCATGAGGTATCTAAAAGGTACCTAAGAATATGTATTATGATACAAGAAATGAGGCACTTTAGATTTGAAAGCCTTCATAGATGTTGATTGTGCTGGAAGTGTTGATGACAAGAAGATCCCCAATGGTGGAGTGTTCTTTCTTGGTAAAAGACTAGTGTCCTGGACAAGAAAGAAGCAAAATTGTATTTCCCAATTTATAGTAGAGGCAGAGTATGTGGTAGAAATAATTAATTGCTCCAATGTTGTTTGGTTAAAGAATAATGGCACATATAAAGGTAGAGATCAAGGATCCAATGGTTATCTTCTATGATAACAATAGTGCAGTTAATATAGAAAAGTAGTATGTGATAACACTAGTGCAATTAATGTATTGTCTTTTATAGGGTAAAATTTAAGAAACCCCCTTCCAGAAAAAGATATAAATTATTGGTGAATATTTCATTATTTTGAAAAATTAGATTATTTTAATTAGTGAATCTCTCAATTTTTAATTTTTTTAAAATGTTATTTCCATTGGTGATTATTTTGGAATCATAATTTTTGAGTAGAAAATATAAGTGTGTCTCAATAATAGTAGGAAGTTCTCTAATCATCAGTGAATATTACAAATCAAAATTGAAAATGTTTTATCTCATGAAAATTATGAGGATATTTAGATTATCTTTTAAATTAATAGTGAAAACTAAATATTGGTAGTATATCTAATGAGGGCACAATCCAAGACAAAAATGAACACAATAGGAAAGGGGAAATATTATTATCAAAAATGATATGCTATTACATTGAGTAGAACAAAAATGGACTCCATGACATACCCTATGGGCTTGCAATGTTATTAGATTCTAAAGAAAACCCTTCTCATAGCACCTTCTCCCAAACTCCACCAAAACTACCTTTACAATGCCACAAGTTTCCTTAAGTAACCCAAATTAGGTTTAGGGTTAGGAATACATTTTAAAATATTTCATTTGGCATCCACCACCAAAGCAAAAGGTTCTAGAAAACACATCAAAAGTTAGTATCAATTAGTAAATGCCAAGCTAACTCAGACAATGAAGACAATTTTTTGTGTGTACCAAGCATTCCTATGTTTTCCTAGTTTAGAAGGTAGTGTTTACCGAATTCACTTGGGTGTCAAAAGAAAATATGAAAATGATAAGCATTAACTGAGTGAGCTTGATTAATAAAGGAAATTTTGATGGAACTAGTGCTAATTGAGCTCACTTGGTTGCCAAAGGATTTTTGTGGAGTTTGCAATGTTAACAGAGCTTCTACTAGTTAACAAAAGAAATCATTTCTAAGTTAGTTTCTACCAAGCTGGGTTGGCTAACAAAGGATTTTCTTATTACCGATCTCTATTCTGCCTTGTACTTGATCCTTCCTAATTAAATATGGCTTTTCTTCTTCACAAGGATACTTTGATTATCCTTCAAATTTTCTTCCTCTCTCATCATTAGATCTTCAATAACATATTCACACTTTTTCACACACACACACTTTGAAATCACAATTTGACCTTATGCTTATATCTTCCACTTTTTCAAGTTAGCTCAGATACAACTTATAATAATTAATATCAATAGATAAATCAATTAATCTACAATCAAAGTTCATACGAAGAAGTACCAACCCGATACTTCATCACATGGCTTTGTGGGTATTTTTGCATAGTGGTAGCTAGGGGAGTTGTAGATGTAGGTAGCCATGAGAGACTCCTAGATTGCTAACTAAGAGCATGAGATCCAAGAGTTGCAAGAGCAGTTAAAGCGAGTGATACAGAGGTTAGAGTAGTAGTAGGGTGAGATATGACTATAGTTAGACCAAGTAGCCTATTATTTTGTAGCTTACATAATAGTTGTACCAGATGAACCTGAGTAGGTGCCTTGATTTTCATAGTATGGACAAGAGTTACGAGGTGTATGACTTGTAGTAAGACTAGATATGCCTCCTCCTCCTCCTCCTCCACCAATGGGAGGTGAGGGGGAATGAGAGAATTAGATACATTTTTGCCTCAATTTTGATCTTGCTATGTATCCCTTGGTGTGCCAACACCATTGTGTACCATTTTTATTATCGACAATGCTTGAGCAATGTGTAGTTTTGCACACATGTACATTTTTGAGATATATATATGAGATTTTTTTGATTTGAGTACCTTCTCATATGTCACTTTCTATTTTTATAGTTTTTTGTACATGAGATGTTTAATTCTTATGATTATGAATGCAACTATAATGTAATGTAGATGAGATGAAACATGAAATTATGTATGAAATTCAAAATATGAATGAACTAACATCTCATGCAGTGTTCTATTTTTTTTTATAGTGATAGGTATCCCATGAAGATTGATAGGACAAACCAAAGAACTGAACTCTTGTGTAGCCATGAAGAAATATGATACTTTAGAGATGTTAACAATTCCTTGTCATGAAGGGAGTAAGTAAATCTACAATTGAACCATGTGTCTATGTAATGCAATCCCATGCTAGATGGAACCTTAACTTTAGGTCTAGTTACCAAGCTTCGATAATTATCATCACTGAACATGTAGCAGAACCCCAAACATCATACAATCCCCATTGACATTGCAATCATAGGAATATTAATAGGACATTTGTTCTAGTTTTGTTGGGATTAAATGTAAGCATTCAAGGCACAAGAAGCCAAAATGAGTAGAACATTTGTCCCTTTTAATGTAGAAAGTTAACATAAGCATCAAAGCATAAATGCTAGGATGACCAGAATGTTTCTTGTCACCAGAAACATGAGAGATCCTTCTTATGCTAAGTAATCAATAAGTTTTCTATCCACAATGACCCTTGCATTTGTAACCTAAGATAGAAATGTGCTAGATATACTCATAGTGACCTGTACATTCACTTAGTAGGACAAGTATTAGTATTTACTATAACATAGAGAATTCACTTTAAAAAGCAAGGAGAAGAACCAACTTCACTGATTTATCCATATAAAATGAGTTGAGGTACACACAACCATCCAATATAGGGTGAAGGCTGTTATAGTGGACACCCCTCTTTATATGGTTGGTTCAGATCATTGGTACTAAACCACAAATGGAAAGAAAAGAAAAGATCATGCCCCTAGTCCTCACTTCTCTAGTCAAAAGTGACATCATCGAGTTTGTCAAAGAGACATGATAAAGAAAAAAGAAAAAAAGAAAAGATTAACATATTCCAAATAAATTCATCATTTTGAGTGAAATTTCCATGTTATAGGATTGACATCAAGTGTCAATGTTCATAACATGTTTGAAAGAAATCTCTTCAGTAGGGTGAAAATAGTATATAGACACAATTAGAACAATTGGTGACTAACATCAAAGAGGAATCTTCACTAAGAAGAACCTTGGTAGGAATTAAGTGATAATAGATAAAAATAGTTAAAACAATTGGTGACTGACATGAGAGAGATTTTCCATGAGAGGAATCTCAAAAAGTGATAGAAGTGATAGTAGGAAAACATAGTTAAAACAACTAGTGACTAATGCAAGAGAGATCTTCCATGAGAGGAATCTTAAAAGTGACACGGTTAGCATAATTGGTGATTGACGCAAGAGAGATCTTCCATGAGAGGAATCTCAAAAAGTGACATGAGCGATAGTAGGAAGATGCAGTTAGAAAAATTGGTGACTAACATGAGAGAGATCTTCCATGAGAGGAATCTCAAAAGTGACATGGGCGATAGTAGGCAGACATATTTAGAAAAACTGGTGATTGATGTGAGAGATCTTCCACAATGGGAATCTTAAAAAGTGATAAGAGTGATAGTAGGTAAACATAGTTAGAACAACTAGTGACTAATGCAAGAGAGATCTTCCATGAGAGGAATCTCAAAAAGTGACATGAGTGATAGTAGGTAAACATAGTTAGAACAACTAGTGATTGACGTAAGAGAGATCTTCCATGAGAGGAATCTCAAAAGTGATATGAGTGATAGTAGGCATATCTAGTTAGAACAACTAGTGACTGACATAAGAGAGATCTTCGATGAGAGGAATCTCAAAAAGTAACATGAGCAATAGTAGGTAGATGTAGATAGAACAACTGGTGACTAACACGAGAGATCTTCCATGAGACGAATCTCAAAAAGTGATACTAGTGACAATAGGCAGACATAGTTAGAACAATTTGTGACTGACATGAGAGAGATCTTCCATGAGAGGAATCTCAAAAGTGACACAAGAAATAGTAGGTAGATGTAGTTAGAACAACTACTGATTGATGCTTAAAATATTATCTAGGAGAGGAATCTCAAAAAGGGACACTAGTGACAATAGGAAGATGTAGTTAGAACAACTGGTGATTGAAGGTTAAGAGATTATCCATGAGAGGAATAACAAAAAGTGACACTAGAAATAGTAGGTAGATGCAGTTAGAACAACTAGTGACTGACACTTAAGAGATTATTTGTGAGGGGAATCTCAAAAAGTAACACTAGAAACAATAGGAAGATGCAGTTAGAATAACTGGTGACTATCACGAGAGATTCCTATGACACTATAGGGTGTTGCCCCTGAGTTATGACAAGATTCAATCCATAATACATGATAAAAAGTAGAAAACTAAAGTAGGAAAGCAATTATACATGAGCCTAAAGATGCACTATAAGATATATCATTTGGAACAAGAGGTGCTTGTTTACTAGGTTTTCACCTTCTTGGAAAATTTATATTTTTGCTACCATGATGTCTATTTCCAAGTTCCCATCAATAAAACTTTTTTTGGTCTTCAATTTTTTTCTGAATTCTTCTCTTTTTGATTTTTTTTTTTGTATTTTTGAGTTTTTCAAATGTTTCTAGTATTACCAAGGTGCCTATTGCTAGGTTTTCACCAAGGAAATGATTTTTTCAAGACTTTTTGTAATTTTTAGATTTTGTCAAGATATTTAGATATATATAGAGAGCTTTTAAAACTAGATCAACTATAGAACTACTTTAGGTGAAGAGTGTTGATGGGCTCCTTGAGCACCTCTCCCTCAACTGTAGAAAGTTGGTAAGCACCAGATCTGAATACTATAGTGACTATGTAGGGACCAAGCCAATTGGGTTTGAACTTCCCCTTTTTTTTTCCTTTTTTATTAATTTTTAGGGTTTTCTTTGAGAACAAGATCACCCAGTTGGAAGTTGCATCACTTAACTTTCTTATTGTAACTTCTAGACATATGCTAATGATAAGCTCAAAGATTATCACACACCACTTGTCAACATTCATCTAACAATAGTAGCTCTTGAAGCTAAGATATTCTATAGTCATCATCAGTAATGAGGCCCTTCATGGAGATTCTCAAAGTAGGAATCTCAACCTCAATGGGAAGCACAACATTTGCTCCATATACTAAAGCAAAGGGTTGCTGTAACACCCCAACCTTGCTTCCAAACCCCAAGCTCTCTCTCAGGGCTACCTTAGGTCATTCACTAGACCCACTAGGGCTTCTTCACACCCTATAATTACTAGGACCTTGCTCAAGAGATCCTAATCCTTCAGTTGGGGGTACACCAACAAAGTAACATCAAATTTCTTACTAGCCGGCTCCAGTCCGCTATTAACCCTCAAGTCCATCTATAGCTCCAAGGGTACCAGTTCTTCATCTAGGGTTTTTTTTAGACTCCTTCTAACATCCATGACCCTAAACAATGCTGATTTCATAGGCGCATTCAATCTACTAGGGAAGATACACCAAATTGCTCCAAAAAGGCTACTAGGAATTAGCCATCCTAAATAGCTGGAAACAAGATTTCTTGAAAAACTTCTTAACAACCCTACAAAAAAATTATATTTTTGGATACCCTTTTTAGAGTACTTCAAGATTATGTAATTTTCTAGCCTCCAAACTTTCCGTACAATGAAAGTACAGTTTTAGGCCAAAAATGAGGATTTCAAGTGCTTTATCGCTGTTGTGATGGAAAACCACCTTAGACACCTTTCCAAGACCTCTCCTTTGGACTGGAGCAAGTTTAGACCTTCTCATTACTCGCTGTGCAGCCAGATTAAGGTATTTTTACACTCAATCCTCTCCATAACTCATTTTCCAACTGTGATTCCTAGCCAAATTGCATTTGGCTTGCCTAGGGCATCACCTTAAAAATGCTTGCTGATGCTTTCAAGGGCCCTCCTTCTTGATAAATAATGTACATGGATCCTAGTTCCAAATCCCAAAATACCAGAGGTTTCCAATGGTGGGAAGTGGCCCTAAGATCCCATTTTCTAAGTGCAGCCCTGTTCAGATCAGCAACTTGCCAAGAACAAAAAGATTTTTCTACACTAATGCAAATGAATTAAAATGATCAAACCAACACTACAAAAATATTAAAAACAATATTTTAGAACTTTTCCAACACAAAAATCAGGCCATTCAATCCTCCTCTATTAAAAATGCCTTCAAATGCATAAAATCGGCAACAAAATACTTGCTCAATTCGTACAAAAAATGCAAAACCAACTTGTCCAACCCCCTGAAAATGGCTGTCCTCACATTTTTAAAGGCTCCTCCATCAGTTCCATAACTTTTCTAAATAGTTAGGACGTTCTAAACACACAAATGCCAAAAAGTTGCTTTTTGCAAGAAAATGTTGTCATGACAACATGACAACATTTCAGCAACTTTTGTTCTACATGGAGTTAGACCTCCAAATTTGGAACAAAAACAAAGTAGACATATAATATGCATAAAATGACTTCAAATAAACAATTCAAATCCATTGGAACCTTTCTAGACCATTTTAGCCTTTTTCGGACCTAAGTCACCTAGTTGACAATAGTCGGCAACTTCTAGCAACTTGGTCACTTTGGGTCTTGCCAAGTCTCCTAAACACACCTAAGGACCACATAGGACCTATTATTAGAATAGTGATGTGGCTAGCATCACTACAAGCCAAAAATAAAGAAATACCTAGGTTTCACACTTAGCCTACCTAGGTGCTCCTGCACCATACTCCCCCCTCCAACAAAGAACTCAAGGTGGATCAGTTTGCAACAAATCTAGAGGTATGCCAACCTTCTTGAACTCTGTCTCAGCAACCCATGTAGCCTCTGAAATTGGTTTCTCCTTCCATTTGATGAGGTGTTCCATGTAAACCTTGTGCCTTGTAGTCTTCTTTACCCTTGAATCTAACACCTTTTCTACCTCCAACTTGTTGTTTGTAGGTGTTGAAGCAAGTTCAAGATCCTCATGAACATCGGGATGGAGCTGAGATGGGTCACCTTTGTATGCCACCAAGTCTTGCACATTAAAAATAGGGGATATGCCCAAATTGGAAGGTAAATCTACCTTATAGGCATTTGCTCCATATTTAGCCAATATTTTGCAAGGCCCTACCCTCTTCATCTGTAACTTAGTAGGAATGCCTTTTTGAAGCCTTGCTTTGTTCAAATGGACCATCACATAGTCCCCAACAGCAAACTGAACATCCTTCTTCTTTTCATCCACCTTGGCTTTGAGTTTTAGAGTGTTGTCTTGAATAGTCTTCTTGACTTGCTCCTGAATCTCCTTCATGGTTTGTACAAAGTCTTCAGCTTGACCACTAATCTGATCCATGTTTCCAAGACACCTTAGTTCACACACACCTCTTGGGTGCATGCCATAAACAATTTCAAAGGACTCTTTCCGGTAGTCCTATTCTTGCTATCATTGTAGGCATATTCTGCTTGTGAGATGATAACATCCCAAGTCTGACCATACTCCTTAGTTAGGCACCTAAGAAGGTTACCTAAAGTTCTATTAACCACCTCAGTTTGACCATCAGTTTGAGGATGGTAAGCTGAACCAAAAGACATGTTAGTGCCAAGCTTCTTCCATAAAGTCTTCCAAAAGCGACTCATGAATTTCACATCTCGATCCGACACAATGCTTAATGGAAGTCCATGAATCCTTACAACCTCTTTGAAAAACAAATGAGCTATATGACTTGCATCATTAGTTGTCTTACATGGAATGAAATGTCCCATTCTACTGAATCTATCAACAACAACATAAATGCTATCATACCCTTGCTTAGTTTTAGGCAAACCAACAATGAAATCCATACTTAAACAATCCCATGGTCTGCTAGGAATTGGTAAGGGCTGGTAAAGACCTGCATTGCTCATTCCTCCTTTTGCCTTCATACACACCATACATTGCTCCACATACTTGGTTACATCTTTGACCAATTTAGGCCAATAATAGAACCTTTGCACTAGTTCTATTGTCTTGCTGATACCAAAATGCCCACTCAAGCTGCCATTATGCTTCTCTTGTATTAGGTTCTCTCTCATGGAACCTCTTGGTACACACAACTGGTTACCCTTAAATAGCAACCCATTTTGCAAAGTGTATTCTGAAAATCTACTATGAAAGTGGTTTCCAAAATCCATGCATACCTTATAGGCTTCAGCAAAGTCCTCATCATTCTTGTAAAGATTCTGAAAACTCTCCACTCCAATGCTATGGAGCTGAATCTCTTGGACTGTTAAAACCCTTCTACTTAATGCATCAGCAACCTTGTTCATTTGTCCTTTCTTATGCTTGATTGTAAAGGTGAAGGCCTGCAAATATTCCATCCACTTCAAGTGCCTATTGCTCAAATTCTCCTGTGTGTTGATGTAGCTAAGAGCTTGATTATCTGTAAACACAACAAATTCTTTTGGCAACAAATAGTGTCTCCACTTCCTAAGACACTGGACTAAGGCATACAATTCTAGATCATAGGATGAGTATTTCTTCTTGGCCTCATTTAGCTTTTCACTATAGAAGGCTACTGGTCTACCTTCTTGACTCAACACCCCACCCACTGCTAGGCCACTTGCATCACATTCTAAGGTGAACAACTTTTCAAAGCTAGGCAATTTTAGGATGGGTTGAGTAGCTACTTGTTTTTTTAACATATCAAATGACTTTTCAGCCTCTAAATTCCACCTAAACTTGGACTTGACTCCCCCCTTTATGGTATCAAGAAATGGTGCACAAATACCACTAAAGTTCCTAATGAACTTCCTATAAAATTGAGACAAACCGTGGAAACTTCTTACCTCACTAGATGTGGTAGGTGTAGGCCAACTTAGGATAGCAGCAACTTTCTCCTTGTCCATCTTCAAAGTTCCTTTAGACACCACAAAGCCTAGATACACCAACTCTTGCTTGAAGAAGTCACACTTCTCAAGGTTGATAGATAGCTTCTCCTCATGAAGCCTCTTCAAAACCGCTTCTACATGCTTGACATGTTCCTCTTTGGTCTTGCTGTAGATGAGGATATCATCCAAATACACCACCATAAATCTGCCTGTGAAGTCTTTGAGCACTTCATTCATGAGCCTCATGAAGGTGCTAGGGGCATTGGAAAGACCAAATGGCATCACAAGCCATTCATAAAGACCATTAGTAGTCTTAAATGCTGTCTTCCATTCATCTCCCTCCTTTATTCTAATTTGGTGATACCCACTTTTCAAGTCCAGCTTAGTGAAATACATAGCACCTCCTAGACAATCCATAAGGTCTTCAATTCTTGGAATAGGAAACCTATACCTGATTGTAATGCGGTTAATGGCCCTTGAGTCAGTACACAACCTCCATTTTCCTCCCTTCTTGGATGCCAAAACCACCAGGACTGCACAAGGGCTTATGCTCTTTTGGATCAAACCTTGGTCCATCAACTCTTGGACTTGTCTTGCCACTTCAAGGTTCTGATCTGGGGTTAACTTGTAGGCTGCCTTATTAGGTAGTGAGGCACCTGGAACAAAGTCAATTTGATGGCTGATAACTCTTCTTGGTGGTAGGGTAGCTGGTGTACCATCACTAACAATCTCCTTATACTTTACAAGAAACTCTTGTACCTCTTCTGGTAAAGGTTCTTGGACTGGCTTTTCTTCACTTGCAGCCTTTAGTATGACTGCAAATCCTTGGCTCTCCTCATGCTTGAGGTCTCTAATAAACTCTTTCTCTCCACATAGCAGCACATTAGGCACCTTGGACTGTGGTTCATCCCCTTCTAACAATGACTAAATTTTGAAGGTCTTGCTTCCTTTCTTAAATGTTATGGTATTTTCCTTGCCATCATAGACCACTTCCCTATCAAATTGCCAAGGTCTCCCTAGCAAAAGATGACAAGCATCCATTGGCAAAATATCACATAATAAGCGGTCTTTATATCCTGCAATTGAGAAGTCCACCCATGCTTGTTCATTCACTAGGATGCTTTGCCCTTTGTTAAGCCATGTGACTTTGTAAGGGTTGTCATGAGGTATCTTCTTCAGTTTAAGCTTTGTAACAGCCTCCTCTGATATTACATTATTAGTTGATCCAGAATCAACCACCACCTTGCATACTTTTCCTAGGATCTTGCACTTGATCCTAAACAATGCCCTTCTATGTCTAGGCTCATTAGAAGCTGGTTGCTTGATCAACACCCTCCTAAACATGAGGTTCTCACCTTTTTCAGACTCAATATGGTCTATGTCAACATCCTTGCAACTTCTATTATCTTCTTGTGCATATGCTAGCCTTTTATCTTGGCTTGAGGAAGAGGGTTTGTCCGGGCACCTATAGGCAGGATGGCCTAGTTGACTACAATTGTAACACTTCATTGTTGCAAAGTAAGAGCTTCTCCTACCTCCTCTACCCCTACTTGATCCTCCTTGATTGCCTCTCCCTCTATTATAACCACCTCTTGAAGAGTGGTCAATAGTTTTCTCCATGGGTTTGCTTTCACTTTGGCTCTTTTGATCACTACCTTTGCCTTGGTAGCCTCCTCTTTGATTTTTCTGATTTCTGCCTTTGCCTCTATCTTTGAAGTTAGAATCTCCTTTCCTCTTGTTCTTTTCTTCTACCTTCAAAGCTAGCTGATGACATCTTTGGATAGTGGTAGGGGCCCATAAGCTAAGCTCCTCTTGAATGTTCCACTTCAAGCCACCAAGATACCTTGCCACCTTGAGTGACTCCTCTTCTTGCTTCTTGGATCTCAAACACAACCTCTGAAATTCTTCAGTGTAGGAGGTCACATCAAGATCTTTTTGCTTCAGTCCTTGCCTCTTTTTATGGAGTTGGATCTCAAAGTCTTCAGGTAGGAAGTTCTCCTTGATTTTGTTTGCCATAGCACTCCAATTTGCAATTGGATTCTTTCCCATGCTGACTCTTTCATCTTGTACATACTTCCACCATGTTAAGGCTGAGCCTCTAAGCCTTGACTTAGCAACCTTAACCTTTTGTGCCTCTGAGATACCCTCACACTCAAAGTGGTTCTCCATACCCTCTAACCAATCCATAACTGCATCAATATCCATCTTACCACTGAAAAGTGGCACTCCTTCCAAAGCTTTACCTCCTAAGGCTTTGATTGCCTTCAAGAAGGGCTCTTCTTGCAAGATAGGATCAGGTTCAGGTACAATATCTTCCTCTACTACCTTTTTACCATTCCCATCTTCTTCTTCATCTCTTTTCTTGGCTGCCTCTACAACTGCATCTAGTTTTTGCTTCACCTCTTCTAGTGCTTCTTCAAGAAGCTGATTTCTTTGCCTTTGCTCATCAACTTCTTTAGCTAACTCCACATTTGTCACCATCATGGATTCTCCTACTGATTCTTCAGCGGCTTCCAACATTAACTACCTTTCCCAAATCTTTAACTGGCTCTGATACCACTCTGATGTAACACCCCAACCTTGCTTCCAAACCCCAAGCTCTCTCTCAGGGCTACCTTAGGTCATTCACTAGACCCACTAGGGCTTCTTCACGCCCTATAATTACTAGGACCTTGCTCAAGAGATCCTAATCCTTCAGTTGGGGGTACACCAACAAAGTAACATCAAATTTCTTACTAGCCGGCTCCAGTCCGCTATTAACCCTCAAGTCCATCTATAGCTCCAAGGGTACCAGTTCTTCATCTAGGGTTTTTTTTAGACTCCTTCTAACATCCATGACCCTAAACAATGCTGATTTCATAGGCGCATTCAATCTACGAGGGAAGATACACCAAATTGCTCCAAAAAGGCTACTAGGAATTAGCCATCCTAAATAGCTGGAAACAAGATTTCTTGAAAAACTTCTTAACAACCCTACAAAAAAATTATATTTTTGGATACCCTTTTTAGAGTACTTCAAGATTCTGTAATTTTCTAACCTCCAAACTTTCCGTACAATGAAAGTACAGTTTTAGGCCAAAAATGAGGATTTCAAGTGCTTTATCCCTGTTGTGATGGAAAACCACCTTAGACACCTTTCCAAGACCTCTCCTTTGGACTGGAGCAAGATTAGACCTTCTCATTACTTGCTGTGCAGCCGGATTAAGGTATTTGTACACTCAATCCTCTCCATAACTCATTTTCCAACTGTGATTCCTAGCCAAGTTGCATTTGGCTTGCCTAGGGCATCACCTTAAAAATGCTTGCTGATGCTTTCAAGGGCCCTCCTTCTTGATAAATAATGTACATGGATCCTAGTTCCAAATCCCAAAATACTAGAGGTTTCCAATGGTGGGAAGTGGCCCTAAGATCCCATTTTCTAAGTGCAGCCCTGTTCAGATCAGCAACTTGCCAAGAACAAAAAGATTTTTCTACACTAATGCAAACGAATTAAAATGATAAAACCAACACTAAAAAAATATTAAAAACAATATTTCAGAACTTTTCCAACACAAAAATCAGGCCATTCAATCCTCCTCTATTAAAAATGCCTTCAAATGCATAAAACCGGCAACAAAATACTTGCTCAATTCGTACAAAAAATGCAAAACCAACTTGTCCAACCCCCTGAAAATGGCTGTCCTCACATTTTTAAAGGCTCCTCCATCAGTTCCATAACTGTTCTAAATATTTAGGACATTCTAAACACACAAATGCCAAAAAGTTTCTTTTTGCAAGAAAATGTTGTCATGACAACATGACAACATTTCAGCAACTTTTGTTCTACATGGAGTTAGACCTCCAAATTTGGAACAAAAACAAAGTAGACATATAATATGCATAAAATGACTTCAAATAAACAATTCAAAGCCATTGGAACCTTTCTAGACCATTTTAGCCTTTTTCGGACCTAAGTCACCTAGTTGACAATAGTCGGCAACTTCTAGCAACTTGGTCACTTTGGGTCTTGCCAAGTCTCCTAAACACACCTAAGGACCACATAGGACCTATTATTAGAATAGTGATGTGGATAGCATTACTACAAGACAAAAATAAAGAAATACCTAGGTTTCACACTTAGCCTACCTAGGTGCTCCTGCACCAAGGGTGTTGTACCCATTGAAGTTTTGATACTCATTTTGTAAGCCCATAAAGCTAGATTAATCTAAAGATGCTAGTCCCTTCTAGATTTTATAATTTTTTGATGCAAGATATTAAGGATCACCTTGTTGGATGCCTCCACTTGACCATTATCCAAAGGATAATAGATAGAAGACCAATGTTGTGTAATTCTAAACTTTTTGCACAACTCCTTAAGATCCTTGTTCTTAAACTATCCTCCATTGTTAGTAATAATGGAGCAAGGTACACCATAACTACATATAATGTAATCCTTGATGAACAGAGCTACAATTTTTCCATTTTCTATAGAGGTATTATCTCTACCCACTCAGTGAAGTAGTTTGTAGCTGTAATAATGAACTTGTGTCAGTTTGAAGAAGATGGGTGAATTTGATCCGCAAGATCAAAGTCCCATTGTTTGAATGGTCATATTGTGATAGATGGAAGTAGCTACCTAGTTGGAGCATAAATTAGATTTTCATGGAGTTGGCATTGTTTGTAGGACTTGGCATATTTCTTTGCCTCTTGCTCCATATTCGGCCAATAGTAACCAACTTTAATATGAGCTAATTTCAAGCCATTAGAGTGAGATCCACAAATGACCTTGTGGATGTTGATTAATGCATGTTTGGACTCATTGGGTTCTAGACACCTAAGGAGTTTTCTGTCAATACCTCTCCTAAATAAGTTGTCAACAATAATAACATAACATGAAGCATTATGGCTAAGTTGACATCTTTCATTCCAAGTTAGATTCTCTAGAATGATTTGGTCATGTAAGCAAGAGTATATCTGGTGGTTGCAGGATGGATTGTGTCCTACAATAGAATAGATCATTCTAGATTTGGGAGAGTCATAGTTAGGGTAGAGTGACATTTCCACCAGGAACCCATGTCAAAGATTATTTTCTAGCATCTATAACAAAGAAGCAAGAGTAGTCATGGCATTAGCCACTTTATTGTCTACCCAAAGAATTTGTTGAAAAGTGATATGAGAAAAGTATTTCTTCATGTCATCTACCATGTGTTTATACAGGATCAACTTCTCATCCTTTTTCTTATATATGTCATTGATTTGATTGATTATGAGTTGTGAATCACCAAATATGTTCCATTGATCTACTTTCCATTCAATTTCCATCTTCATGCCATTAATGAGAGCTTCATATTCTACAATTTTGTTCATACAAGGAAACAAAATCTTGTATGCTTTAGGCACTGAATACTTTTAAGGTGTTATGAATAGTGGCCTAGTACCAGATCCCTATTGCGTACAAAAACCATCAAAGAACACCACACAAGTTTGGGGTGTAAGCATTAGAATTGATTTGTTAGGAAAGTCAATGTGTAGTAGAAGAAGACTCTCCATTGGTGCCTTTGCTAACTGATCAAAAATTTCTTGTCCTTCGATAGCCTTCTAATCAACATACTAAATATTAAACTCACTTAAGATCATGACCCACTTTTCTAGCCTCCCTATTAGAGTTTCTTTGTTGAGTAAGTACTTGAGTGGAAAAACTTTATCAATCAGTCACATAGTTTGAGCGAACATGTAGTGTCTCAATTTTTGAGAAGCAAAGACAGCTTCCAAGTAAGCCTTCTCAATGATACTATAATTCATTTCATAAGAAATTAGTGTGCAACATATATAGTATATAGCTTTTTCCTTGTTACCACTGTCTTCTTGTGCTAGCAAGATACCCAAAGATGATTATATTCCTAAAATATACAAAATAAGAGGCTTCCCATGAATATGAGGCTTCAAGATTGGTGGATAGGTAAGGTATTTATTTATCTATGTTAAACTTTGTTCAAATCTTGGCTCCAATTATATTTCACACCTTTATGTAAAGTTTTGGTAAAAGGTTGTGACCTATCCACCAACTATGGGATGAATCTACAAATGGACTGAAGTCTTCCTTGTAAGCCCCTCATTTGATTGATATTTTGAGGTGGAGGCATATCCATGTAACCAAGAAATTTCCCAGATGTTACCCCAAATGCACATTTCTTGGGATTAAGTCTTAGACTAAATTTCTCCATGTGATCTAAGATAGTCCTCCATTTTTTATGTATCATGTCATGAAAAATTGTAGTAATTGCCCTCTGATATGTGGCACTAGCATTTTTCAATCCAAATGGCATCACATTCCAATAGAAAGTTCCCCATGCACAAGTGAAGGTAGTCTTTTCCTGATCTTCTAATGCAATTTTGATATGATTATAACCATAAAATCCATCCATGAGTGAGTATAATTCATATCCTACTATCATGTCCACTATCATATCAATGTTATGTAGTGGAAAATCATCATTTAGACATGCTAAGTTTAGATCTTAGAAATCTATACAAACTCTGATAGATTTTTCATGCTTGGAGATTGGAACAATGTTTGATATCCATTCAATGTAATCAATAGCATGTATGAAACTAGCTTTTGAAAGCTTTTCTAGTTTAGATTTGACTAGTAATGCAACATAAGGATGCATTTTCCTAAGTTTTTGTTTGACTAGTTTAATTCCTAGTGCAATAGACAAGTGATGCATTATGAGATCAAGATCTAACCCTGGCATGTCTGAGTATGTCCATGCAAAGTTTATCTTTTTCTCTTGGAAGAATGCAATGAATTCCTCTTTTTCCTTTCGAGATAGTGACTATGCAAGATGTATTATGTTAGGCTACTCCTCTGTTCCCAAGTTGATCGGTTGTGTTGGTTCTATCAATAGTGATGATCATTCTTAAAAATGATTAGGAAGTGCATCAAATATCTCATCCCTAAGTGCCTTAGAGAGGTTTTCACCCTTGGATATGTTTTTTGATTTTAATTTTTAAAGTTCTGACACTACCACAATGTGGTTTTCACCATTGGACCTTTTATTTCTTTCTTTTTGACTATATGACTAAGACATTTGATGTCATCTTCATTCATAGTTATACTTTGTTTGCTAGTGGAAGACATTATAGGTTTGACAACATTTAAGTCAAGCAAGAGCAAACTCATTCTAGAATTTAGGAACTTCACTAGATGCATTAGAATTCTAGTCTATGAGGTCGAGATAGGTGAATGAAAGAGATGTGGTAGGTTCAATAGCATTCACAATATAATCATCAAATTCTTGGACAAGTAATTTCAGACCTAGTGTGGCTTTGTTCATAAGTGTGTTTGAATATCTCAAGTTCTAATGCCATTAATCAAAGACTCAATGACAACAATTGGATATCTAACCTAACCATAGATGCTTCACCTACTTCAAGGAGGTTTTCATAGACATGAACTTGATCTATATCTTTGTTTGTAGTTGCTTTTGAGAGAGTGAAATTAATATTCCTAGGAGCCTATACTACATGGTGACAAACTATAAAATTCCCCAATAGTGATAGGGACAAACTCTCCTTCATCATCTATATTTTTACAAATATATTCAATGCATAAAGAATGACTAGTCTCTCCTTGTTCTTGTTGGGTATGATGTGAATTAGTAGTATCATCAAAAGAAATAATATCACCATCCATTGTGCTAACATGTGGTACAAAATCATGATGTTCAAAAAAGAATTTAGCAAGATCATCAAAAAAGGGATAAGGATAAGGATCATCATCATCAACATTATCTTCAAGGTCATCAGACACAACTTGTGACTCATTTTTAGATGAATTTTTAGGTTCTAGTACAAATTTGTTGATCCCTAGATGAAAGAGAATCTTCTTGAAGCCTAGACTAGATGTATCTCAGTTCCTCTTAGCTATTGCTTTGACAGGGTCAATTAGACAATTTTTATTACACCCAATAGAACCAATTCCCTTGTAGCCAAAGCATTTCATGAGTTTAAGACTTGGACCATACTTATCAAGAGTAATTTCACCAGACTATTTTGTAAGGTCAACTGGAGTTTCCTCTTTGTAGATCCATACAACAATAGCTCTATTTTAACTTTCCTACTCAAGAGGTATAGTAACTTTGACAAACATACCATTATACCTAGTTTGAGGTTTCAACACAAAAGTTCTCTTTGCTTTAGATGGTCTCCCATAATGATGGGGAGATTCAGGAAGAGATGTCAAAGACAGAATAGGTTCTATGTGATATTCACCCATTCCAATTTCTTTCAGCTTTAGTGACTGCTTGATTTGCTTTAACTTATTATCATGATAATTTTTAGACTTTCTATTATTAGGTACAAAGTTTATATTAAATTTCAGCATGTTATAGGTATAGCTAGTACTTGTAGGTATAGTGACTTTAGAGCCATGAAATGGGAACTTTATGCATTGATAATAAGTGGAAGTGTGAGGCCTCACTCGGATTGTCATGGCATAGATGACACATTTGTATTGTGATACTTCTAGTTCAACATTTTGGTACACTTTTGAGACTACAAGGATTTATCATTCTAATATATATATGCATTTTGATGACCCATACATTAGGGCCTAATTTATTAGATTAATGATTTCCATTTTATTTTCTAAATCATTTTAGTTAGAAAATTTGAATTTTGAAGAAATGGTGAGGCTACTTGCTGTGTAGATATTTGGGATTTGGATATTCAAGACTTAGAAGGAAAATGTCTTATTTCAGTAGTGTTTGTAATTATAAAATGTACTAAGGACCTAATTTTATGTGTGTGTAATGATCAACATATTTTAAAACTATATTCTCCACTTAGGTTTATGTGTGTGTGTCTTATGAACAATTATCCTAATTGATTTATCTTTGAATAAATGTTTTGGGAAATGGAAATTGAACCTATACTATGATGATGAGATGCCATAATTTAAATTAGATTTTAGGTACTCTACAGTTATTTCTGGATACATATGAGTTCAGGAGGGAGTTTCCTTATAAAGGTGTTGATTTATACCATTATAAAAGCTATGAATTAATAATATAAAGATGGTAACCAAATGCTAAAATTTTCCTAGATAGTGTTTACTTGTATGAATATACATATGGTTACTTGGGAAAAAAAGAAGAAGAAGAATCATTACAATTTGTATATGAAAATTTCATTAGACGAAGAAGTGTTTGCAAGATAAGAATCTTGGAGGGTAATAAAATTCTAGTGTTTATTATTCAATGTATATTGGAAACATAGGATGTAGTTCTTTCACTTGATGATTGAATTCGAACATATGTTGACATCATTATGTTACATCCTAGCTAGTTAAGTGTTTCTATAAGTTATACTCCTTACTCTATTATGCTTACCTCTTTATGATGATTGTCTAATTTTGTGAGGGATAATTGATCTAAGAGGATAAAATGTGGCGCAAGGCCCAACTTTGATTCCATAATAGCACTTGACACAAATTTATATATCAGGCTCGATTTGTTGATAAATCATGTTGATGACTAACGAATTTGACTACTATGATAGGAATGGATATTGTAGGATGTAATATTTTTACATGTTGATTTATGATTTAAATGCAGATAAATAATAAATTGTTAATTATGACTTAATGTAATATGAAGATAAATGTTAATTTGGTCATGATGATTTAATGTGATATTTAGATAGATGTTAATTTGATGGCTTATTTTATGCAAATTTGTTATTCTAACATCTTGGATGATTTAAATGGGAATAACTAGGAAAATTTACTTGAATTATGGTTATCACTATACACATATACGTTATACATGTTAAATGACTCCTTGGACTACTGATGCTCCAGTTTATTGTGCAGGAAGTGGAACCATGGAAATTCTTGAGGGAAACAAGTTCCAAACCTTGTGAGCATAGTTTAACCAAGGCGAACCTTTGGAAGGTTCAAAAGCCTCATTGTGAAAGTAATTTTCTTCATTATTGTATGGTTTCTTGCTTGCTTGTGAATATGTTTAATCATAACCTGGGAGCATCAAGGGTGTGGCAAGGAAAATGTAATGTATTTTTGTGTGTCACTTGACACTTGTATAGTCTATGTGTTGATGACATGTCACCTATAGTGTTGATCTCAAGGTTACTCAATCTTGGTCCTCTTCCTTCTTTTCAAATTAATGCTTAAGTACACCCATTTGGGAGAGACTATTAGGATGGGTCACCATGATAGGAAATTCGAATTTGGATTTGCCTAGGGGTTTCAAGGGGTCATTAGGTGGTCCCAAAGTGCCTTTTTTGTTTGAAATAAGCTAACCATGTGATAGTATATCAAGTTAGGGACCTAATTTTGATCATGTGAGTGCCTAGACAACCTAGGGGGGCCCTTTACCCATGCATTCTTCCACCAATTCGAAAATGGACTTGTCACATGTGTTCCCTTCCATGTTCCCACTAAGTCAAATATAGAAAAATCAGAGGAGATAGGTTTGTAAAGGGGGGATGGCTTAGTTTTTTTGATAAAAATAGTTAGTGTGAAGGCCTTATTAGAGGGTCTTGGACAAACTAGTGGGTTGTTCACCCACTCTCTAATTTTAGAGATAGCTAAGTTTTGGAGGGAGATCAAGGGAGCTCTACTACAAGTATCCTTACCCTAGCTTGGACAAAGGTTGGTGGCTCAAACATGTTCTTTTATTCCCTTTCTTTAGTATGGATAAGAAAATCTGCAAGTGTGAAAAATATCAATGGAGTATGCATTGCATTGTCAATCTTGTGTTATGAGCTTGTCATTATGTTAGGAAGAAGTGAATGTGTTTTGTGCTTTTGGAGATCCTTTCTTGGTTTTGTTTTGTTGTTCTTCATTTTTTTTGTTGTTATTCCTAGTTTGAATGTGAGTGTTGATTGTGATTATGGGTGTGAAGGCTTCACTCACCCTTGGGAGGGTAGAGAGGCCTTGGGTGAAGGGCACAAGTTGGGCTTGACATTGCAGGTGAGAAAGAAATCTTTTTCCTTTACCTCATGATGAGGTTTGTTATTATCATGGAGCATGGGCTACATCATGGCCATGAATCTTGTTTTTGGGAGGTATAAGGAGGTTTGGTGGATGAGGAGAAGATGGTTGTTTTGAAGGCCTTGAGAGGCAATGTAGTGGCAATATGTGGTTTATGTTGTGTTGGCCTTGAGAGGCAAAATGCATTGGCAATATGATATTTATGTTGTTAGAATTTCTCCTCCTTGAAGAGCCCACCTTCACCCAATGTTTTATGATTCCAATGGTGAATCATTGTGCAAGCCATGTAAGGGTGTTGACTGTGTTTGTGTTGTGTATTCATGCAAAATTTTGGGATGTATGTGTGTAACCTATTTGGTCCTTGTTTCCCCTACTTGGTGGGTGGTCTCCTTGAGGCCTAGGTTGGGAGGTGAGCCTCCATGGTTCCTATTTGTGTGTGTTATGTGTAGGTTTTGTGAAGATACATGCCACAAAGTATTAGGTTTCTCCCTTGTCAAGAGGAGAAGATCCCAACAGTGTAAAGAAGGTTCAATGTTCAAGTTTTCTCAATGTGCTCAATGTTCATGTTTCAAGATGTTCAAGTCTTTCAATGTTCATGATTTTGGAAGTCTCTTGAGTTGTCCTCAATGTGATGTATCAAGATTGTTCCATTGTTACCATCTAAAATCGTAAAAGGAAGAATTTGAGAAGATGTACACATATGTTTATCTATCAGGAAATGATCATTTGAAGGGTTATATGTGTTATGAAAGGATTAGTATAAGTTGTATAATAGATTGGTATTGTTATGTATCATTTGAAATTGTGGAAGGGAGGGTTGATAGGTTGTATACATCTGTTTTACTTGTAATGAAATCTTCCATGTGTAAATTGATGTGTTATGGAAAAAAAAAATTGCATGATATTCATTCTCCTAGGGTCACTTGTAAAAGATTGGTAGGTACATGTAAATTTCATCAATAATATGAGGAAGAACATCATGAGTAGAGATGGTTATTTTTCATATAAAGGTTTATATGTTGTATTGAACATGTGTAGACTGTGCATTCACAAGTTGAAAGCAAATCACCATATTTGATAATCCATGACATAGGTGTCATCATTAGTCATTCGGGTTTCAAGTCCCATCTATTTGTATTTTGTTAATGGACATTACTTCTCTATCAAACAAATGTGTTTTCTTGCAAATTTAGGAATGGAATAAACAATCACAACAAACATTAGTGTGATAAATATAAACATTCAAAACAAGACTAACAAAAAAGCTTGTTGTAGATGTACATTTCCACTCTGGAAAATGTATGGGGAGGAAAATAAAACATCCCCTAGAATATAGAGTAATTTTTCAATCAAATAGAATATTACAAGGATCTTGAAGTTGAAGAATAAATAAAATAATACATGTCCTATAAAGCATCTCCTACCTAAAATTTCAAAAAATATTTATATATATAAAAAGGAGGGAACTCACATAAGACCCGTGACCCTTTGTAAACATCAAACATGAATGACAAGACAAAGGGGCAAGCACCAAGTATGGAGCGGCCTTTTCATGCAATGATAATCATCAAGTTAATAATACCCAAAAAAAAAGAAATATTCAACAATAATCAACTTTTAAAAAAAACAAGTCTATATCCCATAAAAGGAGGCACCACATGTTAGGGAAGCTTAGGCATTTAAATACTTTGCAGCAACCTCATAAAAAGGATGGAGTAAAAAAAGTGCCTACCCTTCCAAGAAAAGTGATAATGACTTGAGCGTAGGGCATTCGATGGGACAGTTGGTTCCCTTTCAAGTCCATCCTTTAGATTGTTTAAGCAGCTCGAAAAGACCTTCCAATGCTTGGCATATGTCAAGATACCTTTCTACCTAGGAACTTTCCCCATTTTTGTTGAGTTCAACACTTGGGAGAATGGCCCATGTCAGCATGTGTTTATGTCACTAGTCATCTCCACCTTGGGAAGTAAGAAAGGTACCCATCTAGGTGTCTAGGCACCTTGGACTATGGTGTAGCCTTTAGGGGGTAAGGGGGGGGGGGGGGCGCGGTAGTAAGTAATAGTAATTATTGTTGTTAAGTAGAGGTATGTTATGGAGTAAGTATTATTTTTTTAGGATTTTTATTATTATTGTGAAGGGTCATGAGTTAGAAGTTAGTGGGATATGTTATTAGTAGTGTTTGGAATTAAATTTGTAGATAAATACATGTATAGTGGTGGCAACCTTTGGAGACTAATGATAGATTTTGATAACTAAATAAAAGAAATAATAAAAATAATAATAATAATAATAATAAGTAATAATATAATAAAATAAATAAAAGAGTAGTGTGTATAACGAGTGTTTTTGGTAATAAATATTCTAATAAATAATTGACATAATGTACAATATGCTTTATTTGTTAAAGTAAAGTATGACATGGAGCAATATTACGTGTCAAAATATATTAGTTAATACGTATATCATTGTAAGGAGAACTGAAATATATACATATACATATGTTTAGAACACATAAATTATGACCACTCTAAAGTAGAGTTAGATAACCCCCAATCAGTCAAAGTACGTGTTAGCAAGTAAAGGTTGTTAGACATATGTATATCTAGTCAGTTTTAGTGTTAGGATTAATAATAGTTAAAATATCAACTATTGGGAGAAGAGTTGTTATAAGGTAACACATTATAATAGTTTGGAAAGAAAATTATTGAAATTCAATTTAAAATCCCTAGTTGAAGGACATCGAAATAGTTAGAGATTGTAAAGGATAAAATGTAAGAAGTTCATTGCTATAGTAGTACCTATATAATAACACATCAAAATAAAATGGAACATAAAATGTAGCAAGTTATGGATTGTGTACATACATGGTAAGACAACTTGAAAATGGAACATCTAAGACAATTATAAACATCTACTCCTCTGAAAACTATGAATCATTGCAACTATATTGGTGTAGAGATTCTACTTCACATTTACATACATAATGTCCTATTTCAAGAATAAGATGAGGATTCAAAAAAAAAACCAATTAAGCAACATCCTAGTACTCTCAAGGAAACATGAATCATTATATTCCATATACTCCATAGCTCAATAGAATATTCATAACAAGTATAGATTTGTGTATGTGCTATCAAAAGAAAAAAATGGTTGTGTTTTGCCTTGTTAAATTTAGGGCATGACAGGAAGGTACAAGCTACATCTCATGTATCCATGGTCTTCCTATCAAGTTATTGTAAGCTAAGGGAATTTCCAAGACTTGACAAGTGACATCCCTTTCAACAGGACCAACCTAAAGAGGTAAAACAACAAGACCCAGAGATTTGTGTTCGACTTCATCATACACTTTGATAGTTATCTTATGATGAGGTTCAATGAACTCTTCAAAATATTCTAATTGTCTTAGTAGAGTAGTAGAGACAATATTTAAACCAGCTCCATTATCAATAAGAAAACATTAGACATGTTTTTGGTGTGTCATGATCTCAATGTGTAGAGGTTGATTATGTGGATGATTTAGTGATTTGTCATCCTCCTTAGAGAAGGACATATAGTAAGGTGAAGTAAAATGACCTACCATAGATTGGAACCTCTCAAGATCAAGATCTTGAGGAATGTTTTCCTCAATGAGGTCTTTGTCAAGAATCTACTTATGAGTAGGCAATATTTTAAGCAATTCAAAGATCATGATTTGAGAATTTTTCATTATAACTAATCAAGGACACTATAGCTAGAAGTCATTAGTTTTGTTCCTTTTCTAGATGGACTAGCAAGAGGTTTTTCTTTATGTTGTTCTATCTCAAGATTAGAAGGCACAGGGCTTTTGGGTACTAACTTGGCATGAGAATGTGTAACAACATTGGCACAGGTTTTTGATGAATCATTATCATATGTGTTGGAAGTAGGACCCCTTAAGACAAATGGTGTATTAGGTTTAGTTTTATCCTGTTTACCCTTGATGGTCATAACATCACAATACTTTACACCTACTAGTTCAACCATGTGGACTATCTCATCATCATCATTAGAATACATATAGTTGACCTTGTTGTTAGGTTTCAATTTTGAGTTTTCTCCTTTTTTTTATTGAGGGAATGGCTCCTTGAAAGCCTTGTGATCTGAGTTCTTGTTATGTCCATCCACAATAATATCACCATTGTCAATTAGGTCTTGGATTTTGTGATGCAAGTTGATACAGTTGCTAGTTTTATTACCTTTTTTTGGTGGTATTCGCAAAATGAAGTCTCATTCCACCATGGTGGTCTTGGTTGTGGATCATAAGGATGAGAATTTTCCAATGGACAAATGAGTTTTTTTTGTAACAAGGTCTTGTAAACCACATCCAAAGGTTCTCCAAAAGGTGTAAAATCTCATTTAGGGTGTGTAGCCCATGAGTTCCTCATTTTTTTCTAGATGCCTTATTGTCAGAAGGAGGCTTCTCAATATTATTGGATGCTTTGAGATTATCTATAAGATTGAACATTGCCTTGGCAGGATCAGGAGTAATATTGTCAACAACTTCATCATGCACAACTTCTCAGTTTTTGTTCACATATTTAAACTTGTCCTTATTAGAGACTGTCCTTTTGAAGGGTTAGCTCACCCTTTTTGACCATGAATTCCTCTATCTAGATAGGTTGTGTGACCATGTCTTCCAAGTTATGTGGACCTTGAAGTTGAACTCTATACCCAAATCAGGCAGGAGATTATCCATAAAGATGTCAAGTTTCTCCATTTATAGGATTTTACATGAGTATTTTGTGTAAAGTTGTCTCCATCTCTGAAGGAATGTGAGTAAAGGTTCCCCAACTCTATTTTTTAAGGCTGCACAAATCTTGAATGTTCACTAGGAATTATATGTTGTGAGAATAATGTTGGACAAACAAGTTAGCAGTCTCATTGAATGTTTTGATACCAATAGCAAAGTGTGAGAACCACTCCATAGCCTAACCACCTAGACTTCTTGGGAATAGACACATGAGATATGTTTGATTATGCATAAATTCCATAGACAAGGCACCAAATTCTCACAAATAATCTTGGGGATTAGTAGTTCCAAAGTATTTATCATACTTAGATAACTCAACTCCTCTTAGAAAAGGAGGAATGTCTATACTCTTATCAAAAGGAAATAGATAAAGATAATCTAAGGTGTATGTTTTTGTAGGTTTTTCTTTATCACACATCATTTGAGCTAACTAGTCTTGCATAATTTTCAATTGATTTTGCAATTTGGAAGTTTCAATTTCCTTTTCAAGTGTAATGATAGTTTCAATGTTAAAGTGATGAGGCATCTTGGCTCCCTCTTAGGAAATTTTGAGAAAGTATTTATCTTTCTTTTCATTAAGCAAGATTTCCATAACCTTTTGGAAGTTTTTGTCCTTACAAAATTTCTTGATATGATCAAGGAGTATTTATATACCTTCTTCATTCTCATCAGTAAAGAGAGATTCCTTATGCCATTCATTCCTATGTTGATCTTGGTCTCTACTTTGTTTAGTTTCTTGATCAACCAATTTAGGAATGTGATAAGTTTCAATGTGTTTTGGTTGAAAAGGTTGTCTAAATAAAATTTCAACTATATTGTTTGGAGACATATAACCTTTGCTAGTTTTAGGATCTTCTTGATACAAGGGGTTCCTAGTTTGTTGTAAGTTTATAGATAACATTCTCTAAACACAAGATGATCTAATAGGTGAGGGAGATCATGAAAATTACTCACTAGATGAACTAGAGATAGACCATGTGTGAACTAAAAAGTGACCTCTACCATGATTATGACTCCTAGCTCTACCTCATCTAGGCATAAGGGCATAAAACATGTTTCCACTTCTTGTTGCCACAGTCATAGACAAGAACAAAAAGAAAAAACTTAAATAGGGACCACACTGGAACATAGTCTCAAAAAAGAGAAAGATAACTATATTTTATACTAAGGTATAAGTTTTATAAGTAATAGTTAGCATAGCCAAATATTATGACTATCATGACAGGAAGTATGACAAGTAGAAGAGACCAAGGACAAAATAAACAAGAGACAAAACTAGTTTGTGTGTAGGTCATAAGTCATTAGCTAAGCAAGAAGCCATTATTTGACACTATTTGCAAACAAAGAAGAGGTACAATGTTGTAGATAAAAAACTAGATTTAGTGTTTAGGTAGCTTTGATAGAAAAATTTGGTAGTTCATAGGAAAAATTTCATGCGAGGATTCCTAGGGAACTGCGCAAAAATAAAGAGAGATAGGAAAATATACAAAATAGAAAGTTTTCAAAAGATTTCTCACACAAGGACCTATATAGATCTATATGAGGATGTGCTACACTAAAAATAATATAGGATTCTAACAACTACATAAATCTATAAGATGTTGTGTGGAGATTCTCACAAGACTAGACAAAAACTAGGATAGGGCCATGCGAATCAATGTATAACAAAAATTCTTGTGCAAAATTTTTTAAAATTGGGCACAAAATTAGGGACCAGACTAACAAAGGAGACTAAATTTTGAAGAGATTTTGCAAGTTTTAGGCAAGTAAGACCATTTTCAAGTTTTGGACAACAATTTGGTTATTTTTAACAAGACAGTTGGTTTTCACATAAACATGGGAAGCAAGCAATTGCTCTAAACAACCTAACCAAGGAAAAAGAAACTCAGAGGGGTGGGGGAGTCTTGAACTTTACTTTTTTTAATAGGTCTAGACAATTTTTAAAGACTCAATAAGAAACACACTTTTATCCCTAAAACAAAAATTGGTAGAGAAGGAAAAACCTTTGTCTCACAACTTATGTGCATGTGTTCACCTCACACAGCCATGTCACCCCACTAGAGGGTGCATGTGTTTCTGGTGCATTCCAAGGGCTCAATAACATATATGTTGAATGAACACCCTTATGGAAGGGGTCAAGCATGTACACCACCTTTGAACACCCAAGTACATGCCTATGGTGAGTTCTACAAGAGAGATTCTTCTCCCTCCTTGCATAAAGATTATGTCCCATTTTAGAGGTTAAATGAGTAGCAAATAACTAAGAAGTTTTTACTTGGCTTCCACTCATATTAACCCCTGATGGATTCAGAAGTGAAGTTGAGGCTTGCAGCCCACACCAACATTTGTAAGTGCACACACTTGACTAGCAAGATTGGGGCTGGCACCGACCAGTGTAGTTTACAAAGCCTCTTTTTGATATGTGATATTAGAATGAAGAGGAGGAAATTAATATGGCTTTGGAGTCTTTCACTTAACAAATATTCTTTATTAGAGTGAGGTGGAATCTCTAATGAAAGGAGTTTTCTCACTTTAGTCATTCCCAGAGGTTGGATCACTTTGGCAAGCCCTCTAAAGGTTGACTCAGATTGTTGGTTTGGATCTAAGGGTTCAAGTTTCTGATTTTCCTTAAGGGAAAGAGCATACTCCTCTACCTTGTCACCTTACCCAAACATGAAAGACATGCTAACTACTGAGTTAGCTTATTCATACCACCTTGTCCTATTCCAAGACTTTGATTCCCTAAAGGAAATCATCATCTCTTCATTAAAGGATTTGTTTGGAAGAACCACTAACTTGATTGCCTCCCTTGGGTACCATCTTTCAAAGGCTTCTAGGTTTCTAATTTACCCTTGGGCATCACTTTGAAGTGGTAAAGAGCATACTCCCCTATTCCCCTATCTTGTACCCTACGAAATTCACAAGTCCTATTGATACTATGTGTGTCCAGAAAGCAATAAAGAAAACACAATGTTTTAAGTGGGTTTGAAATGAGTCTTCAACATGTGTATCTTTGACAAAGCATCTTGCAATCACACTATTAGTACTTGTTTCAAGTGTTTTGATAAGGCATCTTCAACATACATCTTGCAAACCACTATCAAGATGTTTGAAAACTAGAAATTAGAAATAAAATGCTTTAGAAAACATTATTTGTCAAATAGAAGCTTAACTATGGGACAATAAAATTAAACTTTTTTTGTTCTTTTCTATACCCATAAAATAGCTTAGAAAATGTTAAGCTTTTGAAAATTAGAAATTGAAAGTGAAAATGCTTTAGAAACCATTATTAGTTAGATCATCGTGATAGAAAGAATCTGAAAGTTGCAAAATGCAATTGCTGATGTAGAATGTTGCACAAAATTTTGCATAGTCTTGTGCAAGAAACTGCAAAATTATACACTTTTTTGTTTGAGGAAGTGTAGAATAGGGAGCTAAAACTTGATTTCTTCAGCAAAAAATGAGATTTCTTGCACGAAAATATGGAAAATGTTATAAACGACTATGACAAAATAATTAAAAATGTAGAAAATAGAGTAAATGAGGCCAGAAAAATTGGTTTTTTAGCCCCACGGTGAGCGCCAAAAATGTATATGTGAAATGTGGGCCTCATATCCTCACACATAGTTCAACATGGTCATTATCTGAAAGATCATCCCAAAATGAGTATGAGATTATTCATTTGAGCAATCCAACAGTTTGACCTATTGCCTTCTACCTAGAAGGATTTTTACTTTTCTCTCAGAATGAGAAGCGAGCAACCAAACCTGTAGAATGAAGGATTTTAATCTATATGAGATATGCAAGATTAATCTAAATGTATGAAAGATTATTCTAAGAATAAGAGAGATGAATTAATCTAAAATGGATGCATTATTAAACTATATGAGATTGATATGCGAGAATATTAAGCTAAGAGTACAAGAGAAAATGAGTAGATATTCTAGCATAAGTTTGATGCAAATTCAATTCTACCTCTCTAATGAGGAATGGAGAGCTTCTTAAATAGAATCCAAGAGGTGATCGACGATTGAGATTAATAAGAATGGATGATCAAGTTTGAAGAGGAGACTCAGTCATAATGGGAACTTCCTCACAAAAAGGGAGTTAACTAGTTGCCTTTGAGTGATAAAAGGAGTTAATTGATTTAATTAGAGTGATAAAAGGAGTTAACTAATTTAATTCCTTTTCTAATTTTAGTTCACTCAAAGTTTCCATTTCTAAACTAAAGAGAAGATTTTGGAGAGAATATTTAATTTAATAAAATAGAATATGACTTCATAAATTAATAAACTTTAATTAATTGAACAATTAAATTCAATAATTAAAAAGAGAAGATATCTTATTAAATCAAATATATTTAATTCCTTTGTAGATTAACTAAAGAGGTAATTTTAATTAAATTAAATTATGAACACTTATAATTAAATTAAATTAAATCAATAGGTTTATCATAGCTAATTTGAGCTAATATTTAGGAATTAAATAAATAGTGTGATTAATGCAGATTAGCATTTTTGTCATTTGACACCCACGTCAAGTAGCAATTATCAGAATTAGAATTGCCTAGTAAAATAGGACTTACGAATAATTGAATAGACTAGAATTGGTTAATATTGGAGTATTACAGATGGCAACAGTGATGAAAAACCATCTAAGTTCCAAGAATACCAAGTAAACTTCCACTTCTAATTCTTGATCATATCTCTCCCCCATTCCTTAGGATTTATTTTCATGCATACTCTCCCCTATGCCTTAGGAGATGTTTTTCATGCACATCTCTCTCCCATTAACATCAATGTCAAAGGTGTCAATCATGATACCAATTGTTAATCAACTACTACAAGCCATTAAGAAACTTTAAAAAATACCAAATACCAAGAGCTCTCAATGACTGAGTACATACCAGATACACCCCCATACAAGAAGCACCATCATTTAGTCTAGTCAAATAATTGTTGGAAATATTCTTAAAGGCTAAGTTATTGAGAGGGGAGGGTCAATTAGTAACATTTAAAACTTATAAAACTTTAGTCAAATTAACAACCAACCCAATATGAAAATACTGATCTAACTGCATGCATGAGAAACTAAAAAAAATGAAAGCATACATAACACTTTGACACAAATATTTTGTAACCCAAAAAAACCTTTCAAATAGAAAGTAAAACTAGTGTGGTGATGATACCCACAAGCTTAAGTATTCTAGTATAAAATTGGCTTGTTAAGGGTTACATTAATCACGTGTGATGATCTACCTTGTTAGGAGCAATAAGGACTATTGGGTCCACCTTGTTAAAGGATTTACAAACATACAATGAAGTATGCACTCGATAAAGAGATTTTCATAAGATTGTTAGGTTTAGCTTGTTAAAGAATTTTATTGATCCACCTATTAGGATGAAGTAGTTCTAATCTCTGATATGCAACTTGGTTTACTGAATGAGATTCCTCTAAGTGTTCAAATCACGTTGCTATAATAGTTGAATCTTTGTTGCTCCTTATACTATTTTAGCCTTTGTAATTCACAATTTTTGCTCTTACATCACTTCCTTATTTATCTCATGCACTCATTGGATGTGGTACAATACATTGTACATATATATATCAATCCAATTATACAATTACAAAGTCAACCACACTATAAGTTTACTCAAATATTACAAAGTTGACTCAAATTTGGACACTTGGGTTCTAAAGACTGACTCAATGAAGTTGTGACACTCAACATCCACTATCACTGCTTAGCATCATCATGCACTCAATAGATGTAGAAGCTTAGTCCATACTGATCATTTCCAAGTAGTCTCAAACTCAATCTACACTAGTGACTTAGTTAATACTATGAAATTCATCATATAAAGTGAATCACTTTTTTACCACTACATAGCTCGGTAAACACTATCACCTTGAGCTTAGCATAAACTAAGTCACTTGGTTAACAATAGGTAGCTTGATTAAAACTGGACTTGCATCACATCAACTTCAAACTTAGTAAGCACTACACAGCTCAGTTTACAATGTTAAACTTGGCATACACTGAGATGCTTGGTTTACATTGCTTATCTTCACAATAACTATAACTACTCAGTATAAATTGGAATTTTTCCAAAGGACTCGGTAGCAACTGTAGAACTCGATGACAACTAAAATACTTGGTTAACACTGTTAACTATACAATAAGCTTGATCGATACTTACAATATAAATAAGTGTATGTCACTAATAACAAGCTTGACTAATATGTCAACAATCTCCCCCTTTGGCATTAGTGACAAAAATACTAATTAGCCAAAACTAAATTCAAAAAGTTCCTGAATATCTTTATCCATCACCTTGTGATTCTAGCTCGGTAGAGTATACTATTTTTTTTTTTTTAGATTTTTCAAATTTGGTTTTGTAAGATATATTTGTGTACATGATAAGTCTCCTATATAGTATACTACACATCTGAATACATCTCCTTTCTATATACAATCTTCTTTAAATCATTATTTACATTTATCTCACATCTATCTCCCCCATTTCCTTTTTAGCTTATATATTAATTCTCATATCTTTCTCCCCCATAACTCATCATTCCTATATCTTCTCTCCCTTTTTGACAATAATGCCAAAGATTTATTCTATATATTTACATATTAATGCCAAAATGAGACAAAAAGTTTGAATGTGCCTTGAGTATGATAGCCAAATTTTTGTCCCAATTGTCCTACAAGACCTTGCATGTGTGTAATGCAATCTACACTTTTGCTAATAACACAATCATGGGGTATACTATAGAGAAGTTGTTGTCATTGATGAGAGTTTATAAATGTGCAATATGTTTTTTTAGTGCAGCCATGTTAGGGAGAATCATATTTTGGATATCTACCAATGTAGATCTAATTATACCTTCTTCTTTAAGAAATTATACATGTATATTTGTCAAAAATCTAATCTTATGAAATGAGTAGAGCTTGAACTAGGGTCAAGCTACAACTGTTGAGCACTTGCTTTGAGATCTTCATCAATCTTGGACAGTTTGTCCTTAATTTCCTTAGTGAAATTTGAAACATCACGTAACTTACCAAAAAGCAGAGTGAAATTTGTACAAGAGGTTTCCAGAGAGCTCAAAATAGTAGAGAGTTCTACTTGGTAGATGCTAATCTATTGAGCAATGTGCTCTAACACCTTATTCTCAAACTTTTTCTTTGCATTTTGTAATAATTTATCCTATCCATCTGAATCTTCATTAAACTTCTAGACTACCTCTTCTAGTTGATACAAAATTGGTTAAGATGAATTAACCTCTATACCTATAGCCTCTACCAAAATATTCTTAGCATCCTCAATGATTTTAAATTCTTTGTCTCTTTCCTCTCTTTGCCATTGTTGTTTGCCTTTCTTTTGGAGAAGTTCATGAAATGTTCACATTTGATTTGGATTGAGTTTGGATATGTACCAATTCAGTATCACTATATTCTCATCAAGGTCTATTTCCTCCTTTTCTTGTCCTTGGCCCAAAAATTTTGTGCTCAGTTGAGGGTTGGTCTCAACTATCCTTACACTTAACTAGGAATGTAAACAATAGTAGACATAATAGGACTAGCTGGAAAAATTGATACTACACTTATTATAGAAATACCTATAGTAGTCAATATTGATGTATCAAAAATTGATGTGTCCAAAACTATTGTATCCAAAATGGTAGAAGAGGTGAGAGTTTGTATCATAGTAGATGAAGTGGAGATCACTTCAGTCAATGATGTACTGAGTTGAACTAGTGCAAAGATTGATTAGATGTTAGTGTTGTCATTGGTAGTCACAATCAATCCTATTGAGGCTATCTCTACACTTTTTGTTGTCACTATTTTTCTTAGAGAGTGAGGAAGTGAGGTAATAACTGCCATAACAATCTTAACTTGGTTAGTTTCCTCACCATTCTATGTTTCTTTGTCAGTAGCCTCATGCTCCTATTCCTCTTCACTATCAATGTTATCAAAATGTGTTGTTTCTTTATCATTTCCCTTCTTCATCTTTCTCTTATTTATCATCATCATCATCATCTTTTACTTCAATAGAAATATCACTCAATTTACTAAGATGATGTACATTCTTCCATGTATTTGTTACATTCCTTACAACATGCTCAATATCTTTCATCAAAACCAGACACGTGTTGAATTTCAGAGTTAATTTCTCCTCATTTTTCTTTAGAGATTCCCTAACCTCCTTTTCTTTTAAGCTCATAATAAGCTACCTCAGGGTTTTCCCATAGATTTCTTTTATAGTTTTCATGGAAAACTCCCATCTTGGCTTAATCTTATCCATCAAAATATTAGGAATCTGAGAAGTAAGTTGGTCAAGTGAGTATTTCCACTTACCCATTTTGTCCATCACCAAGTCTTCAATCTACTTCTATTCTTCCTCAGACCTAATTTCATTCTATAATGCTTTAAAATTTGTTATACCAACCCCTTCCTATACTTCTTTTAGTCTATCTCAGAAGGTGGGTGGAGATTTTATGAATATTATATCTCCTCCTTCCTTATCAACTTTCTTCTTTGAGGATCTTCTAATAAACACAACAATGGATGACTTGGTAGGCTTGGTATGTTAGAAATGCTTTAGAATAACTGAAGGGGGGGGAGGTTGAATCAGTTATTCAAGGTCCAAACATCCTAATAAAACTTTTTTATCAAGTAAATTGAGCCCATTAAACTGTTCATTCATCCAAGCTTAAACTTTTGTACTTTGCAAGTTATTGTAAACCAACATGCAAGCAACACACATGAAAGATCAACACATAACACAGTGATTTACGTGGAAACCTAATTTGGGAAAAACCATGAGTAACATGCTACTCAATTCTCACTCTTTTGAAGTGATGCCCTATGAAAGATCTACCTTGTTAAAGGCTACAACACACTGCTAAATGTGACTTGGATAGAGGATTCAACCAAACTATTAGAAGTGGGCCTAGTTAGAGGACTTTAGAACATTCATTTGAAATGCCACCCTATGAAAGGATTTACAAATGGATGTTAAACCAACCTAACTCCATAGTATTCTACCCTAACTAATACAATTGTTAGAGAGTAACAATAAGGGGTTTTGACCTAATTATAATTCACAACTTAACTTGCATATTTAAGATCTCTGTTCAACTTATAACACTTTGCCTAGCTTTTAGTCTCTATAGCTCTGATCTAGCTTGTCCTCCTCTCAAGCTTTGTCTCCTTGAGTCTCCATGTTTAATGTACTTGTGTAATATCTATATGACCACTTATTGAAGTAGAGTCTCTATGATCTATTCTTTCTTCTCCTTGATGTCTTCTCCTTGACATCCTTCAATCACTTCATAATTTGACACACAAATTTTTTTAGCTTCTTGGCTTGTGACTCCTTAAATAGAAATCTAGAATTTCCTTTCCCACTTGATTCTACCCTCCTTTAATTTCAATTTGAATGGATTAGGTAGGATTCAATGAATCTAACCCACATCTCGTTCCTTCTAGAGACATCTCGAAGAATCCTCTTGAATTCACCCAAAAATTATTTACCTAAAATTTTGTGCCTCCAACTCGTCATCCTTATCCTCCATCTAGATCAAAAAATTCAAGGTAACAACCTTGTAAGAATAGATTTGGAAAATCTCTAACTTTTCCAATAATAGAGTAGCTCGACACTATTGAAATTCTAGTGCTTGACACATACTATGTTACTTGGAACCAATTACATTTTACTGATGCTCAACACCTACTATGAATTCACTCAACATCTACTAATTTTTCGTAATGCTCAACACCTAAACACACTTGGCTCCTTTTGTATCACTTGGCACACACTAAATTTTGCATTTGCTTGGCACTAACCAAAAATTTGCTCGGCTCAAACTAGCTTGCTTAACACTCACTAATGAACATAGTTGAGCTTTACAGTCAATCTTATTACAACTTATTCTTTCACTATTTTTAAGTGTGGCCAACCTCTATATCTTTAGGTATATTATCAATACATCATTTTACCAATTTCTTAACTAATCCTTGCAGTTCATTATAAAACCATAACTCAACCTTTCCCTTAGGTGCTTTTGTTACATCTTTTTTATTAGATCCTCTTCATCAATCAACTAAGTAATAGTACTTGGATCTTATATGCAATTTTCATTCTAGCAAATAGTAGGTTTGACATAAAATGACAAAACAATGATTGAAAACATTCTTCATCAACAATTTCCCTCTTTGTAGTCAATCTTCTTTTTACAATGATCTTTTTAATTAGATTTCAAATAGTCTCCCTCTTTGGCATTGATGTCAAACCAAACTATTCAACCAAGTTATCAAAATGCTAACTAGGTTAGAACAGTAAGTCAAATGCCAAAAATAAAAATATGTTACCATTAGTTTTCACATCTCCCTCTTTAATTTGTATCCTGATTACTTTACTTTTGCTTCTCCCTCTTTGATGTTGTTTCCTCTTTCTTTTCTGCTATATCTTCTTGAACATCCTTTTGTCTCCTTCTTTTATATGATTTCTATTTACCATTGTTTTCTTTTGGTCTTGTATTGCTCTTGACTCCCTCTTACATTATTTCTCCTTTTCTATGCAATGTTCATGTTCTTCTATTCTGGTATCAACTACTTCTCTCTCTATCCAATTAAATGTTGCTGATCTATTTCTTCCTACTTCTCCCTCTTTGAAAATAATGCCAAAGACATACTATTTTAGCATCTTATCATGCAAGTATAGCATCTATAGGCACTCCAATTTCTCCCCCTATCACCTTACTTTGCAACTAATTTGGAACTTTAGTACTTGGATTACTTTAGGCATGATCCTAAAGTAAATATCCTTTTCATCAAATCACAACATTTCAACAATCAACTCATTTGATGCAAGGCAATCTTTGTCATTACTTAACTAGCCTTTGCTAGGTGTATCATCCCTAACTTACTTCTAAGATATTCAAATGCATCTTTAGGTAATGCTTTTGTGAAGATGTCAGCAATTTGTTCCTTTGATCTGACATATTCCATCCTTACTTGTTTTTCTTCCACCAATTCTCTTACATAGTGATACTTAATTGAAATATCCTTTGTTTAAGCATGCATCACAAGATTCTTTGATATGTTGATGACACTTGTGTGATCACAATAGAGTATCAAAGGTTTAGTTACATCTTCTTTCATACCTTGTAGTAGATGTTTGATCCATACAACATTGGTTCAATTGATAGAAGCTACAACATACTTAGCTTCTACTATGGATTGTGAGGTACAACTTTTCTTTTTTCTAGTCTAAGTAATCAATCTTTTACCTAAGAAAAGTGCTCCTCCACTAGTACTTTTTATGTCATCAATATTACCTCCCTAGTTTGCATTAGTGTAGGCCTTCAACTTAAACTTTTCACTCCTCTTATAATATAATCCAAAGTCATCAGTTCCTTTTAGGTACGTCAGTATTCTTTTTACTACCATCAGATGATTTTCTCTTGAATTTGCAAAAAATCTTACCACTATTCCAACTATTAATATAATGTCAGGTCTACTATGCACAACATAATACAATTTTCCAATTATTGATCTATATATTATTTGATTCACTTCAGTTGAATCATCATTCTTGGATAACTTAAGTCTTATGTGTTGGAATTAAAGATAGAGTAACTGAAAGGGGGGGGGGGGGGGGGGGGGGGGGGTGAATCAGTTACTAACAAAAATTAATCCCAACAGATCCCTTAGATGTCTTAAAGATCTAGTTCTTGCTTGTACTTGATAATTTTTTTTGTAACTCGGTAAATTAAACTATTACTTTCTTTTCAAGCATTCATGCATGTAACTAAAAATAAAGTGAACACAAGAGACACCAGATTTAACATGGAAACTCAATATGGGAAAAACCACCAAGTAACTAGTCACCAATTTTTCACTCTTCTGAAGTGAGCCCTATTAGGAGCCAACCTTGTTAAAGGTTACAATAAAAACTATTAGGTGTGACCCTATTAGAGGATTTAATCACCCTATTAGGAGTGGCCTTGCTAGAGGTCTTTAGAACAATTCAACTGAACTGTCACCTTGTTAGAGGATTTACAAAATGGCTCTTAAACCAACTCTATTAAGAGATTTGAAATCACTACTACAATGGTTAGAAAGAAACAATGAATTGACCTAAACAAGATGCAACTAAATTTGCTGGTTACAGGTTTCTGTTCAGCATTATTAGATCCTCCTTGATCAAATATGGCTCTACTGCTCCTCAATGATCTCTGATCATCCTTTAATTTTGCTTCCACAATAATCAATCTTCATATCACATTAACTTCTCATCCTTCCATTTCATACATTTTAGAATTCACAACTTGACCTCTTACTTATACCATTCAGATTGTCAATTTGGCCCATTTACATTTTACATTTACCAATAAACTGTACATCAGTCGGCTACAGATATTACTCTAAAAAAATAAACATTATCTCTTAAAACAATTAAATCCTTTACTGGCCGACCTTGCTTGGTAAATATTGCTTTTGGAAATTTCTTGAGTTAACCATCTTGACTTGGTTAACATTGCAATATACTTAAAATCCTTTGGCTACCAAGTTTTCTTGGTAAGAACTAAATCCCCGGTAAGCACTGTTTCTTCCAAATTACCTTTGATGACTGAGTGAACTCGGTAAGAACTGCTTCTTCTACATTACCTTTGATGATCGAGTGAACTTGGTAAGAATTGCTTCTTCCACATTACCTTTGATGGCCAAGTGAACTTGGTAAGAACTACTTTTTTCACATTACCTTTGATGACCGAGTGAACTCAGTAAGAACTGCTTCTTTTCTTTCCTGACCTTTTGAGCTCGGTAGTCACTATCCTTTGCCTTGCTAATCTTTTGAGCTCTATAGACTTTGTCCTTTGTCTAGCTGACCTTTTGAGCTCAGTAGACACTATTTGATGACTGATATGAAATTTGTGTGACATCAAAGACAACACACAATTTGAAAAATTGTATCCAACAATCTCCCTCTTTGGCATTGATGGCAACACAAAATGTCATAGCAGGATAAAATTTAAAAACAAGTCTTTTAATGACAATAAAAAACTCCCTCTTTCATAATAATCTCTCCCTCTTACACAACTCTTATTATTTTGTAAATTTCAAAAAGATATGACAATATATTCTCCCTCTTTGACAACACATGCCAAAGACAACTCAAAACAACTGAATAACAGTGTACCTGATGTACTGATTCATATGCAATATCTTCATTGGTTTGTTGCATCAACTAATAGATTTTCAATTCTATTCCCGTTGATACATCACTAAAATATATTTAAGTAAGCTTCAAATAGGGGAATGACCCCTAACTTACCTCTTAGATACAAGAATGCATCCTTAGGTAAAGGCTTTGTGAATATGTCAGCAATTTGTTCCTTTGTATGCACATATTCCAATCTTATTTCCTTAACTTGCACCAATTCTCTAACAAAGTGATATTTTATGGCACTATTCTTGATTTTTGAATGCATCACTAGATTCTTGGAGATGTTAATTGCACTTGTGTTATCACAAAACATAACAATTGGTTCTATGATTTCTTGCTTCATAAGTTTCAATAATTGTTTAAACCACACAATGTTTGAGCAATTTACTGTTGCTGCAACATATTCAGCCTCTACTGTGGATTGAGATGTACAATTATGCTATTTTCTTGTCCAAGAAACCAACCTTTTTTCGAGAAATAAAGCTCCTCCACTTGTACTCTTTCTATATTCAATATTTCCTACCCAATTTGCATTAGTGAACACCTTTAAATCCAATTTTCCTCCAAGTTTATACCATAATCCATAATCTTCAGTTCCTTTTAAGTATCTCATGATCCTTTTGATTGCCATCATGTGATTTTCTTTTGGTTTTGTTGAGAATCTTGCTACAATCCCTACTGCAAGGGTAATGTATGGTCTTGTGTGCACTACATATTGTAACTTTCCAATCATAGATCTATACAATGTCTGATCCACTCCCTTTGATTCATCATCCTTGGTCAGTTTTAATCTAGTACACATAGGAGTCCCAATTGGTTTGCAATCTTCCATACCAAACTTTTTCAGTATCTCCTTGATGTATTTAGATTATGCCATTCTTATTCTATTAAATTTGAAGACCAACAAAGAATTTGGTTTCACCAAACATTGATATTTCAAATTCTTTGTTCATTTGTTCTGAAAATTCTTTGCAAAGATCATCATTTCCTATGAACAAAGTATCATCTACAAATATTTCTGCCAAAATAATCTTATTATCTAGTTCTTCCTTTATGTAAAAACTATTGTTGTCATTAATTCTTTGAAAACCAATCTAAATAAGATAGTTATGCAATCTTTCATTCAATGATCTAGGAGCTTATTTGAGACCATATAATGCTTTATGCAATTTGCAAACCATGTCCTTCTTATCTGGATTAGTGAAACCTTCAGGCTGCTCAATGTAAACCTCTTCCTCCAGTATGCCATTGAGAAATGCTGACTCAACATCCATCTGATAAATTTTGTATCCTTTGAATGTAGCATATGCAAGTAAGGTTCTAACACCTTCCAATCTTGCAATAGGAGCAAAATTTTCTCCATATCTTACACCTTCTTCTTGAGTGTATCCCTTGCATACTAGTCTGGCTTTGTTACTTGATACCTTACCATCTTCATTTAGTTTCTTTTTGAATACCCACTTTGTTCCAATCACATTCTTGTCTTTGGGTCTAGGTACAAGAGTCCATGTTTTATTTTTCTCTATCTATTCTATTTCTTCATTCATAGCTTCAATCCAAATTTCATTGTCTAGTGCATCTTTGACATTTCTAGGTTCAAAATTAGCAAGTAAACAAGTGCCTTTCAACTTACTTCTTGTCATTGTTTCTTCTGATTTATTACCAATGATCTGATCTGGTGCATGATGCTTTCTAAAATACTTGGCTAACACAGGCTCCTCGCATTTTGAATGACTTGCATTGTTATCCTTTTATATCTCATCTTCTAGTTTTGATTCTGGTTGCTTAGGCTTGGTAGATGCTAACTCGGTAGCTTCTGTTTGCAACTTGGGTTCTTGCAGCTTGAGAGGCATTAGCTTAGTTTGAACTTCTTGTGACTTAATAACTGAAGACTCTAGAGTTGAGGATTCCTGAATAATAGGTATACTTAGCATTATATCAAGTTCAATGTAAACAAATCTTTTGTAGTCTTTAGGTTCCTTTTTGCGTTCTTCTTCTGTTCTTTTTGAAAACTTATCAACTTTCACATGTGCACTTTCTATAACTTTGTGAGTAGATAAGTTCAAACATCTATATGCTTTGCTTTTGCAAGAGTATCCCAAAAATATTTCTTCATCACTTTTTACATCAAATTTTCCTTTTCTAGATTCTTTCAAAATGTAACATTTTCTTCCAAATACTTTTAGATAACTTACATTGGGTTTGTAGCCATACCACAACTCATAGGGTGTTTTGAATAAGTCCTTTTTCAGCTGTACTCAATTCAAGGTATGAACTACAGTTTTGATAGCTTCCTTATAGTATTTGATAGCAATGTCTTTCTAAATCATTAAGTTTCTTGCACAATCCATTATAGATCTATTCCTTCTTTTTGCTATTCCATTTTGTTTAGGAGTTCCAGGTGCTGAAACCTATCTTTTGATTCTCCTTTCAATGCAAAAGTTATTGAGCTCATGTGAAATGAATTCACCACCTCTGTCAGACTTTAACCATTTCAGTCTTTTTCCTATTTCCTTTTCTACTCTGGTTAGATACCATTTGAACTTTTCAAATGCTTCTAATTTCTCTCTTAGGTACATGACAATCATCATTCTTGAATAATTTTCAACAAATAGAATGAAGAATTTTTCACCAACATAACTTTCAATGCCAATAGGTCCACACAAATCAGTATGCACAATTTCTAGAACTTCTTTAGTTTGATAGTTCTTGCATTTAAAACTAGTCTTTCCCATTTTACCAATTTGACAATTCTTGCATAAACCAACCTCGGGTTTCTTTATGTAAGGAATACCTCTTACTTTTCTGAATTTACTAATTTTTATTAAGTTGTCAAAGTTTACATGACACAACCTCCTATGCCATAATCAACTTTCTTCAATTTGAGCAATGAAACATGAACATTCACCAAGTTCAAGATAAAATAAGTTACCTTTTATTTGAGTGCCTAATCCAATAAGCTTTCTTTTGCCATCCAGCAATCTTTCTTTTCCATGCATAAATTCTACTTTGAATCTATTATTGAGTAGTTGTGCCACACTCAAAAAATTATGCTTTAGTACTTCTACCCAATATGCATTATCACATACAAGTTCCTTGGTTAGTAAGATTCTTCCTTTTCCTCTTACACTGTCACCATCATAGTCTTCAAAATATTCAAACTTAATTTTATCACTAGTCATGTGATGAGAACAACCACTATCTATGATCCATGTATTATTTCTGCTCATATGTGAAATGAGTGTCATTTTCTCATCATTATCAGACTCATCTTTTACAACAATGTAGACAATTTCATCTTCTTCTTCATCATCAGAATCATTATAATCTTTTGCCATAAAACATGTTTTCTTACCTTTATCCTTGAATGATTTGAAGTCTTTCTTGCCATTGTACTTGTGACCTTTCTTCTCATCTTTTTTTTTGTTTATTTGGGCACCTAGCAGCAATATGTCCAATTTCTTCACAAGAAAAATAGATTAGAGGAACCTTACCTTTGTATTTCCCTTTGCCTCTTGAATATTTTCTTGCTAGTAGAGCTTCAACCACTTCAAGATCATTGTCTGATTGTGGATCCTTTATTTTTTTCCCTTTTTCTTTGAGTGAAAGCTTGGCTCCAAATGTTGATTCAACGTTCTTAGTAGCTAGAACATAATTCTCATAGTTGTCTAGCTCAAATGCAGTTAATCTTCCAACTATGGCCTCTAAATTTATTTTATGATTTGCCTCACATCTCTTTTCTTGAATTTTAGAGACTCTGATTGCATAAATGAGAAGTAGAGCTCTAAGAACTTTACTTATAACTGTCTCCTCACTAATATCTCCTCCAGATGCTTTGATTGCACTAACACATGCTTTAACTCTTTGAACATACTTTGCAATGTTTTCATCCTCTCTCATCCTCATTTGATCAAATTGTCCTCCCAAACTTTCTGCTTTGGCTCTTCTCACATTATCATCTCCTCCATAGATTTCTTTCAGCTTGTTCCACATTTCAAAGGCAATTTTGCAATCCTTGATGTCATCAAATTCTTCATAACTCAGAGCAGATGCTATAGCTATCATCATGTTATTGTGAGTCTTCTTTTCAGCAATATCATTGATAGATAATGTACCAAAAGGTTCTTCATATTTTTCATCAAGGTACTTTAGCCCTGTATCACCAATAGAAGCTATATGAAGCCTCATCAATCCTTGCCATGCTAAGAAGTTGTCCCTGTTAAGTCTTGGAATTTCTCTTTTGTAAGACATTCTAATCTTTAGCTTAGATCCTTGAAATATTTTCTTGTAAGCACCAATAGCTCTGATACCAATTTTTTGAATTAAAGATAGAGTAACTAAGAGGGGGGGGGGGGGGGGGGGTGAATCAGTTACTAATAAAAATTAATCCCAACAGATCCCTTTAGATGTCTTAAAGATCTAGTTCCTACTTGTACTCGATAAAAAAATTTTGTAACTCAGTAAATTAAACTATTACTTTCTTTTCAAGAATTCATACATGTAATTGAAAATAAAGTGAACACAAGAGACACTAGTTTTAATGTGGAAACTCAATATGGGAAAAATCAGCAAGTAACTAGTCATCAATTTTTTACTCTTCTGAAGTGAGCCCTATTAGGATCCAACCTTGTTAAAGGTTAAAATACACACTATTAGGTGTGACCCTATTAGAGGATTTAATCACCTTGTTAGGAGTGGCCTTACTCGAGGTCTTTAGAACAATTCAACTAAACTATCACCTTGTTAGATGATTTACAAAATGGTTGTTAAACCAACTCTATTAAGAGATTTGAAATCACTGCTACAATGGTTAGAAAGCAACAATGAATTGACATGAACAAGATGCAACAAAATTTGTTGGCTACATGTTTCTATTTAGCATTATTAGATTATGCTTGATCAAATATGGCTCTACTGCTCCTCATGATCTCTGATCATCCTTCAATTTGGCTTCCACAATAATTAGTCTTCATATCACATTAACTTCTCATCCTTCCATTTCATACATTTTAGAATTCACAACTTGACCTCTTACTTATACCATTCAGATTGTCAAGTCGACCCATTTACATGTTACATTTACTGATAAATCATACATTAGTCAGCTACAAATATTGTTCTAAACAAATAAATGTTTTCTCATAAAATAATGAAATCCTTTACTGGCCGACCCTGCTCGGTAAATACTACTTCTAAATTTTTTTTGAGTTAACCATCTTGACTCAGTTAACATTGCAACATCCTTAAAATCCTTTGGCTGCCGAGTTTGCTCGATAAGAATTGAATCCCTTGGTAAGCACTACTTTTTCCAAATTACCTTTGATGACCGAGTGAACTTAGTAAGAACTACTTCTTCCACATTACTTTTGATGACTGAGTGAACTCAGTAGGAACTATTTTTTCCACATTATCTTTGATGATAGAGTGAACTCGGTAAGAACTACTTCTATTCTTTGCTGACCTTCTAAGTTCGGTAGTCACTATCCTTTGACTTGCTGATCTTTTGAGCTTGGCAGACTCTATCCTTTGTCTAGCTAACCTTCTGAGCTCGGTAGACACTATCTGGTTATTGATATGACATTTGTGTGACATCAAAGATAATACACAATTTGAACAATTGTATCCAACACTATGACCATTGGTGTACTTACTAGTTTTGAATCTTCTAAGCCAAATGTGTTGAGTAACTCCTTGATGTATTTTAATTGGGTCACAAATATTCCATGTTTTAATTGATGTATTTGAAATCCAAAAAAGAATTTGATTTCTCCAAACATTGACATTTCAAACTCATATTTCTTTTGATCAGCAAAATCTTTGCATAGAACATCTTTTTTTCAAAATATTATATCATCAACAAAGATTTCAGATATCAGAATCTCTTTACATTTTTTTGCCTTGATATACAGGTTGTTGTTGTCATTTGTTCTCTCAAATCCAATCTTCACAAGATATTTTTCCAGTCTCTCATACTATTCTCTAGGTGCTTATTTAAAACTATAGAGTGCTTTGTGTAGTTTGCAAACCATATCCTTGTTGTTGTCATCAACAAATCTCTCTAGTTGATCTATGTAGACTTCCTATTCTAGTATACCATTTAGAAAAGTAGACTTTACATCCATTTGGTAGACCTTGAAACCTTTTTAGGTAGCATATGTAAGTAACATTCTGCATCCTTCCATTCTTACAACAAGGGAAAATGTCTCCCCATAATCCAGTTCTTCTTCTTGTGCATAACCTTTGCAGACTAATCTAGCCTTATTTCTTATGATCTCACCATTCTCATCAAGCTTATTCCTAAATACCCATTTGGTACCAATTACATTTTTATCAGCTGGTCTAGGAACTAGGGTCCAAGTTTTATTCTTCCTTATCAGATCTATTTCTTCTTCCATAGCTTTATACTAGTCATCATCTTCTGGTACATCTTTCACTATTTTAGATTTAATCTTGCTCATCAAATATGATTAATTTCTTAATCTATTCCTTGTCATTATTTTAGCATCCTTGTCAGCAATGATTTTTTCTATAGGGTGATTTCTTCTCACATATCTAGATAGTCTTGATTTTGTCGTTCTTTTCATGTTTAATATTTCAGCTTCAAAATCACTATGCACATCACATATAAGTATTTCACCATCTCTTTCATGTGCACTAACTTTTGAGTTATAATGTGCATTATTTTCATTCTACAACTTGGCTTCTGAATGTAGCTTGACATTCATTGGTTGTGACTCATTTGATAATGAAATTTTTTGTTGATTCTCAACTTGATTGGTAGTTTCATCTTTAGTAGGCATTCCTTCATAGAAATATATAAAATATTTTTACTCTTCTAGTTTCTTAGATTCATCAACTTGGACTTCTGCATTCTCATCAAAATTTATATTTACACTCTCCACAATCTTGTTACTGTTAATATTCAAATACTTATATACCTTCTAGTGGAGTATCCAAGGAATATGCCTTGATCACTCTTTGCATCAAACTTTCCATTTCTGGTATCTTTAAGAATATAGCATTTACAACCAAATACTTTGAAATTTTTACATTAGGTGAATGACCATACCATAGTTCAAAAGGTGTTGCATTTTTACCTTTCCTTACTTGGACTCAATTCAAGTTGTAAAAAATAGTACTTACAACTTCTCTCTAGTACTTCAAAGCAACATTTTTCTCCATCATTAATGTTCTAGCATAGTCTATCACTTATCTATTCCTCCTTTCTACAATTCCATTCTAAGGTGGATTTCTTGGTGCTGAACTTTGTCTTTTTATTCCTTTATCATTGCAAAGTGTCTCAAATTCTTTCAATGTAAACTCTCCTCCTCTGTCTAATCTTAGGCACTTCAGACTCTTTCCTGTTTCCTTCTCAACTCTGGCCAAATAACACTTGAACATTTGAAATGTATCATATTTTTTCTTTAAGAACATAGCAGTCATCATCCTAAGGTAGTCATCCACAAACAACATTATATATCTTTCTCATTGGTAGCTTTGAACTTCATAGGGCCACATAAGTCTATATGGACTAGCTCTAATACTTCTTTGGAAGTGTAAGTTTTACTTTTGAAACTTTACTTAGTCATTTTTCCTAGTTGGCATTATTTGCACATTGTGTTTTTAGGCTTCTTTAGTTTTGGCAACCCCCTAACTTTCTTTCTTTTTGCTAATACTAATCAAATTATCAAAGTTAACATAACACAACATTTTATGCCATAGCCACACATCATCAAGTTTTACAATGAGATAGGTTGCATCTTCCATATCTAGGTAAAATAGATTACTCCTAGTTTGTTCACCTTTTCCTATCAAATTTCCATTAGTATCATAGATTTTGGCAGTTTTGTTTCCAAATTCTACTTTGCAACCTACATTGCCTAACTATGATACACTCAATAGTTTATAGTTCAATCCTTCAACATAGTATGCATTATCACATGAAATTTTCTCTATAAGTTTAATAGAACCTTTTCCTTTGATTTGACATGGAGCATCATTTCTATTTCTAACACTATTTCCATCATACTGAGTAAAGGTAATAAACTTACTTTTATCCCCTATCATCTAATGTGAGCATCGACTATCTATGATCCATTTTTCAATTTTCTTCACACAGGTTATTAGTGTTGTTGCCTCATATTTATCTAATTCATCCTTCATGGCTACATAAAATACTTCATCATCATTATCATCAGAATCTTCTTCTTCAGCAATCTAGCACTTGTTGCCTCTGTCCTTGTAAACTCTACCATCATCTTCTGTTTTGTTTGTGTACTTGTTTCCTTCTTTGTAGCTCTTTTTCTATGTACACCTTGCAGTAATATGTCCTACTTCATTAAAATTAAGACAAATGATAGGCAACTTACCTTTGAATTTATCTTTTCCTCTATGAAATCTTTTGGCCAGTAATGCTTTCAATTGTTCTACATCTTCTTCATCTGTTTTGTTGTCAGTGGATGCATATTTTCCTTTTTTCTTCCTCTTTGATTTCACCTCCTCGGTGTCTTTCAATGTTAGCTTGGCCTTGAAAGTAGATTCAAGACTCTTAGGTTTGTAGTTATCAAAATTGGATAGCTCAAATGCAGTAAGTCTTCCTACTATCCCTTCAAAAGTTAGTGCATTTCTTGGTACACATCTTAACTCTTGTATGGCTGAAACTCTAATAGCATAGATAGGGAGCATGGTTCTTAAGAATTTTCTATTAATAGTGTCATCTTCCAAATGACCACCCAAAATTCTTATTGCACTTACCACTTCTTTCATTCTAGAGGCATATTGGGCAGCATTCTCAACTTCCTCCATTTTCATGTCATCAAACTTTCCTCTAAGGCTTTCTCTTTTTCCTCTTTGAACATTCTGATCTCCTCCATAGATATCAAGAAAGGCTTTCCAAATCTTGAATATAGAGTCACATCCTTTGATGTCATCAAACTCAACATTGTTGAGGATAGAGGCAATCTCTAGCATTGCCTGATTATGCTCCTTCCTTTTAATCAAATCATCTATAGTAAGAGCTCTAGCTAGATCTCCAGGTTCCACTCCAATTGAGGTTTTAGTATAATCACCTATTGATCCAAGGTGTAGCTTCATTAGAATTTTCCATTCAGCAAAGTTATCTCTGTTGAGCTTGGGAACTTCTCTCTTGCACATCTTAATCTTCTCGCTTCTAGTACTTTTAAACCAAATCAGCAGATGGCTCTGATACCCATTGTTAGAAATGCCTTAGAATAACTAAGAGAGGGGGGGTTGTGGTGAATCAGTTATTCAAGGTCGAAATGTCCTAATAAAACTTTTTCATCAAGTAAAGTAAGCCCATTAAACTGTTCATTCATCCAAGCTTAAAATTTTCTACTTAGAAAGTTACTGTAAATCAACATACAAGCATAACACATGAAAAATCAACACATAACACAATGATTTACATAGAAACCTAATTTGAAAAAAACTACGAATAACATGCTACTCAATTCTCACTCTTCTAAAGTGATGCCCTGTGAAAGACCTACCCTATTAAAGGCTACAACACATTGTTAAATGTGACTTGGTTAGAGGATTTAGCCACCCTATTAGAAGTGGGCCTAATTAGAGGACTTTAGAACATTCACTTGGAATACCACCCTACCAAAGGATTTACAAATGGCTATTAAACCAACCTAAGTCCATAGGATTTTACCCTAACTGATATAATTGCTAGAGGGTGTTTTGACATGATTTAAATTCACAACTTAATTTGGAGATTTCATAACTCTATTTAGCTCATAACACTTTGCCTAGCTTTCAGTCTCTATAGCTCTGGTAGCTTTTACTCCTCTCAAGCTTTGTCTCCTTGAATCTCAATGCTCAATGTACTAGTGCAATCTCTATATGACCACTTATCGAAGCAGAGTCTCTATGATCTATTCTTTCTTCTCCTTGATGTCTTCTCCTTGACACCCTTCAATCACTTTGCAATTTGGCACACTAGTAACTCTAGCTTCTTGGCCTATGACTCCTTAAATAGAAATCTAGAATTGCCTTTCCTACTTGATTATACTCTCCTTTAATTTTAGTTTGAATGGATTAGGTAGGATTTAATGAATATAAACCACATCTTGTTCTTTCTAGAGACATCTTGAAGAATCCTCCTGAATTCACCCAAAAATGGTTTACCTAAAATTTTGTGCCTCCAGCTTGTCATCCTTATCCTCAACCTAGATCACAAAACTCAAGGTTACAACTTTGTCAGCTCAGATTTGGTGAATCTCTAACTTTTCCAATAATACAGTAGCTCGACACTATTGAAATTATGGTGCTCAACACATACTATGTTACTCGGCACCAACTACATTTTACTGATGCTCAACACCTACTATGAATTCACTTAGCATCCACTAAGTTTTCCTAATGCTTGGCACCTAAAGTTTTCTTGGCACCTAAACATGTTTAGCTCCTTCTGTATCAATTGACACACCCTAGATTTTGCATTTTCTCAGCACTAACTTAAAATCTGCTCGGCTCGAACTAGCTTGTTTGACACTAACTAATCAATTTAGTTGAACTTTGCAGTCAACCTTATTATTACTTCTTCTTCCACTATTTCTAAGTGTGGCCAACCTCTATATCTTCAAGTATATTATCAATACATTATTTTACCAATGTCTTAACTGATCCTTGAACTTCATTACAAAACCATAAGTCAACCTTTACCTTAGGTGCTTTTGTTACATATTTTTTATTAGATCCTCTACATCAATCAACTAACTGATAGTACTTGGATCTTATAAGAAACTGTCATTCTAGCAAATAGTAGGTTTGACATCAAATGACAAAAAAATGATTGAAAACATTCTTCGTCAACAATCTTCCTCTTTGCAATCAATCTTCTTCTTACAATGCTCTTTTCAATCCGATTCCCAACATGGTAATGATTACCTTGCCCTTCTTCAGTGATTCTTCTTCCTCTAATTCTTTATCATCCTCTTCTTCTTCATCCTCACCTTTTCCCTCGGTCAACAAAAGAGTAGAACTAGTTTCCAAGTTGGCAATTCTTTTCTTGCCTTTATATGTTGCTAGAGGGAGGTTTATTTCTAGTTCTATTTTGGCTTTGGCTTCATCATATGTACCAAAATATGCAGCCTTGGGATTAACTAGTTCATTTACAAGTGCCTCAATAATATCCTTAGTTTCATCTATATTAACCTCATATCCAAGAGGTTTAACCCATGCAATTCTAGGCTTGACTACCTGAATGTATACCTTATCACTATCTACCATGAAACACACATCATCCTTGTAATCTTCAACTCATTTCCTTGGAATCCTAAATCTATTATTAATTTTCTCCTTATATGTATCAAAATATTTATCCATGATTCTATTATAATTATCTCCCATATTAGCAATGTACTCATTAATCTGGTAGGGCACTGCCACATCTTTTCTCCATACAACTGAACATTTTGAAGGGAAGAATTTATGAACATAAAGGAATAAACATGTCAATAGAAAGCCAAATGTACATGGATTTTTCTTTGATTTTCTAATGCTCTCCATGTTCTTATTGAATTGTTTCAATGGTAGCTCGGCAAGGTCAAGAGAAAGATTGTTCTTCACTACATTGTATGCAAGATCAACTGCTTTACACACCATAGTGTTCAACTTGCATGAACTATAGATCTTATGTGCAATGATATGAATACCAAAGTTTAATTCCATGTTAGTGACATTGCTTATATTCATGCCTCTACCATCCCATTCTACTAGGGTTTTCTTCTCTAGTTCAACCTAACCTAGGGTTGGTGTCATTTTAGCATTAGCCAACATTAGAGACCAGTGATGAATCATCTTTTTCATGATTAAATTTGGTTGCTCCAACCATAACTATCAAATTTTCACCTAACTAAGAATAAACCTAATCCATTTCACTTGGAATTTATAGGGCATGTGAGGAATATGTGTCAACCCTTTTGTTTTGAAGTGTTGATGTTAAGGTTTCAAGATACCATTTACACACAACTTTTCTAGGGTTTTGTCCATTTCCAATGTACCAATATCTTGAATCATGCATTTAAAATAATAATGAATGTCATTAATCAATAGTACCTTTTGAGGGATTTGTGACTATGCTCCACTTAGATCTAGGGTTTCAATGATTGCACGAGTGAGCTTGAAGTCTAGAGCTTTCCATTCTACACAACAAACTAACATGTTGTTCCCCACTTTGCCTTTCTACTCCTAGATGCCATCTTCACTTGGAAGGGTTTGAGGTAATTTGCACAAATCATTCAGTAACAAGTCACTCAAACTACTTGGATGCTTTTCAAGATTTCTCTACACAATTTGCACTAAAAAATTCATGGTGAAATGACTTTACTATCATTCCTTTTATCAAATTTCACCATCAATACTTGGTATGAATGGTAGATCAAGCTGACAGATTGTTATCCACTTCCTTGCATTGATTACTTGGTAGAGTCTTCCATCATTCAATAACCATATAAAGTTTAGTTACTCTTGACCCTAAGTAGAGTCTGTGACCCATCCTCACATAATAAGGAAAGTAACTTGGTAGTAACTGGTACCCTTTCACTCAGTGATCCCTTTGTATCTTGAATACATATATGCATCTTTTTTCCTTCTAACTAGAACATAGTTGGATGTGTTCTTTGGTAGCCTAGTTCTAGTTTTCCTTTGAGAAATCAAGTAGAAAGTGTGGAGCCACCCAATTCTTGAGTGACTTTTTCATCATTGTTTGGACTTTGGAACCCATTGTTGTCTCATCTACATTTGTATATTTTCAGCCTTTTACTTCTTTTCATCTTCAATTATACCAGTATTCATATAGTTCTTAGAATGATGACCAAGTTTAGTATAAATGAAACATCTTTTAGTGGTATTTATTTTCCTCATATGATGCTTTACACAATTCATTCCAATATGTCCAAATTCTCCATAGTAATGACATCTACACCAGGTGTTATAGTCCCAACCAAATATAGCTTTCACAATTTATTTTGTTGGATTTAATATCTTAGTTTTGCATTCTGATGACTTGTGTCCATGCTTCTCACATTTGTGATATATGCCTTCAAATCTTGGTTTCTCTTTGCATTCATTTTCTCTATGACCATGTTGATTATAGTTGTAACTTTTTCCATTGAATTTTTATTTTCCATTGCTCCAACATTTGTTTGAAGTATGACCTAACTTACCATAGTGACTACAAGTAGGTCTTTGGTTCTTTTGAGCTCCTTGCTTGGATGATTCTCCTTCTTTTATATATCCAATTCTTGTTTTCCCCTTTTTTCTATAGATATTTTTCTATTCAATTGATTCATGTCTACTTGGGAATTCATCATTCTTTCATTGATTTGTCTTTTAGAGTTTAGGACATTTTGCAATCTTTCATTTTCAGATCTTAGCTTCATGATTTCTTCATTCACATTGGAGAGTTGATCAATGAAGTCCACTTGCTGAAGGGATAGGTGATGAATTTCATTGTTCTTTCCTTCTATCTCTTCTCTTATCTTGTTTTTCTCTTCCATAATTTCACATAATCTTACTAACTAAATTTCTTGCTCTCTTCTTAGTTTTCTTACTTCTTCTTGTAGCAAACCATTCTTTTCTAGGAATTTTTTGATTGCTTCATTGGAAAAATCTAAGCTGCTTATTGAACGAAGGTCTTCAATTCTTTCTTCAATGTAGAGATGATCATTCATTTGAATTGCAAGATCTTTTCTTCTTTTCAAATATTGAGATAATTGTTCCTTTGATTTCTTGAGTTGGACAATAGCCATTTCCAAATCTAGCTTCTCATTGTCAAAAGCCTTGTCAAGTCTAAATATCTCCATGGCCTTTGATCTTCACTCAAGCTATTAAAATTTTCTTTGAGAACCACTAAGTCTTGATACAAATTTTTGGAAATATTCTTAAAGACTAACTTACTGAGAGGGGAGGGGTGAATCAATAACTTCTAAAACTTATAAAAATTTAGTCCAATTAACAATTAAACAAATTTGAAAATACTGATCTAATTACATGCATGAGAAATTGAAAACATGAAACCATACATAACACTTTGACACAAAGATTTAGTGACCCATAAACCTTCCAAATAGAAAGTAAAACTAGGCTGGAGATAATACCCACAAGCTTTAGTACTACAATATAAATTTGGTCTGTTAAGGCTTACATTGATCACTTTTGATGATCTACCCTATTAGGAGCAATAAGGAATGCTAGGTCCACCTTGTTATAGGATTTAAAAACATGTACAATGAAGAATGCACTCAGTAAAGAGATTTGCATAAGACTATTAGGTCTGCCTTGTTAAAGGACTTGACTAATCCACCTATTAGGATAAAGTAGTAGCTGATTTCTGATCTGCAACTCAGTTTGTTGAATGAGATTCCTCTAAGTGTTCAAATCACCTTACTGTAATATATGAATCTTTGTTGCTCCTTATACTATTGTAGCCTTTGTAATTCACACTTTCTACTCTTGTATGATGATCTTACTACTTCCTTATTGATTTCATGCATTGATTGGATGTGGTACATTACATATATCAATCCAATTATACAATTACAAAGTTGGCCACAATACAAGTTTACACAAATATTACAAAGTATAACTCAAATGTAGACACTCAAGTTCTAAATACCGACTCAGTGAGGTTCTAATACTTGGCATCCATTGTCACTACTTAGCATCATCATGCACTCGACAAACATAGAAGCTTAGTCCATACCGATCACTTCCATGTAATCTTGAACTCAGTCTACACTAGTCACTTAGTGAATTATGTTTAAATTTTCATATAAAGTGAATCACTTGTTTACCATTGCATAGCTCAATAAACACTGGGTGATCCCACAATAACGGGTTCCACTTTTTGAACAATTTTGACATTGAAATCAATATTTTTGCAACAAATGTCATGTTCAAGTGACTATATCTCCAAAACTATAAATAATTTCAAGATGACATAAACTAGTGATTTTTAGTACTTTGTTCATACCTTGTAACCATATTTTTTAATCTAAAAAAAAAATTATTTATGTCAAAAAAAAATTATCTCCTCCGAAAAGTTGTACATAATAAAATTCAATATTTTAAAGAGTGACAGTCCGTTTGACACACATAACTTTTTTTCTAGAAATTATAATGAAGTAATTCTTTTAGTGTTATATTTGTAACATCAATATCTAGAGAATGCATTTGGTTTGATTTATTTTGGTTGAATATTGTATATTTTATGAAGTTTTGAAGTGACATGAACCATAATTCAGACATACGTTCCGTTTGACACAGATAATTTGAAGTCAATTTATCATAAACCTTTTTGGTTTTTTTTTTAATAGAAAGGTATTCAATAAGCTAGTTCCCACATAGTTTTCAAAAAAAAATTGACCTAATTTACTAATTTTCTCGAGGTGTCAAAGTCGGTTGATGTTCAATCGGTAATGAACCTATAATGAGTTAAACTCATATTTGAAAGTCTTAATGATTAAAATATGTATTAAAATTATAGTCATTGGAAAGCTTGCTCCGAGAAGCACATTTTTAAATTTTTATTTTATAGTAGGAGATCATTCTCCTGCAATTATGGAGGTCAAAAGAGCAAAAAAAAAAAATGAGAAAAGGTTAAAATTTTTGTAATTTTACCCCCCAAATTTTTTTGGTGGCCACAAAATTTGGGGGGTATGTTTGCGCAAACATGTCTGATGTCAACATGTTCATGTGAACAGTCTAAAAAATCCAAAAAAGTTTCCATTTGTAAAACTATTTGCCATCAACCTAACCAGTAGTGCATTGTTTGTCTTTGCCATGAATTTCGTTTGCAAAATCGAAGACATCAATGTGGTAAAAAAATTGTACATCTAAATTATTTATTTATTTCTTTCATTAGTGAAGTTGTTTTATGGATGCATTGAAGTTAAATTAAAAATTAGTAACACATTAATGGTGTTAAAAAATGTATATTCTTATTGTGTTACTAATGGTCTCCTTGCAGCATGTGGCAATTGTGGGATGAAGACATGAAAATAACAAACTACTAATGCTTGCTTTGCAAGACGTTGTCGAAGACCATTGTGTGTTTGTCAAAATCATGTGTGTGGATTTATTAGATTAAATAACACTTTTTTTTGTGCATAAAATGAACTTTTTATTTTCTATTTAGCATGTCTATAGTGTTTAAATCCTTAAGAGTTGCATTGGACGTATCCTCTCCCCTCACCATTCGTGGATCTTGGGTGTAAGAGAAATCCATGTAACTTCTATAGGAGGCCTGCCTTGGACCAAGATACTTGATATTGGGTATGCCAGGGGACAACCTTAGAGAAATAATAGGCCAAAAGCTAGGTCAATGTTCTAGTCGCTATATAAAACTCAATTATGGTGAAAGCCATGTTGACAGTATTACTGAGTGATAGCTCTCCTCCAATATCCTTATGGTGTGTCAAACCTTGATTCTCAAGGCTAGGAGACCTTCTAAGGAATTTTATCACTCACTTGCTGAACGGAATGCCCTTACTAAAAACCATGTTTTAGTGGCCAAAATCCTTTCTATCCACTGGCTCAAGGGGTCACCCATGCCTATGAAGAAATCCTACATTCTCGCGGTCCTTAGTAGAGACAATAATCCCTTGGGAAGTCATGCCCCTTGAGAAATAGATCTGGGTAGCCCCAAGAAGTGAGTGCACTATAAGGGGGAGCCTGTGGTGCCAAGGTCCTAAGTTGTCCACTCTGGATAAGTGTGGTTGAACTTTGGTTCAAATAGGAATTTAGTGGATATAGTCCTAAAGCCTAAGTTGTGGTGTGATTGTTCACTTTTAATAATAGCTATTCTTGTCTTAATGTTTCTTGCGTGTGTGTAAAACATAATCAAGATAAAAGCCAACATTCAAATTTACACCTTGGAAACTTGCAAAACCTTGTCAAAACATCAAACATTGTCAAAACCTTGTCAAGATTTCACCTAAGTTAAAAAAAACTTTATGTATACCTCTATCGTTAGCATAATCATATTCCTAAATCTCATTTTTGACTTACCCTAGTGGTATATCCCCCTCATATTGCATTGTTCAAACCCTAGCATCATTTTCACTATCAAACCCTATCAAATTGTCCATCAACCAACTTGTCTTCTTGATCACCTATCCTCATTTTGCATAGCCTAAATGTCATTATCAACCCTAGGAAACCATCTCTTGCATAGTCCACTTTGCGTACACCTACCTTTAGCATCCTTACCAATTCCAAAACATTACCCTAACTTTCATTTTGCATATCATAATCTTCATCTTGTATACCTTCAAAACAACACCTTGCATTTGCACTTGAATAACATCCCTAGGACATTTTCACTTTACATATCAAAACCCTAGGTCATTTAGCATTTCTTCACATTGCATAACATCCCTAAACACTTAAAAATCCCAAAAACACTCATATCTTGCATACCCACATCTTAATTATCAAGTTTTGACCTCTTTTACCAACTGCAACCCTGTTTTACCAACTACACACTTCATGGGCACAGTTGGTAGTTTCAGGGTGCAGTTGGTAGTTTTAGGGTGCACTTGGTAATTAGGTGTTTCATTCTAGGTTCCAAAACCCTAATCTACACTTCCACACCTTGCATTGCATCCCAAGACCTTAGGAAACACTCTAAATCACTCAAAATTTGCATTTTAGGCACCCTGCAGCCCTATTTTACCAACTGCAACCCTTTTTTTATCAATTGCACACTTCAAGTGCACAGTTGGTAGTCTAGGTGCACACTTGGGAGGCATAAAGTTCATTTAGGTTTCCTTCCACTGCATCTACATTCTGAGGTATCATGCCAGCACTCACTAGGACACAACCTTTGGAGTTATCAAATGCAATAATGACACCTATAAGGTCTCATCAAGAATCAACCATCAAAATCTTCCAAGGTACATTTAAACACATCAATGTTAATCCCTTGTTTGATGAGATACCACCAGTTCCTAAATATCCAAAAAGGACATTAAGACTTGATTTTAGGACTCACATCATTTGGAGCTACATCATTTGGAGAAGAAAGAAGGACATGAGAGCTAAAAACGAAAGAGGGGATTTCTAGCATTATGTTTGCTTCTTTTGATAGTTGATGCCATTGTCTTTTATGTAGCAATTTATTCTTGAAAAAATAGACTGATATTTTTCCATTAAATGAAAAGCAATTTATTATTTAGGAGAAACATTCTAGTATTCATACCATGTTATTTGTTTGTGATTCAATGATGGCTTAAGAAGGATTTGGTACTTTTCCACTTGTAAAGAATGAGACTCGCAGATTTTAGTCATATTATAATGAAGAATATTTATGCTTTGTTGTAGATGACCGCATTCTATTGATTTCTGTCAAACAATTTAAAAGTACCAATAGCGACAGACAAATCTGTATAGTGATTTTTTTATCTGGTTATTGCACAAAATTTATCTTGAGGCAAGGGATAAATTATTATTATTATTAATTTTATAATGGGAAACAAGAAAGGAAGGAAAAAAAATATGCAAGGAAAAGATCTGATGGAGCAGAACAAAGAAATATTCAGAAGACTACAGTACATTATCATCGAATTAAACAAGGTGAAGGAAATGTTGAAGAAGACTCAACAGAAGTAGTAGTGCGTATGGGAGAGAGGTCAAAAAAACTCCCTATGGAATCTTAAAAAATGAATGTTGAAGAAGGTTCAAGATCAGTCCCTGCAGAGGTTCAAATAATAGAAGTTAGAGAAGGGTCAAAATCTTTCCCTATTGAATCTCAAATAATGGATGTTGGAGAAGGCTCAAGATCAGTCCCTGTAGAAATTCTAGTAACAAAAATCAGAGAAGGGTCGAGATCAAGTGTAGGAACTGGTATGGATGAACTCTTAAATATTGTCCAATCTATAAAGTATGGTATTTCTCATAAGAATTTAGATCATTTTGTTAGATTGTCTTATTGGAAAGAATGCTTCTGAGAGGGGGGCGAGGTGTGAATCAGAAGAACTAGCCTTTTAACTGTTTCAAATCCTTAATAACATATTTTTGAAATAAACATGCATGCATATAAATATTAAGCAATCATAACAAACCAATATGCATCACCACATAACACTTAAGTTTTGGTAACCTAGAAACCCTCCAAAAATAAGAAGGTAAAACTAGGGTGGGGATGATACCCACAAAATCACTGCAGTAATAATGTTTAACCACTTCTAATGGTCTACCTTGTTAAAGGCTTGCCCTGTCAAAGACTTTATACTGTATCAATAGTGACCTGGTTAAAGGATTTACAAACACTTTTACATGAAGTGTCACCCTGTCAAAGGATTTAGTCACCTAGTTAAAGGATCTATAAAATAGCTTCTAACCTAACCTATCATCATAGGATTTTCTCTCTAATACAATGGTTAAAGAGTATTAGGTATGATAAACCTGATGGCTTACAATCTTTCGATTGCTGAATATAGGCACTTGATCTACTCTCTCTGATCTTGATCCTTTGTGATCTAATTCTCTTCTCTTTGTTATTAGACTTCCTTATACATGTTTCCCTTCTTTTTTTATGCTCTCACTGCTCAATCTAATTTTGTCTTCCTTATAAAGACACTCAAAGACTTAGGGTTAGGTATGGATCTATGATCCATATTTAATCTCTGATTTTTGCTTATTCCTTGCACATCTCTTATTGGTTGCATGCCTTCTCCATATTTCTTATTGGCTACATGTAGATTGCATAGGAAATATAAATGATTTGATCTTATCACTTAAATCTTCTAAGATTTGTCTTATGTCAGCTATGAAAATGGTTTACATCTGAGTTTGTGAAGTTTCAAACTCATATGTTGATTCTGAGTTACTCAGCACTTACTGTTTCCTGATGCTTGACATCTACTATAACTTAGCTTTTGTATATGCTCCTATGTTGCTCGGCATCCTTTAAGACTCGGCACCTGAATAATGCTCGATACTTAGATCATACTCGGCACCTGTACTTACTCAGCACCTGATCTTCACCCAGCACCTGAAGATCATGCTCGACACTTGTTGAATTTCTTGACTCGACACATGCTATGGCTCAACATACATAGTGTACTCGGCTTCAATGTGAAAGGTGGTTAAGTGTGTTGACACTCAAGTGTCAAAACCATTTTTAGACTAACACATTTACTTAAAATGGAAGTAGATAAATTGAGAATACTTGTAGCTAGTGTTCAAGCATTAGGTTTGTCTAAGAGAAGGTCAATGAAGAAGAAGATAAGAGAAATTATGACTCAATTTGATAACACTGAAACACTTGAACAAGCTCAGTTGCTTTCAATTTTTCTTACACAAAAAAAGTCGCAAGAGGCATTGAAATTGTTGGGTGTAAGCACAACATCAAAGAAGAGAAGATTTTCTAACATGCAAACTGATTTGATTGAAAATGTTAAACAAGGTTTGAGAAACATAGGAAAACACTCTCGAACTAAAGATAAGTCCGTGGCAAGAAAAGTGATGTTGATGTCTATTGTAAGTAAAAATATGTCTCAAAATAGACAAATATCTTCAATTTTGTCTGAAATGGGTTTTAGTAGGAAAAAAATGAGACAATATGTTAAGAGAAGATTAATTGTGGATGACAGTACTATGGAGGGCAACTAGGAAATCATGTGTAGAGCACCTCATTCTAATAGAATTGAAGAGTTATTAAAAAAATTAGTCATATCATTTTGGATTGATAACACTCATCCTTCATGAAATAGTAGAGATGTTATCAGGCATAAGATTGCACTTGGTCAATATGAACATCATACAAAACATTGATTGGACACAACACAACATAAGTTATATTTGTCATTTTGTAATGAACATCCTAATGTAAAAGTTTGGCAAACATTATTTTTAAAATTGAAGCCATACTTTGTGAGGTCAAACAAAGTGTTTGAAACTTGTTGTTGTCATCATATTGAGTTTGATCTCCACTATCAAGTATTTCAAAAGTTTATAGAAGACACATATGGTTTTCATGTTGCTCCTCCTAGTAGGAGAAGTGAGTTTATATCATCCATTTTGTGTGACAACATAGATGATCCAATTGGTAAAATAAATTGCATCAAAGGATTATGTGAAACATGTGGTGAATTGGCTCTATTTCCTTTGAAAACTGAAAATATTGATGTAACAAAAATATTGAATTGCAAAAGTTACAAGCATGTCAAGAATAAAACAAAGTTGGGGAAAGAAACAAAAAGGTTGGAATATGTTGAAGAGGAGTTGCCTGTTCTAACATTTATGGAAAAATTTAAGAAATTGATTCAACCTTATATTTGTCATGCATTTTTTGCAAAGTGGCAAGCACAACAGTTTCAAACTCTGAGAGATAATTTTCCACTTGGAACAATTGTGTCAGTTGTTGATTTTGTAGAGAACTATTCATTTGTTCATCAGAAAAAAATTCAATCAGATTATTACTTTAATAAGCAAGTCACTATTATGGTACATGTTTTTTATAGACATGCACAGTTAGATTTGGATGGTGTTCAGAGTATAGGTCAAGCATGAGTAATTATAAAAGAATATCATTTTTATATAAGTGATGATAAAGACCATGACATTCACTGTGTAGAACATTGCTTCAATATGTTCTTTTCTTATTTGAAAGAAAGAAACATAAATGTTGATAAACATTATGTTTTGTCTCATGGATGTGTCACATAGTTTAAATCATCTAAACCATTTTATGCATTGTGTAGATATCATCGCAATGAGAATATAAAATATATATGGAATTTATTTGAGAGTGGCCATGGAAAAGGTGAACATGATGGTACTGGAGCTTGCATCAAACGTGCTTTGCCAAAGTATCAGATGAATTATCAGGGAGTTCATGTAAATGATGCACATGATGTTGTTGAATGGTGTAAGACTAATTTTGCATTAGATAAGGTCGAGACATCATCAACAATGGGTCGATAGGCACCATATAGAGTCTTCTGGGAGATAACAAGTATGGATGTGTACGTCTATTTAACTTTTATGCAATTAAATTATAAAATTTTATTGTTAAGTTTTATTTTTTTATTCATTAAAGTTTAAATTTAATTTTTCTATATTTTCAATTTAACGAACTTTCAAGTGTTAATAGAAAAAACATGCATGGTTGCAAGAGGATAGAAAAGACACGTTCCTTACATCCAATCATGAGTATAGATAATTGTAATTGGACATTGAATACAAGAGAATGCTCTGTTAGAGTAATTATTTGTTTGCACTTATTAATTAAATCACTTTGATTTAATTAATTAAGTTGCCTATTACTCTATTTTTTGCTTAAGCTATCTTGTAGGTGCATTATTAATTAATTATTAATTAATAATGTGCAACCTAGCTTTTTAGTTTAGGGTTTCTATCTCACCTTTATAAGGATGAGCATTGTACTTTCTTCATTATCTCTTATGCATTTTTCATTTGAGAGCAACTTTTCTTCTATCTCCATTTTTTAGCAAACCCTTGCCTCTTCTTGTCTTTTTCTTCTGTGACAGGTTTTTGCATGCAGGGATTCGAAGGCTTTGTGGATTTGATTGGCTTATTTGCTCAAATCCTACATGGTATCAGAGCCAGATCTGCTGTAGCTTGTTCGTTATTTGGAGAAAAAGGAGAATGAGGGTTTGACAAAACAGATCTGAAATTTTTTGGGTATTTTTTGAGAAAACAGGGGGGTCACTATTTTTTGGAGCAGGTTGAGGCCAAACGGACATTACGGATGGATTCAAAAGGCGTCAAAACCCCTATTTCCATATAAAATTTGTCCGATTTGGACAACGTTGCTCCGGGAGGCAAATTTTTTTTGCCCAGCAGGGCCGTACGGCCTCCTTCACGTAGATCGAGGCATTTTTTTAAAAAAAAATTTTAAAAAAATTTGTTTCAGGCCGCTCCGCCCCGGCGCCACCCCGCAGCCACCGGAGCACCGCCCGCGCCCGGCCAGAGCTCAGCCGCAGCCGGCGGACCACCCGCGGCGCAGCCTCCGCTCCACCGCCACCACTACTGGCAGCGCCACCGGCGTTTACCGCCTGGGCACCACCTCCTCTAGCGGCGCCGCCAATTGCACAGTCTCGACATGACATCATCTATCCAGTTGATGATGTCATTAATTCGGCAGCCGGATTTTTTCCCGGTGATTGGCTGTTGACGGCCATACGGCCGTCAAGTTTTTTCGCATGTCTGTATTTTTCCAGAGAGCTCCCTTCTTGGACCTGCAGTTGGTTTTTTGGCCTTAACTTGGGCATACGGAGGTCTTTTTCTGATCCGAAAGAAGTGCCGGAAAGCTGGTTCAGAGACAGAGACAATGGTACTATTTTAGTTTCATTTTGAGTTCATTTGAGCTTCCAATTTTAGCGTTTAAGTAGAGACTTCTATTTCCCTCTTCTCTTCATCCGAAATCCAGGTTCTTTTCTCAATTTTTATACTTTCTATAGTTGTTTTATTTGGTATTTGAGGGATATCATTATATATTGTGGGGGGGCACTTTCTTTTCTGTACTTTAATTCAGAATAAGACCCTTCTACTTCCGTCTTCATCTCTCAATGGTGGACTCCTATGTCGCCTGCCTTACACCACACAACTACCATACTTGGAAAGGACAGATGACTAGATTGCTTATGGAAAAAGGGTTATGGTCATGTCTTGATGCGGCTCAGCCAGTTCTACAGAGGCCTTATGAGCTTCTTATGCAGCGCAATAAAATGGATGAGGTAATGGGCCTCATTGCAATGAATATTTCAGAGGGGTTACTGTTTCACCTGGATGGTTTGAATACACCCAGGGCTATGTGGGACAAGTTTTCAACCTTATTTGGCACAATGAATCAATTCAGGATTCTACAGATAAATGCGGAGTTTACCTCCTTGATTCTTGAATCATTCACCAGCATTGAGGATTTTTTGATGAAATTCAAGTCTCTTCGATCTATGTTACAGGTTGCAGGAAAGACAAAATCTGATAATGAGTGTATCTTTCTGATACTGTCCAAGCTTCGAGGACCTTATCAGATTTTCACTTCTACCTTCTACTCCACTATGGATGCTCTAGGTGCACGACATGTTATGCCCTCTTTTGAGATTTTTTGTGACCGGTTGACTCGTGAGCAATCAAAGCTCACTAGTATGGATTCTCTTACAAGTTCACAATCATAGGCATTAATTGCCAAGCCACCTTCGAGCACACAGAAGCCGAAGTAGTTATCAGATTCCTCTTCTCAACACTCTACTGGCCCACCATCTTCTTCTAAGAAGGAGAAACAGAAGACTGAAAGACCTACATGTTCCTATTGTCAGAAGGGAACACATGATGAGTCACTTTGTTATCAGAAGAAGTTTGATGGTTATGAGAAACAGATAGCGGATTTGCAAGCTCTTCTTCAGAAGAGCAATCTTTCCTCTCCATCCTCTTCTGGCTCACAGGGGTCTGCTTATCAGTCTTCTTCTATCAATCCTACAGCTGAACAGGATCTTGGAAAGGGTCATGCATTGCGGGCTTCTTTCACATTCCCTTCACAGGTTCCTTGGATACTGGATTCAGGTGCTTCTCACCATATGGCATCTTCTCGAGAGATCTTCTCTTCTTTTGAGGCTTCTCCTATTCCCCATATTATCATTGGGAATAACACTATTATGACAGTCTGCGGGAAAGGAACTGTATGCATTCAGGATGGCACATTCAATGATGTGTTGTATGTTCCATCTCTATCTGCAAACCTTCTCTCGGTTTATCAGATTTCTCACAGTGGGTCCGGGAAGACAGTTGAGTTCACTCCAGATTCAGTTTTCATCCGAGATAGTATGACAGGAGGTATTGTTGCTACAGGGACAGTTGATCTTTCCACTCGTCTCTACTCCTTTTCACACTTTGGTCCACCTTTGCCAGAGCACGACTCTCCTCCTTTGAGAGAGCATCATGTGGTACAGTCAGGTTTCTTGAACCTCTGTGTGGTTCCTGAGACTACTGTTGTAACTGCCTTGTCACCTCCTCTTGAGCTCTTTTCTGTTCAGCAGAGTTCTTCTTCAGCACTGCTTGATCCTCCAGCTCCATTTATCAAGCCACTAGGTGCAGTTGTTGAAAATTCTACAGAGGACATTCATCTCCTCTTTGATGACAGTGTCAGCACACCTGTCATACCACTTTCATTGGGGATTCCCTTTCAAAATCCTCGTGTCTACTCCTTTGAGCATCAGCTCGGCCTTCCAGTGACACCTCAGCTTTCGAGGTTCCCTCTACAGTGTCCACTACCTTTCACTCCTCTGCACTGGAGTCACAGTGGTTTGTTCATTCATCCAGGAGTTCTTTCATTCTGGGGGGGCTTTGGAGCCTTGGCCCTCTCTCACGGGGGGGGGGGTTTAAAGTCACGCATTGTACTTATGGCTTTGAGAGAGTCTCTTGAAGTCATTATATCTCTTTTTGGAGAGGGGTTTTTCCCACTGGTTTTTCTCCTTTACTCCAGTTTATAGAGATTTCATTGTACTGGGTACCTGATTTTGCCTTGTTGCCGGGACCCAATTTTCCTGCTTTCATAGCTGTGCTAGGTTAGCTTACCTCCTGAGCTTCGCTTAAGGGGGGGTGTTAGAGTAATTATTTGTTTGCACTTATTAATTAAATCACTTTGATTTAATTAATTAATTTGCCTATTACTCTATGTTTTTCTTAAGCTATCTTGTAGGTGCATTATTAATTAATTATTAATTAATAATGTGCAACCTAGCTTTTTAGTTTAGGGTTTCTATCTCACCTTTATAAGGATGAGCATTGTACTTTCTTCATTATCTCTTATGCATTTTTCATTTGAGAGCAACTTTTCTTCTATCTCCATTTTTTAGCAAACCCTTGCCTCTTCTTGTCTTTTTCTTCTGTGACAGGTTTTTGCATGCAGGGATTCGAAGGCTTTGTGGATTTGATTGGCTTATTTGCTCAAATCCTACATACTCATGTTTTTTTGATAGTTGCATTGATGAAAACTATGAAGAATTCATCAATCAGACACATGGATATACAGGTGCATGGATTTTGGTACCACTTGATGTTACCAACACATTTTGATAAAGAAGATGAAAATTTTAATGATATTCCATTGATTTCTGATGATTATAAACATATCTCTAGATTGGTAAAAGTGGGTGAGTATCATAAAAATTAATCTCAACTTTTTATTTAATTATCAATTTCAATAGTTTTATATATATTGTACTCATGCATTCATGTATACTTGTTATGCAGGAGATGTCTTTGCAGTGATTGCTAAGCCTGGAAATTATGAAGGTGTCAGTTATTATTTATTTTGATGTACTGTTGAGAGGACAAAGTTATATGACCCTGAAGAAAGTGATGGAATGTTGTTCCCCATAGGTAAATTATACATATACATGTGCATGCACATATATATTTAAATAAATATATATATCTAGGTAACTTCATATCTGTCAAATTTTAAAACACTTAAATTTGTGGTACATGTTCTGTAGTGATAGAGGGAACATATTTGAAGCAAGACAAAATAGTCCAACATGGAATACACTTTGTTGATTATCAACTTGACAACAAGCTTTTACAATACAGCCATCTGGTCATTGTTGTAGGGCTTTGTTTGCATTTAGTCAAACTTAAGTGTGTACGTCGCAAGTGGAGACTAGACAGTGAAGATAATGAAAAAATATTGCATGTTATACGTGTACATCATGGTTGATTAGACCTTTGAGATTTATTATATAATAATCTGAATATCAACTTTGGTGAAATGTGTTTTCAATTGTACTATGGTGAAATTATGAATATTAACTTTGGTGAAATTGTGTTTTTAATCTGAATATTTGAGTCTCAGTTATCATTAGTTTATTTAAAATGTATAATATTAATTATACTATGGATGAATTTAATAATTTAACAACTTGATATAAATAGGCTAGAAGTTAGTTCGAACTTACACAATTTCATTATCTATGTTACAATTCTTAAATATCAACTTCTTTTCAAACTATTGAATTTCATCTTGAATTAAATGTGTTTAGATTAATTGTACGATCATAAGTTCTTAATTTTTATTAATTTATTAAAAAAACTAGATAATTTAATAATTTAGATTAATTGTACCATGGATAAATTTAATAATTTAAATTTATTTATCAACTTTTTTACAAAATAGATTAAATTTCATAAGTGATAAATTATATTTATTTTTCTACTTAATTAGATTTAAGGTTAGGTTCAATTGTACTCATTGTTAATAATGAAATTCAATTAGTTTTATAGTTATGGTTTAACAAGATTAGCATATAAAAAGTAAGAACTTGTTTTTAAAAAGAATTGTGTGAGATTGCTTGGAATCCGATACCTAAAATAGCATCACTACAGAATTTCCCAGCTAAGAAAAGGGTTTCCCTTAATCATCTACAATTCTCCATACTCCACCTTAAAAAGTTTCAAGGAAATTCAAGTAGTTGCAAAGAATAAATATGGTGATTTTGTATCATTGTAAAATAGAACGCATACCTTCTAAGCCCATGGAGGTCCTCCAAAAGTTATAATTAAAAACCATCTGTTAAAAAATATCAGAAACATTATTATTATGATAAGCTTCCACGACAAACCACTTTATAGTCAGTTCAAAGAAATTCATTAGACGACTAAAAATTGAACTCTCGTTAAAAAAAAGAAGGTATTTTCTGATTGTAGACCTTTATAAAACTAGTTTGAAAATGAAAAAAATTACTATTCTTAGTAAGGGTATGTAATCCTTTAATTTGACAATTTAAAATCAACAAAGAACATTTGTTCTGGTTAAAATCCTTTTCCATTTTTTAAGTAGTCTATTAACGTTGAGCTATTTCCAAAAAAATGAGCCTACACATTGATCAGGAAAAATTATTAGCTGAGGCTTTTGAGTGCAATATTTTCCTCACTTCCATCATAATGTGAGAAAACTCATAAAAAATAGATACAAAAAAACTTAAATGTATCCCAAGTCGATGAAGAGAAACTTCTGCTCCACCAATACCAAAAAATAGAGAAAGTACTCTGACACCATTAGGATATAATGCTTTCAAGATTGATAAATGATATGCAACTATATCTGTTTGGAATGAATTACCCAAACAACACAAGCGATCAATCAGACAAGAAGTTCCACGAGTGTGATCTCTATCAAATCCTAATATAAGCTCTATCTCATGAAGCTCTAAAGGGACGAGGTCAACTGGCTCCACCCATACCAAATTCCACTCTTCACACTTTTGAAGTATATATTTCTGCGCACTATCTTGCAGTTGCCCTCCTGAATTCTGAATCATAACTCTTGGTTGATTAATAAGGATAGTGCCACATCGTCTTGAGTCTATGGAATTCAATTTTTTCCTTTGATCCCATGAAGGCCAATACTTTTTTATTTGCAGAAGTGCTTCCTAAATAGTCATGGTGGGGAGAGGTTCTGCTTGAAATTGCTCTTCTATTGAAAGGTTATGCACATACCCTCTTGCTCTTCTAGAAGCTGAAAAGAACATTGAGTCTATCAACTCTGGTTCAACACTATTAAATTCCTTAGATATTGTCTTCCAAATATCCTTCAATGTAAAAGAATCATTATCATAGTAGAAAAAAGGTGGCCCTTGCATGAACGCATTGATTTTCTTTGAACACTGGCCAATAGGTTTCCCAAGAACTCCAAAACCAATTAGTTCCTTGGGACACAAATTAGGGACTGCATCACATACTTCAAACATTTCTTGCTTGTCTTGCATACCCTCTTTGTATTTTTCATACTTCGACAATTTCATTATCTATGTTACAATTTTGAACTTACACAATTTCATTATCTATGTTACAATTCTTAAATATCAACTTCTTTTCAAACTATTGAATTTCATCTTGAACTAAATGTGTTTTTAATTCTACGATCATAAGTTCTTAATTATCAAATTTAGTTCATTAAAAAATATATAATTTAATAATTTAAATTAATTGTACCATGGATGAATTTAATAATTTAAATTCATTTATCAACTTTTTTTCAAACTAGACTGAATTTCATAAGTGAAAATTAAACATGTGTTTTTTAAAATTGTAAGATTATAAGTTCATAGTTATCATTTAGGTTAGTTTATTAACATATTTTTATCCACATAAAACTAATATTTATCTTTAGCGGGTTACTAATTGATAATTTAAGAAATATGCATCTTTCTAACTTCCTACTAATTGATAATTGATATACATGTACACACGTCTCAAGAATAAACATCTACAAATCTAATATATCTCTATGTATCTGAAATGCAAACTGTAAATCTTGAATAAATACACATATGTAGGAAAATATAAAAAGTCATATATACGTACATGTTATGGTATCTAACTACTGAAATACTCAATAATCAAATAAATAGTGAAAGTACATGCATGTCATCAAGGAATTGAAATACACATGTGTACATATGTAAACTGGACCTCCAATATATAAATGCATCAAAAAATATATAAATCTGATCTACTACTAGAGGGACCCCTCAAGACGCATACAAACAGAACAACCCTCTGATCAAGTCTCCTGTACATCCTGTCACCGAGGCGCATCAACCAAGCCTTGCAAATATATATACATATATACATACATGTGTTAGAGTTATATCTTTAAAACATATATATACATATGTGCATCATGTACATGTACATTCAAATTAAATACGAACTTTAAACAAATTATTTAAAACTCAAGTACTTGAGCACTACCAGGCGACTCAATAGAATCATCTCTCTCATGTACATGATGCCTTGAACCAATAGTATGTGTAACCATGTGCTCAACGACCTGTGCCTACATGATTTATTATGAGTTAAAGATTAAATTAAATATCTACATATATATATGAACTAAATTTTTCAATAAATGAACATATTTTTAAATTTCATACATATTTTTAAATTTCATATATATTTAAAATTAAAAATAAATTATATATGTACCTAGGTCTCTGGAGGTGGAGGATGATTAGCAAACTCCATCGTATCATCTATTGATGCACCTAAGCCTGAAACTCCATGTCCAACTGCTAGTAAATTTGGGTGAAGTGGACTATGTAACTGGCTGGGTACATTTGGTGTAGAATCAGTGCTACTAGGTTCGAACAACAGGTTCATGTACGATGAAATACTCAGGCTCGAACTAGTATCAATCTCAAATAGGCCTCGCAACTGCTCACCTCACCAAAATCATCAAGACCCTCAGCTATGATATGGACATCTCCAACTCATATGCTCGTATCATCTGTAGAGTGTCGTGAGTCTGGTGCCGAATGCTGTGAGCTACACATAGGTGTATCATCTGTCGCTAGTGTGGCAGCTTGTGTCTATGGAACTATGTCGGGGCTCTAATGTTGTCTAACAACATCCATCACTGAGTGTCTAACCATGCATATCATGTGGCAGTGGTAGCCCAACAGCTCTATATGCATCATTAGAGGAGGCACCTGAAGTGCTACCAGATGCCTATGAAGATGGTTGACCAAGTGGACGAGGACGTCGACTATGAAGATAATGACCAATAGAATCTGATGTGATACTAGCCACCATAGATGCAATGTGCCCAATAGTGTCAATTGCTTTCCTCTGGGAAGCAATGATGACTCTATCTGCAATAGGCACATGTGGAGGAGTCATAGGAGGCATCCTTGGTCCAACAAGCTGTCTAAGATCTGCAAGTGGGAGACGATCTACACTGCAATACTGGTCACAATCTGTGATCCAACCATGCCCTTGTCTGCAATAATTAGGAATATCCAAGTAGTTGACGTTGAGCCCTATATGGAACTCAACGTACAACTGTTGTGCAAAATAAAGGGGTATCTAGTCGTTATTAGGATAATGACCATGTGTAGCTAAAAATCGTGGATAGATCATGCTAGCAATAATAGGGTCTCTGCATCATGTGACTTTGTAGCCTCTCAGCCTACCCCTTGTTCCCTCATAAGCTAGAAAGAGCTCTTTAGATGATGTCTTTGGGGGCTACCCTCTTGATGTCAATGAATGATACATTTCCTGAAACCTCAGCCCTAAGCTCCCTAGATATGGAAGCTAATATGGTAGAAGTAAATGAATGGTGAGCTCTAAACCTAGCTATCAAATCCTATAAACTCCTACATATCATAGTACATATGTCTCTATAAAGACCATCATCAGAGGTCAATATAGAGTGCTACAGTTTAGCAACCTCCTACTTTGAAAATGCAAATAAAGCATCGATATTGATGCATGGAGGTGGTTCAGCAGGACCTCTAGCAGGAGCTATAGGTGCAGCCTAACCTAGAATAGGAGTTGCACTAGGAGCCATGCAGGACCTACACCATTAGGAGCCACACTAGGATTTGAAACATGAGCTGCACAATGAGCCCTACATTGAGGTACACGACGAGTCCCACCAAAAGCTACAGCATGAGCCCCATCACAAGCTGCATGAGGAGCTAGATCAGGAACTGCATCAACCTGTGCCGCACCAGGAGCTGCATCAAGCTGATCGTGTGAAGCCATATCTATAGAAATGTATGAAGAGCTAAACTGCCTGCTATACACACAATTTTTTATTTTTAACATTAAAAATTATACGCATGTAATAAAACATACATCACACATCATGGACCTAAATAATCTGTAACACATCTAGACCTAGATTAATTTGCATATAAGTATAAGATAATTTAAAGTTGAGAGTTTGGTTATGGTTAGAGTTAATTTATTGTTCTAGGATTTTACTATAATTTAAGGGGTATTATTAGAGAATTCAATTAAAGGGTAATAAATTATTTATATTACTCTTAAATGATAATGTTTCGAAGTTTAGGTTTCAAGTTGGGTTACATATATATCATTTAAAACAAGGGTGAATACTTCATATATGTACATGTGTTTGAATGTATGTGCATGTATCTCAAATGTAATTTTTAACAATTTAGGATTATGGTCAACTTGTTTTAATTTTATGTAAGTTAAGCCTCAATTAGGTTTTGAAATAGGGTTTTAGTGTAATTAGGCTCAATTTTAGCTTAAGATTTAAGACCTTATGACATTGTTAGGGTTTACACAAACTTACATAATTTCTAGCATTAAATTTAGGGGTTAATATTAAGGTCCATGGTTAAGAATTTAGGATAAGGGAACTTAGCATATGAAGTTTATGATTTGGTTCAAGATTATGATTTAGGGTATTTATTATCATTTATAATCTTGGGTTTAGAAATTAAATTTTAAGATCAAGGTTAGGGTTAGGGTTTAGATAATGATTAAGGTTTGGATGTACATGTATGTTATATTCATACCTAGATATGCAAATTAATCTACATTCTTATATATGTATAATTTAGGATCTCCCCTTAAGACATGTCATTAAATTATATAGTTAATTATATACTTCTAATTATTAAGACATTAAAAATAATAACATATGTACATTTAAACATGAATATTGAAAACATATGTATGCACGTCTATATCTACCACATGAACATATTTACATGTTCATTTATGAAATAAAATATACATTTTAATCTACATTCTTATGTATAATTTAGGATCTCCCCTTAAGACATGTGTTATTAAATATAGTTAATTACACTTAGTTATAAGATAAATTAAGATCAATAGTTAACATATATACAAATTATACATATAAAAATGTGAATTTATTGAAAACATGTACATACATCTACTTTTAACCATGAACAAATATACATGTACATCTATGTTCAAAATAAAAAATTATACATTCTAATCTATATTTTTATATGTACAATTTAGGATCTAGACCCTTAAGATATGTCATTTAATTAAACTTCTAAGATTAAGACATTAAAGTGAATTTGACATATATACATAAGCATTAATATCGAAAACATTCATGTCTACATTTAACATTTACATACATATATATATATATATATATATAGATATATATATATATATATACGTATATACATATATATATATATACGTATATACGTATATATATATATATATGTATATACGTACATACATACATATATATATATGTATGTATGTACGTATATACATATATATATATATATATGTATATATGTATATACGTATATACATACATATATATATATGTATGTATGTACGTATATACATATATATATATGTATATATGTATATACGTATATACATACATACATATATATATATATATATGTATGTATATATGTATATACGTATATACATACATATATGTATATATGTATATACATATATGTATATACATATATACATATATATATATACATATATGTATATACATATATATATACACATATGTATATATGTATATACATATATATACATACACATATGTATATATGTATATACATATATATACATATATCTATATATATATATATATATATATATATATATATATATATATATATACATATATATATATGTGTGTGTGTGTGTGTGTGTGTGTGTTTTAAAAAAAAATTCTGAAATTTACATTATTATAAATTTTGTAATGTTTTTCTAATATTTTTTCTAATGTTTTTTTAATGTTTTAAAAAAATAAATTCTAAATTTTATATTATTATAAATTTTCTAACGTTTTTCTAATGTTTTTTCTAAATTTGTTTTCTAAAATTTATATTAAATTATAAATTTTCTAATTTTTTGTAATGTTTTTTCTAATTTTTTTTTCTAAATTTTCTAATGTTTTTGCAATGTTTTTTTAAAAAATTGTTTTCTAAATTTTATATTAAATTATAAATTTTCTAATATTTTTCTAAATTTATTTTTTAATGTTTTTTTTAATATTTTTTCTAAATTTTATATTAAATTATAAATTCTCTAATATTTTTGTAATTTTTTTTTCTAAATTTTCTGATTTTTTGCAATATTTTTTTCTAAATTTTCTAATTTTTAAATTTTTTTCTAAATTTTCTAATTTTTAAAAATGTTTTTTTTAAATTTTCTAATTTTTTAAAATATTTTTTTAATTTATTTTTTTAATTTTATATTAAATTATAAATTTTTTAATTTTTTTAATTATTTTTTTCTAAATTTTCTAATATTTATTTAATGTTTTTTTACTTTTTTTTCTAAATTTGTTTTCAAAATTTTATATTAAATTATAAATTCTCTAATGTTTTCGTAATGTTTTTTCTAAATTTGTTTTCTAATGTTTTTCCTAAATTTTATATTATAAATTTTTTACTATTTTTCTTAATGTTTTCTAATATTTTCTATATAATATTTTTATGTTTTCTAAATTAATATAAATAAACAATAAAAATATTAAATTAACATTTAGATATGTTTTCAAAACTATTAAAAATGTAAATAACATTCAAATATGTTTTAAAAACATAAAAAAAATGCATTGAAAACATTAAAATCTACTTTGATAACATAAAAAAATACTTTAAAAACGTTGAAAACATTAAATTCATAATATTTTGACATACCAGATGATGAGAATCAGAACGAAAGCGACAGGTTGACACTGACAGAGGTAGCACAAACCACACATTCGCCTAAATGCTCAATGAATAGTACTCGCCGTGAAAATGACTTTGGAAAAGTAAAAAAAGTGATTTAAAGTGCTGAAAATCAGCCCGATACATGTTTGCGCGAACATGTACCATACACATGTTCGCGTGAACATACCTTCAAACATGCGAACATGCGCATGGTACGTGTTCATGCAAATATGTCTAAGATGTTCGTGTGAATGTATGGCTAATAGAAATCCAAAAATTTGCCAACTTTTCCAAGTTTGTTCATCCCACTAAAGTGGAACCCATTATTGTGGGTTCACCCCACTATCACCTTGAGCTCAATATAAATTGAGTCACTTGTTTGACACTGAGTAGTTTGGTTAACAATGGACTCACATCACATCAACTACAAACTCAATAAGCACTACACAGCTTAGTTTACACTAGTAAACTCAACATAAACTGAGATGCTTGGTTTACACTGCTGATCTTCACAATAACTATAACTACTTAGTAGACATTGGAATTTTTTCAAAGGATTCAGTAGCAACTATAGAACTTGGTGACAATTGAAATGCTTGGTTAACATTGTTAACTTTATAATAAGCTTGGTAGATACTTATAATCTGAATAGGTTTATGTCACTAATAAAAAACTTGATTGATATATCGACAATAATAGTGATACGTGCTACTAGACTGATGCACTCTCTGCATCACTTACTTAGAAGTTGATAGGGGCATAACCCCAAGAATACCTCTTAAGTACTCAAACATATCTTTAGGAAAAGGCTTCATAAAGATATTTATAGTTTGATCCTTAGTACTAACATACTATAATCTGATCTCATTTTCTACTTCTTTCTCTCTCTATAGATGATACATAATGGATATATGTTTAGTCTTTGAATGTAATATAGAATTCTTAGACATACTCATTGTACTTGTGTTATCATAGTAAATAATAACATGTTCTTCAATCTCAATTCTGATATCCTTTGACATTTTCTTCATCCACATAACTTGATTACAATTATTTGTTGATGCAACATATTCTACCTAAGTTGTACATTGTGAAATACAATCTTGCTTCTTACTTGACCAAGAAACCAATCTTCCTCCAAGAAAGAATGCTCCAACACCGGTGCTCTTTCTATCATCCATACTATTAGAAATAATAGTCTACCAAGACAATTGAGAGGGGGGGATGAATCAGGTGTCCAATTAAAACATGTATCAACCTTAATTAATCTTAACCATGCAACCAAAGTAAACATGAACTATAACAAGATGCACATACACAATTACACCAAATTTGTTAACTAGGAAAACCATTGATCAGAGGGAAAACCCTAGTGGGAATAATACCCACAAAGATATATATATATATATATATAATTTTATTTTTCTTGTTAGATGATGGACCCTGTTAGGAGTTGTGGCAACCCTAGTAGGAGTTGTAGAAGGAAGAATGACCCATTGTCCAAATAGCTTCTAGGGAAAGACCACAAAACTTTACTATCCAACAGATCTCTCAACTATTCTTTGTAGAATAATTATTCATACTATGCTTTATCCTCTTTCCTCTATGGTGTCAACTGGACCAATCATTGTTAGACCTTTTAGACTAGGTCATAAACCTTGGATCCAAATATAAAACCTTGGATCTCAAATTAAATCCTTGGTAATGAAGTATTCTCCAACTTCACTCTACTCTGCTTATCCTTGCATATAAACTTGTTTCTCTTCTATTATTCTCTTATTGCTTCATGTAGTTATTCTTAATTCCTTAAAGAACTAATGAAATTTTCCTTTCTTTATACTAAGTCCATAAAACAATTCCTTGAGTCAGCTATTACACCACCTCAATTAATTATTATAGGACCTCATTAAGAACACATTATACATCATGATAACATCAATATGTCACCTGTAACTTAAATAAATTTATGTATGTGTAATATTATGATGAGTGAGCTTAGCCACATCATCTCTAATATGTCTTCTACATGCCTTTAACCTTTCTTTTTCAGAATAACAACTCTGCTAAGAGATATAACTAGTTTACCAGAACATGCTTCTATAAACTCTATCTTAGAACAATCTTCACCAAAAATTGCATGACTTCTTTCAAACTTAATATCTTTTTCTCCCAAGGTTAGCCTAATATGCTAGACACTTAATAGTATCTCTCATTACCCTTTCTAGTTAAAATAATCAATGATATATTTGTACCAACTTGATCTTTACCATTGTTCTTCTATCAGATGCCACAGTAAATTGTGAAGGATTTAATCAATACAAATCTACAAAGCATTTGAAAGCTTGTATATAAAAAACCTATCACAGAATAAAAGGATGAGAGGAGGCAAGGGCTTTTCTCTGAAAATTATGCAAATGTATTCTTAGAAATGAAAGAGATAAAAATAATTACAAAAGTTCAATCCTTATAAAAGGAGATCGAAACCCAAAATGGGTAACATAAAAAGTTACAAAAGGTAACCTAAGATGATAAAGGTATTTAATAATTAGTAATTAATTATTAAATAGAGATGAAAAAGGTGCATAAATTAAAAGCTTAAGAAGGGAATAAAGTGAATTTAATAAATTAAATTAAATTAACACTTTACTCTAACAAATTGCTATGTTGACATCAATGACAAACATAGTCATGAATATAACATATTATCATGATAATGATCTAATCATGTTTCTACAACACTCCCTCATAGGAATATCATCAGCATTCATGCTTCCAACAATCGCCGCCTTTGTCATTGATGACAACATATATGGAAAACATCTAGTTCCAAGAATATCAACTGTTAAAGACTATTATCCTTTCTTTTCAAATCCTCTTCATCAATCTTTCTCCCCATTTTATATACCTCAATGTATTCAATAAATTTACCATGTATCAAAATGTTTTCTTACTATAATTTCTCCCTCATTGACATCAATGTCAAAGGCTTTAGAAACCATCTATCACTACAACTGTCTCTAACTTGCTCGAGTGTCCAATGACATTATTCAAAACAACATCTATCAAGAGTCCTAGATGAATCTATCCATCACAGATACTCTCCCATATAGGAAGCATTAGCATTCAATCCAAAAAAATAATAGTGCTATGTATCATTGGGCATCATCCATTCTGATGTAGGTAGGGGCATAACCCCTAGTATACCTCACAAATACTCAAAAGTCTCTTTGTGAAGAGGCTTAGTGAAAATATCTACAACCTTCTCTTTGGTGCTTACATACTCCAATCTAATTTCTTTTTCTGCTACTTTCTATCTCAAAAATGTACTTAGTATTATAATGAAACACATTATTCTTAGACATGTTCACTATTCTTGTGTTATCCCAATGTATGACAATAGGTTCACTTCAAATTCTATCCTTATATCCTTCAATATCTACTTCATCCAAACATCTTGATTACAATTGTTTGTTGCCACAACATATTCTACCTCTATTGTACACTATGAGATATAATCTTGTTTCTTTCTTAACCAAGAAACAAATCCTCCTCCAATAAAAAATGGTCCACCACTAGTTCTCTTTCTAGCATCCATACTGTCTATCCAATCAACATTAGTATAAGCATATAAAGTGAACTCATTAGATCTATCATACAATAATTTGAACTCTAGTGTTCCCTTTAGATATCTAAATATCCTTTTAACTACTACATAATGTGATTCTCTTAGATCATCTTGAAATATTGCAATAATTCCAATTACATTTTCTATATTTGGCCTTGTGTGAGTTTGATATTACAATCCTCCAATCATAGATCTGTATTTCTTCTACTCAATAGTAGGTGTCTCATCCTTTGTAGATAACTTGTGTCCCATTATCATAGGTGTTCCAATTGATTTACATGTTTCCAAACCAAACCTTTTCAATAGATCTTTCAAATACTTAGTCTAAGAAATAAAGATTCCTTCTATATCCTACACAATCTATAATCCTAGGAAATATTTCATTTTCCCTATCATACTCATTTCAAATTCCTTCTTAATTTCTTCTGAAAACTTGTCACTTTCATCATCATCTCCTCCAAATATTATTTCCTCAACAAATATTACCAAAATCATCAATCTATCATCTATTTCTTTTAGTCTAGATTATTGTCTGTCATATCTTTGCTATATCCAAGTTTTGTCAAATGTTTGTCCAACCTTGCATACCAAGTTTTGGGTGTTTTCTATAAGCCATAAAATTATTTCTTCAATTTGCATACCATGTCCTTGTCATCTATTAAAGGAAAACCTTTACATTTCTTCAATTTCTCCATTCAAAAATGCTAACTTGACATCCATCTGATTCACTTTGAATTTCTTATGTGCTGCATAGGATAAGAATAACCTTATTACTTCAATTCTTAACATAGAAGCATAGGTTTTGTCATAGTCTATTCCTTCTTACTATGAGTAACCTTTACATACCAATCTTGATTTTTTCCTTACAACTTCACCTTGTTTATTCATCTTATTCTTGAATACCCATTTTTTTCTTATTGCATTCTTGTCTGCTAGTCTAGGGACCAATTCTCATGTTTCTTTCTTCACTATTTGATCTAATTATTTTTTCATAGCTTGCTTCCAATAGTCATTTTTCCATGCCTCATCTACATTCTTTGGTTCTACTTGGGATATCAGACATAGTTCTTCATTAATTCTTCTTCTTGTCATCACACCTTAATCTTTGTTGCCAATGATCTTCTTTGGTGGATGATTCTTTGTCATATTCTTACTAGAAGAAAGAGTTGTTATCACAACTCTTAGCTTTGTTATAAGTTCTAAACTTTGTTCTTGCCTTAGCTCTCCTTCATTCTATAAATCATTGTTAGTCTGAAAGAATACTTCATCATTCCTTTTAGTAACAACAAAATTCTCATCATTAGAATTGTAGTCAACCATTCTTTCTTGTATCCTGAATTTTTCATCAACTCTTACACTTGCACTTTCACAATAGTCTTAGTTTCTAGATTATAACATATATAATCTCTACTTTTCAATGAATAACCAAGAAAAATACCTTCATCACTTCTAGCATCAAATTTACCAAAATCATCATCTCTTTTGATAGAGCATTTGCTACCAAAAATTCTAAAATACTTAACTATAGCTGAGTGACCAAACCATAGTTCATAAGGGGTCTTGTTTGAGTCTTTCCTAACTTGCACTTTGTTCATAGTGTAGATTTTTGTATTCACAACTTCTCTCCAAAAAATATCTTGGATACATCATTCTCAACTAACAAAGCTCTTGTTGGTTCTATTACTGACATGTTTCTTCTTTATGCAATGTCATTTTATTTAGGAGTCTTCAACTCAACATTTCTTCAACTCTGGGATTGAATCTTTTCTCTTTAATCTAATTACCATTATACAAATCATTGCTAATGATAAATTCCACATTTTCATAGTTAGCCTTTGGATCAACAATAGTTACCAAAGCTATCTCTTCTAATACTTCCTTTTCCTTAACCAATTCAATCTCATTATCACAATCATTCAAGAATCTTTTGATACTTGCTTTAAATTCTTCATCTTCATCAAAAAGTAAACTCTTTCTAGTTCTCCTTACTCTCTTAGGGCTTGTAGATGAAAAATGACCAAAAATTTTACATGTCCAACAAACAATAGTTTTCATACCCTCTATCTCTCTTTCTATAAAAAGATCAACACCTTCCTTGATCTTCATGTCTTTTTTGAATCTCAATCTATCATTACTTGTTCTTCTATCCAAAAACTCAATTCTCAATTCTGTACACAATTCTAATCTCTTACCAAGAAGCTCCATATTTTGGGTAACAAAATTTAATCCATCAAACTTAAGACTATCTTTTTTGAAAAAAAATCACCACAGATCTCCCAAAGCTGTTAAGCTTATCCTTTAAGGACCTAATAATTTGATACCATTTGTTAGAAATAATAGTCCACCAAGATAGCTTGGGGGGTGAATCAGTTATCCAATTAAAATATTTATCAACCTTAATTAATCTTAACCATGCAACCAAAGTAAAAAAAAACCATAACAAGATATACATACATAATTACACTAGATTTTTTAACTAGGAAAATCCTTGATTAGAGTAAAAACCTTGGTAGGAATTATGCCCACAAAGACACACACACACACACACACACACACACACCTTGTTAGAGGATGGATCTTATTAGGAGTCTACAAACACATTCAACACATAAGAGTCCCTATTAGGAGAATTTGAATCCCTATTAGGAGAGTCTAACCTTGTTAGGAGTTGTGCCAACCTTGTTAAGAGTTGTAGAAGGTAGAAAGACCCACTGTACAAATAGATTCTAGAGCAAGACCACTAAACTTCACTGTCCAACTAATCTCTAAACTATTCTTTTCAGAATAATTGTTCATACTATGCTTTATCCTTTTTCCTTTATCTTATCAACCAGACCAATCACTATTATACCTTGTAGACTAGGTCACAAACCTTAGATCCAAATATAAAACCTCAGATCTCAAAATAAAACCTCAACAATGAAGTATTCTCCAACTTCACTCTACTCTTATCCTTGCATATCAACTTGTTTCTCTTTTGTTCCACTCTTTATGCTTCATGTTATCATTCTTACTTCCTTAGGTAACAAAGGAAAATGTCCTTCCTTTATACAAAGTCCATAAAACAATTCCCTAAGTCAGCTATTACACCTTCTCAATTAATTATTATAGGACCTCATTAAGAACATGTTATACTTAGCAATAACATCAATCTATCACCTTGCAACTTGAATAACTTTGTGTTCATGTAATATTATGATGAGAAAGCTTAACTACATCATGTACAATATGTCTTCTATATGCCTTTAATCTTACTTCTTAGAATAACAACTTTACTAAGAGATATAACAAGTTTACAAGAACATACTTGTTTAAACTCTATGTCAAAATTGTCTTCACCAAAACTTGCATAACTTCTTTTAGACTTAATACCTTTTTCTCTCAAGGTTAGTTACCTATGCTAGACACTTAGTAGTATCTCTCATTAACCTTGCTAGTGAAAATACATAACAATCTATCCATACCAACTTAATCTTTACCATTGTTCTTTTGTCACATACCATAGAAAACTACTATGTTGAAATCAATGACAAAAATAGTCATGAATGTAACATATCATCATGATAATTATCCAATCATGTTTCACCAATACTCCCCCATAGGAATATCATTAGCATTCATGGTTCCAATACATATTGCTTGCCCAATCAGTATCAGTATATGAGAAAAGTGTGAAATTATTTGATTTGTCATACTAGATTCCATAATTAGATGTCCCTTTTAGGTATCTAGATATTCTCTTCACTACTGCAATATAGTATTCTTTAGGACCAACTAGAAATCTAGCTACTATCCCAACTGCATTTTCTATATCTAGTCTTGTGTAAATTAGATACTACAAACCTCTAATCATTGATCTATACTTCTTTTCCTCTACTATAGGTGTCTCATCCTTACTAGATAAATTATGACCAGTAATCATGGATGTACCAATAGGTTTACAAATTTCCAAACCAAACTTTTCCAATAGGTCTTTCAGTTATTTAGTTAGTGAAATGAATATACATCATTATTCTGCATAATCTACAATCCTAGGAAAAACTTCATTTTTTCTATCATGTTCATTTCAAATTCATTTTTCATTTTCTTAACAAATTTATCACTAGCTTCATCATTGCCTCAAAAAATGATGTCATTAATACATATTACAATAATCAACAAACCATCTTCAATTTCTTTTAATTACAATTTAATGTCTACCATACTTTTAGCAAATCCAAGTTTTGCTAAGTAATTGTCCAACCTCGCATACTAGGTTCTTGGTGTTTTCTTCAAACCATAAAGATCTTTCTTCAATCTCCATACCATATCTTTGTCTTTTGATAAAGGAAAACATTTAGGCTACTCAATGTAGACCTCTTCTTCTAGTTCTCCATTTAGAAATGTAGACTTAACATCTATCTAATAAACCTAGAATTTCTTGTTTGCTACATAAGATAGGAAAATCCTTACTACTTTCATTCTTGCTACTGGTGCATATCTTTCCTCATAATCAATGTCTTCTTTGTGTGAATGACCTTTTCAAACAAGTCTAGCCTTGTTTCACACAACTTCTTCTTTCTCATTCATCTTATTCATGAAAACTCATTTTGTTCCTATCACATTCTTGTTCTTTGCTCTACGAACTAATTCCCATGTATCATTCTTTACTATTTGATCCAATTCTTCCTTCATTTCTTGGATTTAATCATTATTGTTGACTACTTCATCTACACACTTAAGTTCAACTTGAGATATCTAACATATCTCTTCATTTACTATGTTCCTTGTCATTACTCCTTTGTGTTTACTTCCAATTATCTACTCAGGAGGGTGATTCCTTATCAAATTTCTATTATGGTTATGAGTTGACATCTCAACTCTTATCTATTCTCTAGATTCAGATCTCTTATTTTCTCCTTGTTCAACAATTTGTACATCATTCTTCAATTCATTGTTCATCTTAAAGGAAAACTCCATAATTCTATGTAAAAATTCCAAAGTTATCCTCTTCTTAATCTAAATTATAATCTATCATCTTTCTTTAGTTCCAAACTTCTCATCAATCCTTACATTTGTGGATTCAACTATTGTCTTAGTTCTATAGTTAAAACATTTGTAAGCCTTACTTTTCAATAAACAATTAAGAAACATACCTTTGTCACTTATTGGATCAAACTTACCAATCTCATCATCTCTCTTAATATAAAATTTTCTCCCAAATATCCTAAAATATTTGATTGATGGTGAATGTCTGAACCATAGTTCATAAGGTTTCTTGTCTATACCTTTTTGGATACGTAATCTATTTAGAGTGTATACTATTGTATTAACTACTTCTCTCACAAATGTTTTTGAAATGTCATTTTCAAATTACATTGCTCTAGCTATGTCTGCTTTAGACTTATTTCTTCTCTCAGTAACCCATTCTACTCAAGTGTTCTAGGTGCAGATAGTTGTCTTTTGATTCCATTTTCTTCGCAAAATATGTTAACTTCTCTAGAGGTGAATTTGCCTTCTTTATCAAATCTCAAAAACTTAATCTTAACACTAGATTAATTCTCAACTTTATTCGTATTTATCTTTAACTTCTCAAAAGCTTCAAATTTCTTTTTAAGAAATGCTACCCACATCATTCTAGTGAAATCATCAACAAAAATCATAAAATACCTTTGACCATAGAGTCCTCTTATTCTAGCATGACCTCTCAAATCTATATGAATGATATACATCTTCTCTATGGTAGTGAACTTCTTTCTAGAGAATGACACTTTCTTCTACTTAACAAAAATACATTCCTTAGGCACATCATTAGTAGGCTTAATAGTCTTTGGTAAGTCTCTAACTGCAATTTATGTGATAGAATCTTCTATTCCAAAACCAACTATTATCCACTTTAACTACCAAATATTTCATCTTAGTAGGATTCAAATAAAATACATTACCTCTAGATATAGTGTGAGTTCCAATCATCTTACCATTTTTTTCTTTGATGGTGTAGGTCTTCTTAGTAAACTGCAACTGATAACCCTTGTCCACCAATTTTCCAACACTCAATAGTTTATGCTTCAATCCATCAAAAAAATAAACATCATTAATGTTAGTTTTACGATCAAGAGTAATGGATCCAATTCCTATTATATGATAGGTTGCATTGTTATGAACTCTAAAAATTCCTCCATCATGATTCTTGAACTTAACAAACTTATTCATATCACCAATCATGTGATGTAAATAACCACTATCAACTATTGAATCAAATTTATATTCCACTTGGGTAACTAGCTCTCTTTCTTCTCTAATTTCTCTACCAAGATCATCCTCCTTGATAGCCACAAATCCTAATTCATCATCACTTTCACTTTGACCTTTTTCATCAAATCCTTCATCTTCATTTATATACAAAGAATTTCTATCTCTATCTCTTCTAGGGTTAAACTTTCCCTTATAATTTTTCTCTCTTTTAGGACTAATGACCAAATTCATTACAAGTCCAAAATTTAAGGATTTTCTTACCATATTTTTCTCTTCTCACCAGAAAGGTTATTCCTTCCTTAATCTTCTTGTCTTTGTCAGATCTGAATCCTTCTTTACTTGTTCCTCTATTCTTTTGTAAGAAAAAAAAGGATTTTGGATCTAGAAACTCAATGTTTAGATCCATACACAATTTTGATATCTCACTGAAATGTCCCCTTTTCTGATTTGATATGGTATTTCATGCCTCTAATCAGATTTTCAAAATCAAACAACTGATATCACAAAGATCCTCCAAATTTTTCAAGAAACCCCAAATCGGGTATGCCAGAAATTGTGCCAAAAGCTTCACAGCTTCACCAATTATTAATAAATCTGAAAGTGGACATTTTTATAGAAATTTAAGCAGCATAACAGCCTACAAAATGAAATTTCCAGATCCATATAACCTTTACACAACTGTTCTCAAATGTAGGACAAAAACTATGCTCATCGGGCTCCCGAAATTAACACAAAAATGCCCGGAAACACCACACAACACTAATAAACTATCTCAGAAGTTTAATCACATCCCAATACATATATTCAGCTCTATTTTAACAGCTTAAAGTCTGAAATACAGCAGCAACCAAAACTGATATGAAATGCTCAACTGAAAACACCAAACTCATGCAAAAAACACAACCGAAAACCCACAAATCTACACTGTTCAGCACAAAGGCAAACTCTGTATGAGCATGCACATGGAATGGCTTCAAACTCCCATCCTTAGCCTTCTTGGAAACCTGCAAAATCCCATTCTTGGGTCTCCCTGGAAACCTGCAAACTCCCGTTCTTGGGTCTCCTTCTCCACAGGTTTGGTAGCCTCCGAAGAATAACAAAGAAATCAGCAAAATCAAGTTCTGGAATGAGCCCAAAATGCCTCCAAAACCCCTTAAAAGAGGGCATAACTGTAACTCACGTCCAAGAGAGGTTAATGAAACATATTTTAATAATAATTTTCATTTATTAGTCCAACGGTTTCCAAAGATTAACCCCCTTTTTCCGAAACTTCACTTTCTTGGGCCTGCCTGCCTTAGCAAAGATTATTATTTTTTAATTATTTGAAAAGGGGACATGACAAGTCCTCCCCTCCCAAAAATTTCTTGTCCTCAAGCAATGGCTGAACAATAAACCAATCAATCCACCTGGATCCCAAATGTAGTCATGAACTATACTACTACCAATTAACACAGGCTCCTGCAATATCCTCTGCAATATGACCAAGATGAATCCATAATCAAACTGACAATTATAGCTCAACCAAAATCCAAAATCACCACTACCACAGTCAAAAAACCATGAGGCATAAACTCTTAGAACATCAGAACACAAGCAAAGTGGACAAATCAAACTACCAACACAGTAAATACCATCAACGCATCCCACTGGCCTATACGAAATGCACAATCCAACTCTGCAACAATGGTGAATGCTCTCAAATGAAACTGTACCAAGTATGGAGAATCCACACACTATACAACTCCTATAGTCAACACAACTTTGCAAATCACTGGCCACTATCTCATAACCATAACTACCATGCACCTCTGATGGTGAAAAGCCATCACAAGATTAATAGCAAGAATTGGAACCCAAACCAAATCTTCCTACCATCAACTCCTCAACACAAGGATCAAATGCTAACTGATGTACATACCTTGCAATATAATGTTGATAAAAAAAACCAACCTTAGTCAACAACTCACCATGAACAAGTGATACAACCCACTGTGACTGATCACCAGCTAAGTCAGGAGATGTCATAGCCAAAGGAGTAGAATCAATAACAACACCCGCTGAAGCATCACTCTGAAACTCCTGCTCTAAGTCATGTATTATCAATCTTTCAACTGTAGAACCTATCGCCATGTCATGCCCATCACAACTCTCATCTTGAGGCATCAAATTGTCCCATAACTGATGATAAGCACTAGGAACCAAAGTACATCTCTATATCATTATCTCATCAACATGGTCATCAAAGGTAAATTGATGAGCATACCTCATAGTGTAATGCCGATAGAATGTGCCAATCTCAGTCAATGGCTCAGACTGTAATCCAGATGAAACTATCTGCAATTGATCATTAACCATGTTGGAACTAACTACTACCTCCGAAGATATCACCAAGGGAGTAGTATTACTAGCAAGAACCATGCCAACTGCCGACTCACCAACATCACACATGATCTTTGATACATCTCTAGTCTCTGTGCCTTCAGTACTAGATGCCACCACCATGTCAGGCATACAACAATCTGCTACAACACCCAACTCAACTGAACCTAACTCTAGTGGGAATGAACCTGATATTCCAATGTTAGTATCAAGAATGGATGCATCCCCATCTCCACTGTCTCTGACAATCTCGGCCATGGACATCCTCGGATCACCAAACACCACTGCTTGTGACTGTATAGAATCAGGTGAAGAATGTAGTCACTCTAACTCCATGGTCACCTTAGCCAAATGAAATTGTGACTCCTTGAAAGCCAACTGTGTACTCTCAAGAATCTCAGAAGTCACCACAAGCTGCTCAGTAAGCACACTCACCTCATCTTCCTTGGCCAACAATGCATCATATGTTGTACTGCCCCACTTCATAAGATAATCTTTGTCGGCTACCAACTGCATATAATCCTATCTCAGAATTTAGATAGCCTCTCATAAAGAGTGGAACTCTATCAAGGAAAGATAACTGCCTCCCTGCTCATCACTAGTAGGAGAACCCCATCCATAAATTGCTAACAACTGATGAGCAGCATCAAAATGCTAGCAAGTGATAGCAATGTCTTGGTCACTAACTCTCAACTAATTAGACACATGATGGCATTGGCTTGACTGTCTCCTACAAACCCCCTCTGATGCACTGTCTAAAGGAGTATCCTCAAAGTTACTAGTCTCTAGAGTATTACCATCCATATCCTGTGAAAAACTCATATCAACATATGGAGTATCAAAAATATTAGCATTGCTGTCCAACTCCTCTATACCCAAGGAAACTAAGTCTTCAAAATTGCCCACTGCATCCTCCTAGATGTCATCAATGCCAATATGATCCTGGGACTCATCTATACACACTACCAAATATGAAATATCATCAACACATTCTAGCAAGTATGGTCGACTGGATATATGAACAAAGCCCAACATCGGTGTATAAAAACTAATACCAACATTGGACAAGATGCTAGTACAAGAAAAGACAACACCGTGCAATAAGCTAATCAAATCCATGATAGCACCCAAACAAACACTGCTACAAAAAAGTGTTAAAGATCTCCTGTCAACTGAATCCCAAATGCCAATATAACAATCTTGAGTCCACGTCTGTAAACTAGAATCAGCTGGTAACTCAAGAAAAATCCTCACTTGAGTAATATGACCAATACCAACTAACTCCACATACCTATCATAATGAGATAATGAAGTCAAAATACTATCTTCACTCACCTTTAGCTGGCGGGATAAATCATGTGAAGTACTACCTGCCTCAACCTTATGTGATGAAGCATCTAACTGTGCCTGGTACTCTTTCTCAGAAAAGTCATGAATGCTCAATGTTTGCTCATCTCTACTAGGTATCTCACCATCCTACACAACAACATCCTCATAATCATCATCTGAACCCACTACACTGTAGTCACTGCCTATTGTAACTATACCATCCTGAATACCTGTGGCATCACCCTTTGACAACCTGTAAACAATTGTCTCAATTTGAGTATCAAGTTGATCGTTACTATCAATCTGTGTAATATCCTTTCCCACCACCTCTTGTGGTAGAGTAGAATCTGAGACCTCTACTTGGCTATCAGCTAGTTTCTCAAACTCCTCATGCAATTTCTTGGGAATTGTGTCATTTGTCCTGTGAGAAAATCTGCCAAATAGAAATCCAGTCAACTTATCCACCTTAGCTGGGTCAGATAACATGTCATTCATTATACGGTGGTGCTCAACCAACTGTTTAGACATGTCATGGCTTATTTTCATAAGTTTATCTCGAATGTCTAAATAACCATCCTTTCTACTATTTTGACTCTGGCTATCAATTGTCCAAGATCGTTCCCTCTAAGACTCTGTACTATACCTGTCCATTCTGGATAAAGTAGAGTGTAACCCCAATAGGATATAACTTCTTCAAAGACCAAGAACTAACATGCAAATGATTAGAAGTAGCATGCAACCATAGATTTGGACATGCAATTGATTAGAAGCAACATGCAACCACCAAATTATAACATGCAAGATCTGGGTAGTTGTCAAAACTGACATGCAAACTTCTACAACCACCAAATTCACCAAGAACTAACATGAAAATGATTAGAAGTAGCATGCAACCATAAATTTTGACATGCAGATGATTAGAAGCAACATGCAATCATAAATTATGACATGCAAGATTTGGGTAGTTCTCAAAACTGAAATGCAAGATCTGGGTAGTTGTCAAAACTGACCTGCAAACTTCTACAAACCCTCAGGCTGGCAAGATCATGGATCTGATACCACTGAAATGTCCCCTTTTTTTATTTGATATGGTATTTCATGCCTCTAATCATATTTTCAAAATCAAACAACTGATATCACAAAGATCCTCCAAATTTCTCAAGAAACCCCAAATCGGGTATGCCAGAAATTGTGCCAAAAGCTTCACAGCTTCACCAATTATTAATAAATCTGAAAGTGTACATTTTTACAGAAATTTCAGCAGCATAACAGCCTACAAAATGACATTTCCATATCCGTATAACCTTTACACAACAGTTCTCAAATGTAGGACAAAAACTATGCTCATCGGGCTCCCGAAATTAACACAAAAATGCTCGAAAACACCACACAACACTAATAAACTATCTCAGAAGTTTAATCACATCCCAATACATATATTCAGCTCTATTTTAATATCTTAAAGTATGAAATACAGCAGCAACCAAAACTGATATGAAATGCTCAACTGAAAACACCAAACTCATGCAAAAAACACAACCGAAAACCCACAAATCTACACTGTTCAGCACAAAGGCAAACTCTGTATGAGCATGCACATGGAATGGCTTCAAACTCCCATCCTTAGCCTTCCTGGAAACCTACAAACTCCCGTTCTTGGGTCTCCCTGAAAACCTGCAAACTCCCGTTCTTGGGTCTCCTTCTCCACAGGTTTGGCAGCCTCCGAAGAATAACAAAGAAATCAGCAAAATCATGTTCTGGAATGAGCCCAAAATGCCTCCAAAACCCCTTAAAAGAGGGCATAACTGTAACTCACGTCCAAGAGAGGTTAATGAAACATATTTTAATAATAATTTTCATTTATTAGTCCAACAGTTTCCAAAGATTAACCCCCTTTTTTCGAAACTTCACTTTCTTGGGCCTGCCTGCCTTAGCAAAGATTATTATTTTTAATTATTTGAAAAGGGGACATGTCACTCACCAAGAAGCTCCATCTTATGGGTGTCAAAATTTCCTCCATCAGACTTAGCACTATCTTTTTTGAAATGACTAGACATTGATCTCCCAAAGTTATTAATATTTCTGTTAAAGGATCTAATGCTATGATACCAATTATTAGAATATATATTCTACTGATATAACTCAGAGGTCAGCATGAATCATTTATCCAACTAATAACATCAATATCAACTTTAAACAATCTTAACCAAATTAGTAATGTAAACTAAAACCACAATAAGATACTCATACACAATAACACTAGGTGTGTTAACTAGGGAAGCCCTTGATCATAGGGAAAACCCCAGTAGGGATGGTACCCACAAGATGATCTACTAATATAAATATTCCTTGTTAGAGGATGAACCCTATTAGGAGTCTATGAATACTTTCAATACATATGAATCCCTATTAGGGGATTCCAAGCCTGTTAGGAGTTGTGCCAACCCTATTAGGAGTTTTGGAAGATAGCTATACCCACTATCCAAATAGCTTCAAGGGCAAGACCAATGAACCCATTTTCCAAATGAGCTCTATATTATTCCTTGTAGAATAATAGAAATAAATTATACTTCCTTCCTCTATCTCTGTCCTATCAACTAGACTTCTTCTCCTTTAGATCTTGTAAGTATATCATGAAGTGCACATCCAACAATCCCTTGGATTTCTCACACACATTCACCAAGGAATCTTCTTCTTTTGACACTTTGTACTTCAACAATGATCATTATAATTGAACACTTCTACAATTAAAGAAAAAATATTTCCTTTATTCCATATCTTCATAAAAAATTCTTGAGTTGGCCTTGAGGCTTTCCCAATCAATTGAAATAAAATAATTAATTAACTACAATTACAATAGCACTTTTGGCTCATAGTCTATACAAAACTTTACGCATGTGATACTAAGGCTTGTACAATCACTAATCTCATCAGCTAACTAACATCCTATGTCATTGATTGAATGCACATCTCTTTATTCCATCTCATATGAAAGATAGACAACAAACATCAAGAATTACTTTGCTAATACCCTATCTTTGAGTTTCTATATGTAAATTAGGTACAACTTCCATACATCTTCTCTATATGTAAATTAGGTACAACTTCCATACATCTTCAACTTAGGCTCTGCACACTTAACCACGTCATCAATACACTATGTTGAACATGTCCATAATTGTACATCTCAATACAATCAAACCATTTTTAGTATTGTCATGATCTCTATATGTTGTTCTACTAGACCTTATAGAATCAATGCTATGTTGACATCAATGACAAACATAGTCATCAATGAAATATATCAATACTCTCCAATGTTTAGGATACTCCCCCAATGTAGTATGATTAGCATTCATGCTAACATTATAATCCTAAAAAGTTAACTTTATTGTTGCAACAGTGAAGATTTGTGGGTTTCATCCCCACCCTTGTTTTACCTTCACCTTGAAGTATTTCTCAATTACCAAATCATTTTTGTTATGTGGTGAATCTTTTGTGGATGTTATATTTTAAAAATTACATATTTATGTTACATTTAAGATATGAGATGAATTAGGTGTGAAATCAATAATTTGGTTGTGTAATTAAAAGTTTAAGATCCTGATTCACCCAAACTTATGAGACCATAATTAGAGGGAACCATAATTAGAGGTAATTAGAGGGAACCATAATAATATATAAACTTATTGTGAAATCAATAATTTGGTTGTAATAATTTTGCTGATATCTAGTTTAATTAGCATACCATTTTACTTATCATTTTGTAGAGAGTGGATAGTTTCTTAAGCTATGATAATGCCATCATAGATAGATCTACCTTGGATGAATCCAAACAAGTCCTCATTAATTAGTAGTGGAAGGAACTTTTGGAGATGGTTTTCAAGAGTCTTGGATAGAAGCATTTAAAGAGTATTAAATAGGTAATGGGCATGAAGTCTTTGAAGCCCTTTGTTGTTTTAGATTTAAAAATGAGAGCCAAAAAGGTGTGATTAATTTCCTTGAGGAAACTTTTGGAGTCACTAGACCCTTCTAATGCCTCACAAATTCCATCACCCATAAAAGATCATCATATTTGGAAAAATATGTCAAGAAACCATCTAGACCAAGAGATTTATCAGGATCCATTTGGAAGAGTGAAGGAATCCTTCCTTTGTAAATTTACCAATTAGGACTTTATTTATTCCTTTGATATTTTCTTAGGGATGTTATGAAGGAGGAAGTACTAATTAGAGAGAGGAAAACCATTCATGTTGTTAAGAATTTCCTTGTCCATAGTCTTGGGGATCTTCCAGAGTTACCCTAGATCTTGCTATGAATTTTGTGATCATATTAATAGATCTTTTAATTTTGGTACTATTATGGAAGAAGTTATTGTTTTTGTCACCCTCCTAGAGGTAGGTTTTTCTATATTTCTATCTCCAATACATTTCTTCTTTTTCAAGGATGTCATCCAACTATAATATAAGATTAAATTCTTGTGAGTAGAGATTCTTGTATTGGCTAATTTCATTACTACTATATTTGACCCTTTCTATTTATATTTCCACATCCCTTTTTGGTCAAATATATTGTCAAACATTTTCTTATTCCATTGAATAAGATCTTATTTTAATGGATTTTAGTTTTTTCACTACCTTGAAGAGCTTTGACCTAGAGACTTCTATATTGGTCCACCAGTCCTCAATCTATTTGAGGAATAGATCATCTTTGACCCATATTTTATCTATTTTAAAAGGGCTTTTGAGGGGGGCATTACCCCCATGTAGTATTAATTGGACATGATAATGGTCCAAACTAGAGAAAGGGAGGGTGACAGTCCTAAAGAATGCAGATGAGTCCAACAGGTTACCATGAATGAATAATATATCTAGTTTTTCATCTATCTAACTCAAGTCCTACCTTTTATTATTCAATGTGAATGGACCATAATTAGAGGGAACCTCTAGTAGGGTATAATTATTTATATATTCATTAAATTATTTAGAGGTTTGATAGAGTTTGGATAGGCCTCCTCTTTTTTCTAAAAGGGAAGAGATGGCATTGAAGTCTACCCCAATAAGGCTACAACCCTTGATATAGGAGAGATATTGAGAGACATCCTCCTAAATAAATATTTTTTCCATATTAGAAGTGGTACCATAAATTTTGAAGAGTGAAAAATTCATTTGTAGTTTGAAGCTTTTAACATGGATGCTCATCCAATTGAATTTAATAGAAAGTGGCTCAATTGAGTAGCTACTAGGGTTTAAAAGAATAGATAACCCTCAAAAAGACCACCTATAATATTTTTGAATTTTGGTGTCTTAAAATAATTTTAAATTATCTTGATTCATTTAGTCTCCTAAAGTAATAGGCTATTAGGTTTGTATTTACTAATACAACACTTTAGTAGGTGTTGTTTATTAGGGGCATTATGGCCCCTAATGTTCCAATTAATGAATCTCATTGGCCCTTTAGAAGGACCTTCCCCTTCCCTACATAGAATAAGTTAGTAAGTTTAGCTTGGAAATCTTCCATAGCATCCAGTGCACTAAGCTCATTCATAGGTTTTCTCTCTCATTTTCTATTATTTGGCCTATAATTGGGAGATAGTAATGTATTCTATATTTTCTCAACATTGTTGACTTCTTCATGTTGTTCTAAGGAAACAAGATGCTCTCTAAGATGGTCTATAATATAATCCTCTTCCCCTAATTCTAGGAGGTTTTCTACTAGTTTGATCTTTTGTTGGTTAAGTGCTCTAGTAACTCCTACCTCAATCATATCAATAGTTAGTTTATAATAGAATTCTTATTTATCTTGTAATGTCATGCTCAAAAAGGATGGTAAGATCCTTTTCTAAGAGTCTTCTTCTACAAGGGTATCCTTAGAGGCTAGAGGAGAGTTGATAGTTTGGGGGGTTTGACTAGAATTTTCCTATCAAAAGGATTCATTATAGGTGGAAAAGTTTTGTTCCTAAAGGAGGAGATATATATATCATATATCTTCAACTTGGCTCTCATTTCTAGTTATTATAGGAACTAGAAAAATGTTATCCATAAGAGAGCCTTTCTATATTGATGATGCAAGGTAGAGTGGGCAGCTAGTATTGCTACTTGAGCCTCAATAATAGGTTCCAATAGAAGGCTCATTAATTTTTGGTGATGAGCCTTATTCAGTTAAAGGTGAACTTAGATAGTCCCATTTCAATTAACATTTTAACACTAGTAGAGGAGACAAAGACCTTTTCTAATCCACTAAATTCACCTAAAGACTCTCAAATTTTACTCAATATATCACTCTTTAATAATTCAACAAAGATATTTCTGAAAAGAATCCACTTCATAACTTTAGCATTATCAAAAGAGAAAGGGTTAAAATTATGTTGCCATTTTATAAATTTTAAATGATGCCCTTTAGGATTAGAGGTTTTCCATTAATTTATCTAATCCTATGATAAAGAGAGAAGAAATCAAGGAACATAACTTTATTGCCGACGACCAAAATCCTTACCTCATCACTGAAAGATGCTTCTAACCAATCCCTAGCTGGGGTCTCTAGATGGGTCCTTGTCATAATATCTCATGAATAGACCATTTTTTTTACAATATTCCCAAAGATCAGTATTGTACATAGTGTTAAGAATAAGAATATGAGGCTCTTTTGAGATTGGAATGGGGATTCTCAAAACCATAGGAGAAGAGGCATAAGGCTCATCTTTTAGATGGGGGGAATTGACATAGTTACCTTGAACCTAACTAGAGGTCTTTATCATAGGCTTATTTTGTGAAGGAACAAAGCATTTAGGATTTTTATGAGGACCTAGGGGGACCACAATAGCCCTACTTATAGTAGAGGAAGAGCTAATAGGTAGAAACTACATTTTATTATTTCAATCCCTAGGGCTTCCTTGTGTTTCCTTCTATAGACCATCCCTAACTAGTCTTCTCTTTTTCAGGTCTAGTTGAACCAAATTTTCATCCATGTTAAAATTGCATAGCTCTAGGGTAGCACTCCTCTTTGTTGAAGCTAATAAATATTCTATTAAAGAAAAAAAGGAATTCTTGGTGGGAATTGTGGCCATTAGAGCATGATAAAAGGAACTGTTCTAACATAAAGGAACAACCTTACATAGAAGAGCCAAAGAGGAAGTGACATAACCAAATATAGATTGAGGAACAAGAAATTTTTTTCTGTGAGCCATGTCTCAATGCATTTTGTTACTTTTCCTAATTTTATACTTAAACCAAATTACCCATGTGAAATTATTATATATTAATGATAAAATAAATAAATGTATAATTTTCAACCTTGATAGTGATTTATCTTGACTTTGTTTGATAATTTAAATCTATAATTTTATACAATTTATAATAAAATATGTTTATATATAATCAAGATTATAGTTTATCATGAATTTTTTGAGTAGATTAAATCTATTATTTGATATGGTTTATAATTTAATTTAATGAGGTATAATCTATAAAATAATGTATGAAATATTCTTTTATCTTTTATTGTATTTAAGTTGTATATGCTCTAAATTATTAATAAATGTAGAGAAGAACATCACACACCTCTTCATTTTCCCCATTTATGCATGTCACTTATTGTCAACATCTTTGTTAGATTATTTTAGTGTTAAATTTGACTATTTTTGCATGTATACTAACTATAAGCACAATCTATAAAATTGGTATTCAATATATATTTGGTTACAACCATATTTTCCTTTAAAAGTCATAATAATGATCTATTTATAATCAAAATATCTATATAAAATTACACAACATAAATTAGATGATAAGCATGATTTCATCCAAGATCTTAGCATCTCAAATATGAATTGTTAAAGGTCTTTAATTCTTTATTCATTTGAAAAATTTAGTAACCAATCTTTTGTCATAGTATTATGACCATCAAAATATATATTGTGTCAACTTTCTTGATAAGATATAATCTATCTCAATCTCATATCAATAAACATCTCATTTGTTTCCACTAATTTATTTCAATTATTTTATCATACTCAACTCCTTTAAATACCCCCCAAGAAAATTAATTTATAAATATATACATATGACATGTCTTGATCCTACTTGTAGTAAACTCTTGGTATCTCTAACCATTGTTGTCTATTAGTGTCAACCATTTAGTCATTTACAAGGCAAAGCTAGATAGTAATCACTGCAACTAAGCTATTCTATATAGGGCAAGTCATGTACATAAGAGAGCATGTAGCGAGCTCTATAGGAGCCAAGTAATTTTTGGTCATAGGGTATTCTCTATACGAGTTGAGCTCATCAGCAAATGAGAAAATTTCATGTATACAAATGTCAAGTTATATAGTGTGTTCTAAGCACAAGACATGTCAAGCATTAGAAGGGCAATAAAGGCCGAGAAACAAAAATGTCAACCATTAGTAAATATTAAAGACTAAGTAATGTAGAGTTTACACAAAAATTAGGAATGGAACAAAGTTTGAGGAAAATTTTATATAAGGCCAGCTTGGAAGGTATATTTAAGTTTTGAAGAGGTTGTTACAGAGCATTTAATACTTACAGAGGTTATTACATTATAGAGTAAGAGCAAGGGTAGGGAGGTGTATGCATGCAAGTAAGAACTAATATACAAGAGAAGGATTGATAACAAATTAGAAGTTAGTGAAGGGTTTTGTTATCATCTAACAAAGCAAATGGCCTAGTCATGGTAGTTAAGTGAAAGGGAAAGACAAGTGATATATGATCAGAGGAGATAATGAGTGAGCAAGAAGAAGACTCAAAATTAGCTTACTAAGAAAATTGAGAGTTGGGTATTGAATTAGTTTTATCCAACTTGTATTAGGGTAAAGCTCTTAATAGAGTGGTCTTAACAGATCTTTGTAAATCTCCTAACAAAGTCCCTACTTTTTTGTACATGTTAAATCCTCTAATAAAGTGAGACCTAATGATCTCTTAAGCCTTTAAGAAGGTAGACTTGTCATAGGGTAGATCATATCTTGTGATCAAATATCGTAACCTTAACTGGTTAACTTTATTACTGTAGTAGTGAAGATTTGTGGGTATCATCCCCACCCTAGTTTTACCTTCATCTTGGAGGGTTTCTGGGTAAAAAATATTGTGTTATGTGTTTTATTTTCATGCTTGTGATTGATTAGATTTATATGTTATAACAAGTTTACATTACAAGTTTTACATGCACAAGTTATTGAAGATGTGAATCGATTGGTGAAAAGTCTAAAGTGTTAAAGATTTTGATTCACCCCCCACCCCCTATCAATGTCTTGTCTATCATGTTTAGACCTCCATAAATCAACAATTGGTGCCAGATCATTGGTCCTCTAAGAGAATCCTAATAGCTTGGTATTTGAACAAGAAAAGGTTATTGACAATTAGATGATTGAGATCCAACTCACACTGCAAAAACTTGAGAAGGCAAGACAAGATTTGAAGCATTCCCTAAGAAGGAGAAAGGAAATTTCCATCCAAATAAAATAATATTCCTATGTAGAAGTTGAGATTGAAGGACTATTTGAATCAATCAATCCAAATGATAAAGCATATTTTGATCTACTTGACAAGAACAAATTTTTAAATGAAGAGATAAGAGCACCGAAATGAGAACATGAAATATAATTAGTAAGATTATGTGTAGTGACTAAACAAAGAAAGAAATTTGAAGAAGATAAAAATATGGATGAAGAATATAAAAGGGTAATGGCTACTAGACTTGAAGAAAGGATATCAAATTTACAAAAGCTCACAAATACTTAGTTGGATCTAATGAACTAGCTAATTCTTGCAAATCAAGAATTAAATCACAAGGATGTGGAAATCTCAAATCTCAAATCATAGAATGACATACCCATGAATGTACTAAAAAATGAGAAGGAAACCATGAAGATATTCAAAAAAAAAAAAGAGGTAATGAATTACTTTGAAGAACTTATGAAGTCATCAATTTTTTCTAATCAGCCAAGACATTTAAGCACTAAGAAAGGAGGATCATCAAAGAATGGAGAACTAAGGAATGAAAAGTCAAAGGAAAAACCAACATGCTATCATTGTGGAAAACTTGGTCATACTACAAATATCTGTCAAAGAAAACATGGTATGAAAAATTATAAACCTAAGTTTACTTGTTACTATTTTTACTACAAGAAATAAGGACATCAAAAACATGAGTGTAGGTCAAGAATATGGAATGTACCTACTACACCTAGATTTCAAGGATATTATTATAACTATCATAAATATGGGAATAGAGAATATGAGTAGATCATAGAAAATACCCTACTAGAAAAATAAAAGGAAGAGTTATGTACCTAACAATGCATGTTACAAATGTCACAAGTTTGGACATCTAAGTAAGAATTGTAGGACTCAAGTACATTCAACAAATCAAACAAAGGAAAAGGCAAAGACAAAGTGGACATTCAAAAAATTAGGAATGAAATGAGACAGAAATGGAAAAGGATAATAGAAGATGGAAATAATGGAGAAAATGGAGTTGAGGTTACCCAATCTAATGGAGAAGGTGATCATGTCATCTTAGACTAAGAAAGAGAGGTATGTATGGAATTGTATACTTAATTGATATACCATACATCAGTTTCTTACATTAAAATGTGCCAAAATTTCATATGTGCATATGTGAAGATGCTTAAGAACAATTTTTTTTCTAAGTGTCAGTAAAATTTTCTATGTTGACTGAGAATTGTAACACAAACCAATCATTTTATAACAAGAATGATAAAGAGCAAGTAATATGGAAGAGACCAAGCTATAATACAAAGACCTAGTTGAAAGGCATGAATAACAACTAATATAATTAGATTCCACTCATCTAAGTATAAAACATTAATGGAGACCCTAAATTGATCAAAATAAGGTATATAACAAATTCTGAAGACATTATTACATATCTTGCATTCATATTTTTAAGAACGTAGAACGATTTGGCAATTTGAGCAACTAACAAAGATTTCAAGAGAAATTTTTACGAAGAAGGTTAAATGAGTGAAGATATGAATTATGTCGAGTATCCAAAGAAGAAAGAACTATGAACCCTAACTATGAACATATCAACTTCATCAATTGCTTGAATGAGTCAAGAGGTTAATAGAATCCAATTGGTGAAGAGTGACACTTGTCCTCCACCTAAGTTTTGTGTTATTCTAGAATTTTTTATGAAAGCAGACTCAATGGATGTGTTATCTTTGATACCACCTAATTTCATTATGGTCCATGATGTTAGAAGCTATTATATGTAAAAAATTAGAGAAGTGGGAGATTATGAAATCAGGGAAGCTTATGAGAAGTTGTGTAATGAAGGAATCTTGAAAGATGAATTTCAAATTATTGAAAGGAAAGGGTTAACTCATGCCCTAGATTTTTTTAGAAATTTTAGAATCAAGTGGATTAAATTTGTTTTGAGAAGAATTTGTGACATGAAATATTGGCTACAAAATGGATCAGTGGAGATAACACATAAAATGATACATGAGGTTATAGGTTACCAATCCTACACAAGAAGAAAACCATTGAATGTTTGATTTGTAGAGTAATTAAGGAAAATATAGGAGCTGAGTGGAATGGATGTAGTCTATCCATTACAAAGATTTATGATCCAATAATTGAATTTTCAAAGAGAGTCATTTCTCACAAATTCTATCAATCAAGAAGATTGAATATTATGCCTTGTATGGATGTGGATCAAATGTGGAAGATTGTGATAAATGATCACAAGTATGATCATGCCAAGCTATAGGGGTTACAACTTATAGAAAATTTGTCATCAATATGAAAAGAAAAGAATTCAATGTGTACAATAGGACAAACCATTGGCAAGATAGGTCAATGAGTATATCACTCAATTGGGAGAAAATTTTGCAAATGCAACAAATGCTTACTTTAATGAATTTAAGAAAAGGATAAAAAGAAGAGTAAGGATTCTTAAATAATTGGTCATAAAATATTACAATGGCATGTTTTTTCTTGTTGATACAGACAACACTTTTGAACAAGAAGTTAAGATGAGGAAAGCTTGGTTACAAAGTTTTGAATATGAGATAAATAGTGATATAGTAAGTCCAAAAATTGATGCACTACTAAACAAAGAGATAGATGTTGATGTTGAACCTTTTGGCAGATATAAGGAAGCCAAAGAAATAATAAATGTGAACATCAAGATAGCTCCCAAGAAGAAGAAAAGAAAGAAGATGATTGAAGACCTAGAGGTTAAACTAGGCACCCTAGGAAAGGGAAAGGAACCAATGAAAATTAGACAAGGTCTTGGTGAAGATGAATAACAAGATAGTGGTGATGAGGAAGATGAAAAAGAAGAAGGTGACAAGGGAAAATTTCTAGTTGTTGCCATGCCACTCAGAAAAAAGTATCAAGAAACAAAGAAGAGGATGGAAATGACATTGCACCACCAAACAAGCCAAGGACCAAGGTAGCTACTAGTGCCAAGCAATATGGAAAGAGGAAACTAGTAGAGACTATTGAGCCTAGTACCCCCTAAAACAAAAGAAGGAGATTGGTAAAAGAACCACCTATTAGACAAGCACAGACTATTGAAGAGGTATGTGAAAACTTGAGAAGTGTTGACAATTGGCTAATAGTGATATGTAATTTTTGTCATTAATGGAAACACATGATGTACATGTTCATAGGAAACCTCAGAAATAAAGATACTTAGTATTTAGCTATCAGAAAATTGCCTAAGTATAGAATTTGGTTCACAACAGTGTATTGTTTTGTTTATAACATGTTATAGACATCATGTTATGTAAAGAAAAGTTACATGGATATATTATACATGTTGGTGATGACATATATAACCTTAGAATTTTGTATAGAATACATAGAATAGAGTTAATTATGTTTTGATGAAGTAGGATAGTGAAATTGAAGGAAATAATTGTTTTAACTGCAAAACAATTACTTGTCCAATTAGGGTCGACATCCTAGATGTTTACTCTAACTTAGAAAATGAATTGTGGTCTTAGTTGACCCAAAAATATTTTATGTAAAAGCATGGTATTTATGTAAAGGACTTATTGTGACAAGAAGTATGCAATCTTGGTGTATTAGTGTTATCTTGTAAGATTGTGAAGTGAGCAAACTTTTGTGATAGCGATATATGCAAAGTTTTATCTAGTAATCTGAGATTGAGCCAAAGATCAAAGATTAGACAATGAAGGAAAAATAATAGTAAATTACTTGTTTGAGCAGTGAGCTCTTCTTGTAGTTGAAATTGCATGTTTGGGCAGTGGGCTCTTCTTGCATATATTATACTACAACTCCTAACAGGGTTGGAATCTCCTAACATGGATTCAAAGTCTCCTAATAGGGACTGGTTACATGAAATTTTCTCATTGGCTCCTAACAAGGTCCATCCTCTAACAAGGAACATATATATTAGCATAGTATCTAGTGGGTATCATCCCCACCAAGGTTTTCCCTTGGTCAGGGTTTCCCTAGTTAACAAAATATGGTGTCATGAGTCATCTTTATGTATTGCTAATGTTACTATTCAGCATTAGTTTATTGCTTTGTTATGCAAGGTTTAAAGTAAGTAATAATATCTAGTTGGTGAGTAAAGTTTGTAGATTATTGATTCACACCCCCTCCCCCGCACCCCTCAAGTAATCCCTATTTATAATAATTGGTATCAGAGAATAGTTACTTTGAAGAGGCTTAACAACTTAAGTAAGATCCCTATGGATATGGAATAGTTGATGAAGTACCTCGAAGAAGCTCTTGAACAAATTGATCTCCTTACTAAAGAAAGAGACAAGCTAAATGATAGATATGAAGAATCCAAAGTATACATTGGTTAGTTGAAGTAAAAGATCAAACATCTAAAATCAAAGCTTGAATCTACTGAATATGGAATTATTGATGAAGACTATTCAAAGTTAAAGATAGAATACAAGATCTTGAAGCATGAATTGAAGATTAGAAATCTAAAGTTGACTTTGAGAAATGATCCTATCAAAGTTGAATCTGATTTGAAGACTAAAAATACAGATCTAAGAGAAAGTCTAGCAAAGAAAATATCTAAGTTTGAAGCATTGAAAGATCATGAAGAACTCCATAAGTACAATACTATTGTGAAAGGTGAATTGACATTGTGCATACAACAACTTGATAAACTTTATTCTAGCAGAGAAAAACTTGATGATTCTATGTATATACAAATACCTTCTTATGACAAGATTGGTCTTGGTTATTTGATTAACATGTCTGTAAAGAAACCTGAGATTAGATCAGATCTAAAAGAAAAAGACAAATCTGATGATAAGATTGAATCCAGTCAATCTTCTAAGAAACCTAAAGAAATTGAGAAAATCAATAAAGTTGAAATATTGGATGAACCAAAGCAAGTGGAGACTCCCAAGATGACTAGGTATGAATTTAGAGGTAAGTTCTTTTTATGTAATGAAATAGGTCATACGAAAATAGATTGTACTAATAAGTCATTTAATCATGTTAAGGACTTTTATTGTCATAATTTTCATGGTATGGGTCATAATGCAATTGATTGTAGGAAACCTAAGTATGATAATGATAGAAGAAATAGTAGAATGTCTAGAAATACTAACCATGTAGATAAAAGAAGATATAATGAAAGGACATTAAGAGAAAGAAGATATTATGATGATAGAAGAAAGATCGTGTGTTATAAGTGTAACAACTTAGGACACATTGCTCAGAATTGTCGTGCGCTTGATGTCAGTTATAAAACTTTAGACACATTGTGCCATTCTGTGGAAAGGACAAAAACTTTGAAGATAGAAGGAACAATGGAAGAATCTTTGGAAATAGAAGGAATGATAGAAGGAATGATGAAAGGAACTTTGGATATAATAGTGAAGAATAAAGAAACATTGTGAGTAAACTTTGAGAAGAACTTAATGAAGCATTTGTGAAAGGAACAAATATCTCAAAAGAAAAGTTAGATTATAAGAAAGGAAGATTGAAGTTAGTTGTTGAGTTTGATTAAATCAAGTTGAATTAAGCTTGTTCACAACACCATAATTTGAGAACTTTAGCTAGATACTGAATTAGAGGTAGAAAAGTTGGGAAAATTTGTAATCAGTCATGTTTAGATGGTACCTAAGCTTGCTTTTGATTTTAAGCTCATCTAAATAACTTATGATGAAATTCAAAGTTATTGGTACTATAGTAAAAGTTGATTCTATAATAGAAGATGAAAAGTATGTTTTTGCAAAGAATCTTGTGATGCAAAGTCTTGAGGATGTTTGTCATAATGGGAGGAGGCTATAGTAAAGCTTGGGTGACATCCAAAGACTAGATAGACAAGTTTGAGAAGTTATCTGATTGCAAAACACAAATAATAGCTTTTTTTTATATGTGACGTACACAATTAATGCATTTTTCAAGTTAATGGATAAATGGAGTACATAATTGAATTTTACTTCATTACAAACACATTTGAAATGAAGAACATCTAGAAGCAACTTGTCAGAGTGATTTTGTAGCAAACTCTATTTTTGGAAAGAGGTATTTTATCATTTTTCCACAAAATTTGTTCGGTGAAAGATATTGTTGATAAAGATTATGCATATGTTAGTTGTTCATAGTGTTGAGAATAAGGATAGACCTAAGCTCAAGATAGTTTTCATAAAATCTAGTGATGGAAACCCTAACTCTGCATTGTCTATTACTTTGAAGAATGTAGTTTACCTTGAAGATGTAGAAAATTATTTGAATTGCAAGTTTGAGTCAATTGGCACTGAATATATGAATAAGGATATGGAACTAGTCTATAACCATGACATGACTAAGAAGCCTAGATTTGATCACTTCAAGGAATTTTATTTGTTGAAGTATCATTTCTACAATGAGCTAGATATAGATGACTGGACTCAAATCATATTGAGTAGGATACATGATGAAAAATTGTGGATGCAAGACAATGTAGCAGACAACTAGTTTTAGCAAACAAGGCAGTGTACCCATAGGCAAAAATATGGTAAGAAGAAAGTAGAAAGTTATACTAAGGAAGTATACAATGGGGAAGCCATGGTAATCAATTCCATCAAGTAGGATGATGTGAGATTTCTTACCAAAATTATTTCTTATTCAAGTTGTGGAAGTTCTAAGATAGATGAACTTTTAGCAAGATTTATTTATGCAAATTACAAGATATGTGTTAAGAAAGAGCAAGTTAATTTGAATGAAATATTGAGGATGCAACTTTTGGAAAACCTTGAAAAGATCAAGAGAAAAAATAATGGTTTATTTAGATTCCAATCACTAATAAATCACATATTCTTTCATATGTTGAAGAGATTTCCTTACTTGTCAGCAATAGATACAATGAGTAGTGATACATGCACTATGGAAAGGATTATAGAGGTATGCAAAAGGAATCTTGTAGACAAGGTATTGGACAGTAGTAATTTGATTATGAGGACATTCCAAAATGAGATGAAATAGAGATTAGGATCTCACTTGCAATTGTGGATAGGTTCAAGGAGGACATATGTATTCTAGTTGATGTAGACAATACATACATTTAAGTAGTAGAACCACAGGTGATGATGTTGTAGTTAGCTACATTCACTAGTTGAATTTAGAAAAAGATAAAGCTGAGTATAGATTTGACACATATGATGAGATTACGTAACATGCTCATCAAGCAACCTTGGAGAAGGCATCTCATAAGAAGGTGGAGTCAATCATGAAGAAGGAATTATCTGAGGCTAGAATGATAGAAAGTGAATTTGAGGCAATGAGACAAACAATAAAACAAGGTGTATTGAACATACAACCCTCATTAGCTTCATTTGTTAAGACAAATTTGAGAGAGAGTATTCCTTATATGATAGTATCTGATTTTCAGCCCAGTGAACAAAAAATAAAATTAGAGAGATTGGTTGAAGCAATGTCAACAAAGACTAATAGAGTCAAACAAATGGCTACAAGACCTAACAAGAGGCAGAAAGTATTGTTGACAATTGAATCTAGAGATGATGAAGAGGTTGAGGAATAGGAAATAAAGCAAGCTTAAAAGGTGACTCCACCTTAAAAAGTAGCAAGAAAAGATCAACAACCTTGGAAGCTAAACTGAAACCCTCTAGCTCTTGAAAACAATTTGAGGAAGAGGATACAGAGGTGGAGAGCACTAAAGGCTTAGATAAGGATGCCCCTGAGGAAGAGGAGGGGATGGATGCCAAGGATTTTAGCTCTAACTTGGATGGTTACCTAGATTCGAAAGATAAAAATGAGGATGGGAGAGAGGAGGATACTACTGAGGTGAATTTGGAATAGAGAAAGTCATATAATAAGGACACTCATATCTGGGGGAGGTGATAAAGAGAAATAAAATTTAAATGATGATCTAGCCATCTTGAGTGAGGAGGAAAACATGGGGAAAGCTTCCACTCTTGTTAAGGAGATTGAGGGACATGATAAGGAGGGCCAGAGCCACCATATTCAATCAATGTCTAGTGAGGAGGAGCTGTTGGATGGAGGGATTCATATTGATAAAGTTGGCCCCTTACTACACACCACTGCTAATGATGAGGGTGACTCCCTAGTGAGGGAAACCAAACTCTCCTTCCTTCACTCTGCTAAACAAAAAGCTAAATCTTTCCTTCAAGTCAATTCTTGGTTATATAATGAAATTATGGGGCTGAAGAAGAAAGTGGATACCTTGCAACAAAACCAAGAGGCTGATCAAGCTATTATTCAACACATGGAGGTGCAAATGGGAGATATCCCAAAAAAACTAAAGGATTATGAGTAGAATCTTAGAGTGCTCATCAGGGAAAGTGGAACAAAAATGGAGCAAGTGACCTCAAGCATCTGTGTAGCTACGATGACATTGGGAAAAAGAGTTAATGAAGGAACCATATCTTCGAAGGGCCCAAGCAAGAGGACAAGATAGAGTTCGAGGAAGAAAGCTTTGATTTCTACTGCTTCTTTGATTGCTAACTCCATCCAAGGCATGGCTAAGATTGGTAACGAGGCTATGAAGATGATAAAAAAATTGCATTAGTTTCCTGGGTATTCTTTTCAGGTCGGGTTCCTGTTCTAGTCCTATTTGCTAGCTAGCACTTTTGGTTCCTGTGTTTGGTCCTTTTTTCTAGCTTTTAGATTTTATCTTGTACTATAGGTTTCAGGTCCTTGTAAAACCTGGGTACTTTATCTAGATTTTTTTAGAGGTTTTAGGTCCCTATAAAACCTAATTTTGGTTCTATTTTGCAGTAGGTTTATGGGCTCTTTCCTATTGGATGGCTTGTTTTTTTCCTTTTTTGAGGATGTGAAAGGGTTTTGAGGTCCCTTCAAAACTTGTTTTTACCGCAATCTAAAACCATGGAAGCTAAAGATTGAGAAGATAAACACATCAATTGAAAATGAGGGAAACTTTGTTTAGATGAATAAATTTTATGATGTATATAATAATTTTTAGAAAGATCAAATTGATATATCTACTATGAGACATATCATTGCAAATGATCTAAGTATAAAGGATATTAAAGGAATAGTGATCCAAAAAGTCTATGAGAGACTCATACAAAAGAAGACTCCAACAAGAGAAGAAGACATTGAACTTCAAAAGTCTATGCTAATGATAATTTGCAAGACTGATGATGCAGATGAGATTAAGAGATTGTTGAATAACCTTGTACCATACCTAAGGAATAAGTTGATACCATTATTATTTATGGTTGGTGAGAAGGATAAGTTGAGAAAGGAGACTATAGCAACTATTAGCAAGATGTTGTTAGATTCATAAGCATCATCTCCTCCAACTCTTAGAACCTCAAAAGTGTCAATCAATAGTGACACTATGAAGATTGATCAAACCAATGTTACTCTTAACATTGATGACACCAATCCATTTGGTGGTTCCAAACCAAATGTACTAGACACCAAAGATGTTGAGGAAAAGTTGAAACAAATTGAGGAACAAAAGAGGCTATTAGAAGTTAAAAAGAAGAAGATAAAGGAAGGCAAGCAACAATTTCTTGAGGAAGATAGAAAAAGAAAGGAAGATGAAGATAAGAGAAGGATTGAAAAAGAAGTAAAGAAAAGGAAAATAGAGGAGGAACAAAGGAAGAGATTAGAAGAGAAGAAAGAAAGAGAGGGAAAGGAAAGGAAATAAGAGGAAGAGAGGAAAGCTAAGGAAGCAGTAAAGAAATAGAAGGAGGATGAGACTAAACCATCTAGTTCATCTACTTCACTCTCTCTTGCAATTTTTCATATTGATGATGATGATAAAATTGATCTAATTCATCTTTATCCAAAATTTTATAGAAGAATAAGACAGTTAAGAGTTTGCAAAGATCACTAATAGAAGTAACTAATAGATTACACAATACTTTGATAATAGAACATATTGATTCAGATCCCAAACTGAGAGCACAAGTAGTGCTAAATTATTTTGATGAAGAGTTTACTAATTTTTTGAATGTTGCATAGGTGAAAGCTCAAATTTTCCATGATGTTAACCTATTTAGCACCATATACTAGAACATCAAGAATAATTTAGTCAATCTTGATACATGTCTAAAAGAACTTTGAAAATGTTAATAGGAAGGGAAAGCTTTGTATGTTAAGTGTACCTTATCATACAAACTAACTAAGGATTTGGACAGTCAGATAGAGGAAAAGATGAATGAGCTATAGGCTTTATCCAGCTTAATCCAACACCCATCTAGAAAAGTTGGTGATATTGAGAATCAAGTTGCCAGTGTTCATAGCAATATATGGAAACTAGAAATTTAGAAAGAGAAGATATTAAGAAAACATATGATTTTAGAGAATCAATTGCTTTGAAGTTATCATTTGTTGAGAAGCAGCTAGAAGAATGTGTCAAGGCCAACGACACATACAAAATTTTTGTACTTAGATATCAATGCAATTGAGATTACATCATATGCATTATGTGCAATTGTCATATTAGTGGAGTCTACCAAAGAAACATGGAACAAAGCTATGAATAGCCTAAAGATTATTTTTTATGATTGTATGAAGATAATATCAACACAAGGGAAGATAGCAGTTTGAATACTTTTTGATAGTTTTGGACTAAATCTTGACATTTTGACCTTTGTCATTGATGTCAAAGGGGGAGAGATTCATGTGAGAATTGTATAAATGTCATTGTTGGGAAAGATACAAAGGGGAGAGATATATGTGTAGTATGAAGTATACTATAAGGGGGAGCATATGTAAAGAAAAAACTTAACTATTAGATGTAAGGTGTTTTTTACTTTTATTTTTTTCACTTAGCCAATTTTCCCTATTTTGTTGCCATCAATTGCAAAGGGGGAGATTTTTGAAAATTTGTTAATAGTAATATCTAATTGTTGTGATTAATGGCAACACATGATGTACATGTTGATAGGAAACCTTGGAAATAAAAATACTTTGTATTTGGCTATCAAAAAATTGTTTAAGCATAGAATTTGGTTTACAACAATGTATTATTTTGTTTATAACATGTTGTAGATGTCATATTATGTAAAGAGAAGTCACATGGAGATAGTATACATGCTAATCATGATGTGTATAACCTCAAAAAAAATTATGTACTACAAGAACAGAGTTAATCATGTTTTGATGAAGTGGGACAACATAATTGAAGGAAAGAACTATTTTCATTGCAAAACAATTACTTGTCCAATTAGGGCCAACATCCTAGATGTTTACACTAACTTGGAAAAGTGAATTGTGGTCTTAGCTGACCCAATAGTATTTTATGTAAAGGCATGGTATTTATGCAAAGGACTTCTTGTGATAAGAAGCATGCAATCTTGGTGTATTAGTGCTATCTTGTAAGATTGTGAAGTGAGCAAACTTTTGTGAAAGCAATATATGTGAAGTTTTATCTAGTGATCCAAGATCAAGATGAAGATCAAAGATTAGACAAGGAAGATAAGTAACATCAAATTACTTGTTTGAGTAGTGAGCTCTTCTTGTAGTTGAAATTGCATGTTTGGGTAGTGGGCTCTTCTTGCATATATTATCCTACAACTCCTAATAGGGTTGGAATCTCCCAATAGGGATTCAAAGTCTCTTAATAGGGAATGGTTATACTGAATTTTCTAATTGACTCCTAACAGGTTCCATCCTCTAACAAGGAATACATATATCAATATATTATCTAGTGGGTATCATCCCCACTGGGTTTTTCCCTTGGCCAAGGTTTCCCTAGTTAACAAAATATGGTGTCATGGGTTACCTTTGTGTATTGTTATTATTAGTATTTAACATTACTTTATTTCTTTGGTATGCATGGTTTAAAGTAAGTAATAATATCAAGTTCATGACTAAATTTTGTAGATTACTAATTCACCACCCCGGCCCCCCCACCCCCATACACCTCCCCAAAAAAAAAAAGTAATCACTATTTCTAAGTAGAAGATCTATAGGATTATCTAGTTTCAAAATTTTGAAGTGTGATACACTAGATAATGATGATAGAAATATAGTTGAGGAGGCTATAGTAGACATGATTGCAAATAAAAAACTAGCTCCTAGTGAAATAGAAAAGAAGATAGCCAAAGATTTGTATGATAGATTGAATATTAGATGGGAATAAGTAGAGAAGGTATAGGAATAGATTTGTTCCAAAATATAGAATATTTTTTATTTTACAAAATAAAGAAGAATTTGTGGCATAGAAAAGTGAGTTGTTTTGGAAGAGCATTTTTGGGTTAACAACAAAGAAAGTAGCAATAGACCCTGCAAATGTTGAAGATGATTACAGCAATAGAGAAATTTTAGGTGTGCTAAGTCCACAAGGTAGCATATCTCTAGTACATGTTGACACCCCTAACACTCCAAAGGCCAAGTAGTCAAGGCTCACATATATAGAGGCAAAGTCATTTACAAGGTAGAGTCAAGTAGTCATCACTATGACCAATCTACTCTATATAGGTTGAGTCATGTACATAAGTGAGTATTCTTAGAATATATAGTCCATTAATATAATTGAGAGGAGAGGGTGAATCAGTTATACAATTATCATTACAAACATTAACCTTAAAAAAACTTAACAATGCAAGTAATATGAACTAAAACCACAAAAAGATACTCATGCACAATTAACACTAGATATGTTAACTAGGGAAACCCTTCATCAGAGGGAAAGCTCCAGTGGGGATGGTACCCACAAGGTGATGTACTAATATAAATATTCCTTGTTAGAGCATAGACTTTATTAGAAGTCTATTTAAAAATTCAGTACATATGAGTCCCTATTAGGAGACTTTCAATCCTATTAGGAGATTCCAACCCTATTAGGAGTTGTGAAAGATAGCTAGACCCATTGCCCAAATAGCTTCAATGTTAATATCAAAGAACCCACTATCTAAATGATCTTTGTATTATTCCTTATAGAATAATAGAAGTAAAATGTACTTCCTTCCTCTCTCTTAATCCTGTCAACTAGAATTTTTCTCCTTCATATCTTATAACCGGATCTCATACTGCACATACAATGATCCCTTGGATTGCTTACACATGCATTCAGTAAGCATTCTGCTCCTTCTTGAGTTGCACGCTAATACTTCACATTCCACTTGATCCTCTTTCCACCAAGTTCCATACGAATAAGGAAAAAAACTTTCCTCTATACTATATATTCATAATAATTCCCTTATTTAGCCTTGAGGCTTTCTTAATTAATTAAAATAAGATAATTAATTAATTCATAGTTATAACAACACTGTCTGTTCCGTGTCTATACAAAACTTTACACGTGTAAACCATGTCTTGTGCACATGCTGGGGTCACCATATGATCGTCCTCTATCATTGTTAATTGTGCATCACCTTCATTACATCTTAGATGAAAGATAGTGATAGATCATCAAAACTATGATTTCCAATGCTCTATTTCTGCACTACTTCTAGTAAAACATATGTAACTTACATGCAACATAGAATTAGACTTAGTTCTTTGAACCACATCATCTAGACAACCTTAAGAACATTCCTCCACTGCACATCATCTAAAACTTTCTAAACTCTTGCACATACTAAGATTATTGACTGCTAGTCTTCTACTCTTAACATTATTATTGTTGTGCTGACATCAGTGACAAATACACTTATGAATGCAACTATAATATCCATAATTTTGACATATATTTTAATAATAAATAAATGAAAATAATTATTATAATTACACTATAAACCAATAAAGATTATAATATATATACTATCAATAACTAATGTTAATAATTAATAAATCAATTGATATAATAATATATATGAATAAAATATATATCAATTGTTTTCACAAGGAACATTATTAACGACTATATAGATAAATATATATAGTCTATTAATTCAACATAATTATTTATACCAATCATAATATTATAAATATATTCCTAATAATAATGATTATTAATAAATAATAATTATTATGTAAAAATACATTAATTAATATATATTTATATGGAATTTACATTATATCTAAATAGAAACTTAACAAACATAATACATACTAAATCAACGTATATAAAGGCAATAAGAAAAATACTAAACAAATGGATACAACTTTCCTTTATGCTAAGGGGCGTGACTACTCCATTCATAAATGCATCACAACAGTATTTATGAGAGTATTGAGTATGGTATTTAAAACACATTAACTAGAGCATATTAGAAGGAAGGTACAGACATTTTCAATAGGCATTGACCTTAATGAAGAAAGCAGGGTGGATTCCTCATTTGGCATTAACAGAAGATACATATTTCATAGACCTGAATATTCCATCAAATCCGTCAATCGCAAAATCACATTGGAAGTAATATATCACTGAATGATTGGGACAGATTCATAGTAAGAAATATGAAGGAGAAAAGCACGACACGTGATAAAGGTAGCAGCTTGGGGGGATGTGGATAGTGCCATCAGAAATTGCATCAAGTTTTTCAAACAATGCTGGGTGACATCGAATTAAGGAAGATTATCAAGTTCATATAGGTGAAAATGGCAAAATACATAAATGACCCAAAAGGGAACATTACAAGTGGTATCAGAGCATGATCTTGCCATCCTATAGGGTGAATCTAAAAAATTGATTTTTATTTATGAACAACTATTGTCATTAAAGACGTGGAAGAAAAATGGAAAAAGGATTTGTACAATTAGCAAACAAGAAGAGAAATATACAATAGTTCTAAAGAAATAGACCAGAGGGTAAGCAATAATAAGGGTAACCATTTATTTTAGATGAAATAAATATGTATGGAGAGCATTGGCAACATGGCTATAGATGATCATCATCTAGACTAGCAATGAATTCCATAACTTATTGAACAATGTCTCATTGACATCATCTTTTTCAGACCCAATCCTAATTATAAGAATAATATCAGTCACAAATTTAAATTATTGATGTCATTATGAAAATCCAACCACAATAACTTGCCTCAAAATTAGTCACTCTCCATTATCACCATTTCATTTGGAATAACTCTATCATTATCTCTAACCAAGTGAATTGATCAATATTCATTCAAAACCATATTAATAGTCTAGCTAATAATCCATTTAAAATTAGTTCTTGTACTTTATTTCTCATTTAAATCAGCACTCAATCTGATTTATATGCATCTAAAAACATTTGCAATGTACCAATTTTATTGTCTAATCTGTTCTATAGTTTCTTTTACCATATGCCAACTTTCAACCCATCAATAATTTTCTTCAAAATTAGGTTTTGACCTGTGGTAAAAATCTGAAACTTCCACTCCAAATCAATGACTTTAATGAATAATAAGTGGTTGATTTAACACAATTATAAACATTTACTAGTTGTTGAATTGACAACCATGAACCACCAAATTTTTAGAAGCAATTTTTTGTTTTAAAGATTTGAGTAAACACCCAACTCAAATTATTAAGGACCAGCACATTAGATACTTGAATCAAGTTTTAGTTTCACAAAATTGGAATAACGAACTATATTGTAGCAAACATAATAATTGTGTTGCCCAATAAATGACCAATACTAACTGGAAACATGCAGCCAATTCTTGCACTATAAACATGAATGAAAATGAGTTTTTCTTTAAATACCAACATCAGCCTACTATCATGAGATATATTCAACACTAACTAAATCTGATTCTTTCATATTGAATTATGCATATCTGATTCAACAAACTGATTTTTATTGAAACTCATAACACAACAAATTCATAAAGATTGATTATCCAAATTAAATGGATAAACCGACATTGCTATCTACACATATAAGAAATAAAAATAAAACTCTCTTTAGTATTTCAATCTCTCTTCTACATATCAAGCTTTCTCATTAAGAGATAAACTTCTCATATCTATTGTTACATACTCTTATTCTGAACTGCTCAAAAATATTTATTTTAAAAATATTTAACAAACCTATATTCTATTTCCCTTATGAGGTAGGTAAAAGAAATACCCAAACTACTTTCTTGATAGATTATTATTATTACTCTAATTGTGGCTACAATGGTGATAAAATTAGTAAATCAGATTACCTCCTAAGTAGACCACCTTGATGGATGTCAAAGGCTTCCATCAAGGCCAAGAGGGCCAAAGTTTCACTCTTGGGCTTAGGTAGGATATTTAAGAAGAATAAGATTACCTCCTAAGTAGACCACCTTGATAGATGTCAAAGGCTACCATCAAGGCCAAGAGGGCCAAAGTTATGCTCTTGGGTTTAGGTAGGAAGAATAAGATTACCATCTAAGTAGAACACCTTGATGGATGTCAATGATTGCCATCAAGGCCAAGAGGGCCAAAGTTTTGCTCCTGGGCTTAGATTTGGTTAAGTTAAGATTTGACATCATGTCAACTTAATTTAGTTAAGAATTTTCCAAGAAGACCACCTTGATGAGTGTCAATGGTTGCCATCAAGGCCAAGAGGGCCAAAGTTTCACTCTTAGGCATTGTAGGATATTGGCTTAGAGCTAATTTATCATGACTAATCTTTTCTTTGAAACTATTATATACATGTACATGCTAATAATTATTTGTGTGTGTGGGATCCAAAATCAAAAGGTGTATTGGGAAACTATATGTTATAAATCATTCCTTTTACTCTACTTCAATGTGAAATTATCAATGTACAATGTGTCTGAATCATGTTTGCTTCATGTCTTCATCTGTTTGCATTGTGTTTGCTTTGTATTTTCATTCATTAAAGATGTATCTTTAACATCTTCTAGGCCTTTGTATGAAAATATAATTTTTTTTGTCTATGAAGGAGCTGGTGTATGAATGATTTTGCTTGAGGACAATAAAATTTGAGAAGGGAGGGCTGTAGTCTCCCTAATTTTGACATATATTTTAATAATAAATAAATAAAAATAAATATTATAATTACACTATAAACCAATAAAGATTATAATATATATATTATTAATAACTAATGTTAATAATTAATAAATTAATTGATATAAAAATATATATGAATAAAATTTATATCGATTATTCTCACAAGGAACATTATTAATGATTATATAGATAAATATCTATAGTCCATTCATTCAGCATAATTATTTATACCAATCATAATATTATAAATATATTCCTAATAACAATGATTATTAATAAATAATTATTATTATGTAAAAATACATTAATTAATATATATTTATATGCCTAGCCAATGGCACTCACATTATATTTAAATAGAAACTTAACAAAAATAATACATACCAAATCAACATATATAAAGGCAATAAGAAAAATACTAAACTCCTTTATGTTGAGGGGCACGATGACATTCATAGACACATCACAGTAGCATTTATGAGAGTACTGAGTATGATATTTAAAACACATTAACTAGAGCATATTAAAAGGAATGTACAAACATTTTTGATAGGCATTGACCTTAACAAAGAAGGCATGGTGGATTCCTCATTTGGCATTAATAGAAGATACATATTTCATAAATCTAAATATTCCATCAAATCCATCAACTGCAAAATCACATTGGGAGGAATATGCCATCGAATGATTGAGACGGATTCATAGTAAAAAATATGAAGGAGAAAAGCACAACACATGATAAAGGTAATGGCTTGGGGGGACATTGACAATGTCATCAAAAATTGCATCAAGTTTTTCAAACAACGTTGGGTGACATCAAAGTAAGGAAGATTATCAAGTTCATACGGATGAAAGTGGGGGAATACATAAATGACCCCAAATGGGACATTATAGCAACATATGAATACATTTCAATGCTTAGGATACTCCCCCAATGCAGTATCATCAGCATTAATGCTAACAATCTCTTGCTTTGGCATTGATGACAACATAGATGAAAAGCATCTAAGTTCAAAGAATACCAAACTATACTCTACTTCATTCTTCTTTTTGAATCCTCTTCATCAATTTGAGATCTCTCTGGAATGTTATACTATTCTTCTTCTTCTTTTAGGATCGACAATAGTTGTTCATAGTAAACTTCCAATACTCTCTTGCTACATCTATGCACTTGCACATCCTTATGCATACTAACATGAATCTTTCTAAATCTCCCTAAAGAGATAAATCTCCCCCATTGACATCAAAGTCAAAGGTGTCAATCATAATACCAATTGTTACATACTACTTGCCAATTATCAACCAACTCAAGTGTCCAAAGACACTATTCAATACCAAATACCTAGAATTCTTCATGACTTAGTACATATCAGACACTCCCCCATATAGGAAACATCAACATTCAATCTAGTCTAACCATAGTCCTCTATACCACTAGATTGGTGCACTCCTTGCATCAACTACTCTAAAGTAGGTAGGGCCATACCCCCTAGCATACCTTTTAGGTACTCAAATGTATCTTTAAACGATGACTTCATAAAGATATCTACAATCTAATCTTTAGTTCTTACATACTCCAACCTTGTTCTTTCTCTGTTGCCTTTTCTCTCAAAACATGATACTTGATGGATATGTGCTTAGTCTTAGAATGCAATACTAGATTCTTAGACATACTTATTGTACTTTTTTTATCATAGTAAATGATAATAGGTTCTATAAACTCAATTCCAATATCCTTCAACATTTGTTTCATCCACATAACTTGATTATAGTTATTTTTTTCTGCAACATACTCTACCTTAGTTGTACTCTGAGATATACAATCATGTTTCTTACTCAACTAATAAACCAATCTTCCTCCAAGAAAGAATGCTCCACCATTGGTTCTCTTTTAGTCATCTATACTATCTACCCAATCTGCATCATTATATGCACACAAGGTGAAATCAATTGATCTATCATACCATATTATGTAATCAGATGTGTCTTTCAATAATCTAAATACCCTCTTTACTACTGCATAAAGATACTCTTTTGTATTGGCTTGGAATCATGTCACAATCCCAACTACATTTTCTATATTTGGTCTGGTGTGAGTCAAATATTGCAATCCTCCAATCATAGATCTATACTTCTTTAGGTCAACTATAGGTGTCCCATCCTTACTAGATAACTTGTGACTAGTTATCATGGTTGTACCAATAGGATTTCAATTCTGCATATTGAATATTTTCAATAAATCTTTTAGATACTTAGCTTTTGAAATAAGTATCACATCTTTATTTTGTTCAATCTACAATCCTAGGAAAAAATTCATTTCTCCTATCATGCTCATTTCAAATTCATTTTTCATCTCTTCAGCAAATTTATCACTTTCTTCATCATTTCCTCCAAATATTATGTCATCCACAAATATTACAATGATAAATATACCATCAAAATTTTTCCTCAAATAAAAATTATTGTCTATTGTAGCTTTTATAAATCCAAGCTTTGATAAATGCCTGCCCAGTCTTGCATACTAGGTTCTAGGTGCTTTATTTGACTGTATAGTGCTTTCTTTAGTTTGCATAAAAAATGTTTATCTTTCATCAGAGGGAATCCATTAGGTTTCTCAATGTAGAATTCTTCTTCAAGTTCTTCACAAAGAAAAGATGACTTGACATCCATCTGATAAACCTTGAAATTCTAGCTTGCTACATAAGCCAAGAACATACTTACTACTTCCATTCTTGCCATGGGTGCATAGGTTTTTTTCATAATCTATGCCTTCTTTCTATGAGTAACCTTTACAAACAAGTATGGCCTTGATTTTGACAATTTCTCCTTGCTCATTCATCTTATTTCTGAATACCCATTCAATTCCCTATCACATTCTTGTCTTTAGTTCTGGGAACTAATTGTCATGTTTCATTCTTCATAATCTAATCTAGTTCTTCTTTCATAGCTTGCATCCAGTGATCATCCTTACATGCTTCATTTGTGTTCTTAGGTTCCACTTGAGAAATTAGACACAATTCCTCATTTACTTAGTATCTTGTCATCACACCTTTATTCTTGCTCCCAATTATCTGCTCTGATGGGTGATTCATTGTCATGTTTCTGCTAGAAGTAGGAGTCGACATCTCAAATCTAATCTCTTCCCTAGATTCAAATCTATGATTTTCTCTCTGCTCAATAGATACTTCATTCTTCATATCATTGTTAGTCTCAAAAATAACTTCAACATTCTATCTACCAATTCTAGAATTATCCTATTCTTCATTAGAATTATAATCTACCATTTTCTCTTTAGTACCAAATTTTTTGTCAATCCTTACATTTGCACACTCAAATATTGTCTTAGTTCTATAGATGAAACATCTATATGATTTTATTTTCAATGAATAACCAGGAAACATACCTTCATCACTTCTAGTATTGAACTTACCAATATCATCATCTCTCTTTATGTAACACTCACTTCAAAAAAATTTGAAGTTCTTAAGTAAAGGTGAGTGACCAAACCATAACTCATAAGGTATCTTGATCATACCTTTTTTGATCTGTAATTTCCTCAACGTATACAATACAATGTTAACTCATTCTCTCCAAAATGTCTTTGAGACATCATTCTCAAATAACATCACTCTTGTTACTTTTGCTACTAACTTGTTCCTTCTTTCAGCAATCCCATTCTGTTTAGGTGTTCTAGGTGAAGATAATTTTTTCTTGATTCCATTCTCTTCATAGAACATGTTCAACTCTCTAGAAATGAATCTCCACCTCTTCTGATCTTAAACACTTAATCCTAATGTCATATTTATTTTCAACTCTATTCTTGAATATCTTAAATTTATCAAAAGCTTTAGACTTCTTTTTAAGAAATGCTACCGACATCATCCTAGTGAAATCATCAACAAAAATTGTAAAGTACCTTTCACCATAGAATCCTCTAGTTCTTGTAGGACCACTCAAATCTATGTGAACAATCACTAATTTCTCTATAGTAGATAACTTCTTGCTAGGAAAGGACACTATCCATAGCTTAGCCAAAATATATTCCTTATACATGACATTAGTAGGGTTAATAATCTTAGGTGAATCTCTCACTGCAAATGTATTGCTAAAGTTCACAATATTATCAAAGTTTATATGACAGAACCTTATATGTCATAACCAATTATTATTACAAAAAAATATGTTATTTTAGTAGGATTCAACTGAAATACATTACCTCTAGATTTGGTTCTAGTACCAATTAGGTTACCATCTTTTTCTTTTATAATGCAAGTCTTCTTTGTGAACTGTAATAGATATCCCTTGTCTACCAATGTCCAACACTTAACAAATTGTCTTTCAAACCATCAAAAAAGTAAACATCATTGGTGTAATTTTTATCGTCAAGAGTAATTGATCCAATCCCTATAATATGATAGGTTGCATTATTACCAACTCTAACAATACCTCCATCATGATTTTTGAACTTAACAAATTTGTTCATATCACCAATCATGTGATGTGAACATCCACTATCAATTATCCATTCTAATTTCTTCTCAACTTAGGTAACTAGAGCTCTTCCTTCTCTAATTTCTCTATCAAGGTTATCTTCCTTAATAAATCCTAATTCATCATCACTTTCACTTTGATCCTTTTCATCATATTCTTTGTCCTCATTAGCATATAAGAAATTTATATCCTTATCTTTTCTAGGCTTAAATTTTCCACTGAACTTTTGCTCTCTTTTATGAAATTTAGATGCAAAATGACCATATTCATCACAAGTCCAACACTTAAATATTTTCTTACCATATTTTTCCCGTCTTACCCAAAAGGATGTTCCTTCTTCAATATTCTTATCTTCTTTGAATCTTCTATTATTAGAAAAGTCCCTTCTTATGCTTATACTTCTTGATAGATTAGGTTAAATGTGCATAGCACTGAAAGATGTCTCAACTCTAGCTAATTCCCTAGACTATCTCATTTCTACTTCTATAGATTCTAATCTTCCAAGAAAAGTTACCTTTGTAAAATATTTGGTGTAGGGTATTACTAGCTGAATCATCTGAGCTATTTGCTTGAATGGCGGTGATAGAATTTTCAAGAGCTTCCATGTACCCTCATCATCACATGTAGTTCCACCAAAAAGATCAAATATCTGCAACAATTTTTGATATTCTTCCTATATAATTTCTGATGGACTCATCTTCCATCATCTTACCATTTTTAAATGCACAAATCAAACTTTGTAATTTCATTCTTTTTGAATGTTCATCAGCTTCAAAAGTAACTTTTAATGCTTTCCAAATTTCATGAGAATTTTGAAATGCCTTTACCTAATTGTATTCATTCTTTGGAAAAGCTAACAATAGGGCTTCTTTGGCTTTCATGTTACACATGAAAAAATCTCTTTCTCCATCACTACATTCTTCAACAATTGCCTTCTTAGGTTTGGTCAAAACCCAATATCCTGGACCCATGCACAACAGATGAGTTTTTATCTTTTCCTTCTAACTATCATAGTTGGCCCCATCGAATCTTGGATTGTCTTTCCTAACATATTCATCATGGTTCTCCCAAAGTTGTTAAGCCTTATCTTCAAGGACTAGCTGCTCTAATACCAATTGTTAGAATATATAGTCCAGTGATATAGCTAAGAGGGGGGGGGGGGGGGGGGAATCGGTTATAAAATTTTCATTACAAACATTAACCTTAAACAAAATTAACCATGTGAGTAATATGAACTAAAACCACAACAAGATAATCATGCACAATTAACACCATCTATATTAACTAGGGAAACCCTTGGTCAAAGGGAAAACCCTGATGGGGGTGGTACCCACAAGATGATGTACTAATAGAAATATTCCTTGTTATAGGATAGACCTTATTAGGAGTTTGTTAAAACATTCAGTACATATGAGTCCCTGTTAGGAGTTGTGCCAACCCTATTAGGAGTTGTGGAAGACAACTAGACCACCTACCCAAACAGCTTCAAGGTTAAGATCAAAGAACCCACTATCAATATTATCTTTGTATTATTCCTTATAGAATAAAATAACTAAAATTTTCTTCCTTCCTTTGTCTCTATCCTAGCAACTAGACTTGTGCTTTTTTAGATCTTGTAACCAGATCTCATACTATGCATCCAATGATCCCTTCAGTCACTTACACGCATTCAATAAACATTTTTCTCCTTCTTGAGCTGTACACTAATACTTTACATTCCACTTGATCCTCTTTCCACCAAGTCTCATACAAACAAGGAAAACAACTTTCCTTTATACCATATCTTCATAATAATTCCTTGAGTTGGCCTTAACACTTTCTCAATTATTAAAATAAGATAATTAATTAATTCACAATTACAATAATATTGTCAACTCACAATATATACAAAATGTTAAATGTGTGAAACCATGTCTTTTGCACTTGCTAGCATCATCATATGATCATCCTCTATCACTATTAACTACACATCACCTTCATTACATCTTAGATGAAAGATAGTGAGAGATCATCATAGCTCTATTTTCCAATGCTCTATTTTTGCATTGCTTCTAATAAAATAGGTGTAACTTCTATACAACATCAAATCAAACTTTGTCCTTTGAACCACATCATCTAGACAACCTAAGGAACATTTCCTCCACTATACATAATTTGAATGTTTCTTAGCTCATACACATACTAAGATTACCAATTTTTATTCTTCCAATTTAAATAGAATCACTATTTTGTTGACACCAATGAAAAATATAGTCATGAATGCAACATATCAATACTCTTCAATGGTTAGGATACTCCTCCAATGGAGTATCATTAGAATTCAAGCAAAAAAGTATGTACCAAGCTCTATAGGAGCTAAGTAAGTTTTGGTCCTAGAGTATTTTCTATACAAGTTGAGCTCATCAATGATCAAGAAAATTCTAAGTATACAAGTGCTAAGTTATATAGTGTATTCTAAGCATAATACATATCGAGCATTAAAAGGTCAATACAGGTCGAGCAACAACAATATCAAGCATCAAAAATAGTAAATATCGAGCAATGCAAAGTTTACATAGAAGCCAGGAATGGAATAGAGTTTGAGGTAAAATTAATATAAGGCCAACTTTGAAGGTATATTTAAGTTTTGAAGAGCTTTCTATAGAAAATTTAATAATTAAAGAGATTGTTAATGAATATTTACACAATATGGATCACAAATCCCTATGTTGTGTGTTCAATGATCAAGATGAAGAGGCAAAACATGGAGTCATATAGAAAAATATTTACAAAAAAAATCAAATAGTGATGATCTTAACCTAGATCATAAGCATGCATAGTAAGAGAAAGGGTAGAAAGATGTAATTATGTGAACAAGAAGTAATAAACAAGATAAGGATTGAGATCATTTCAAAAATTAGTGAAGGGTTATGTTATTATCTAAGAGAGAAAGTGACCTAGTCATGTAAGTGAAGTGAAAGGGAAAGAAAAGTGATAGAATATTAGATAAGAGGATGAGTTAACCAGGAGAAGACTCAAAATTACCTTATAGAGAAAACTGAGATACAGGCACTGATTTTTTTTTACTAACTTGAATCAAGGTTAAAATAGATCTTTGTAAATCTCCTAATAGAGTCCTTAATTTGTTTTAAGTTTTAAATCCTTTAAAAATGTAAGACCTAATAATCTCTAAAGCCTTTAATAGGGTATACTCCTTAGAGTAAATCATATATTATGATCAGACATTGTAACCTTAAATAGTTAACTTTATTACTGCAGTAGTGAAGATTTATGGGTGTCATCTCCAACCTAGTTTTACCTTCACCTTGGAGGGTTTCTAGGTAAAAATATTGTGTTTTGTGTTTTACTTTCATTCATATGATTGATTAGTTTTAAATGTTACAAGAAGTTTACATAACAATTTTTACATGCACAAGTTATTGATAGATGTGAATGAATTGGTAAAAAGTGTAAAGTGTTAAAGTTTATGATTCACCTCTCCCCAAGTATCTTGTTTATCCTATTTATACCTCCATAAATCAACAATAAACATCTAATTTATCTCCACATTTAATTTATGATAGTTAACCTTTTCACATATAAAAAATTTGAATCAAATTTCAAATATATTTTTTAAACATGTTTTAATCTTACAATAATAAATATTTCCCATCATACAATACACTCCATAAGAAGGTGTAAATGAGAAAGCCACATATTAAGTTATGTATTTAGAATATTCCAAGTTGACAAAGAGTTCTACAAATAAAACTTCTAAAATTTGAAGGAATGTTTACTAAATGGAAAACACATTTGAAATGGAATATAAAACCATACCACATATCAATGTGAATTAGACTATCTCTAGACATGTTAGGTATAATCTTAAAAAATAAATCAAACATTGAGAAATTTATTAAGTCAAACAATCAATAATACTTTTGCAAGTAATCTATTAATGAATATAAATATAAATATTTTTTGAATTCTCATATTCACATATCAACCTATATTGACAACTACTTGAACAATGTGTTAGCTCCTTATTTGATAGTGATTTTAACTACCTATTGAGAAAGTATTGAATAACTAGGAATCAACTAAATACCATGACATATATTCCCAAGCAAGACAACAGAACCAACTTACAAGACTTTACAACCTTCTTCCCTTTGATTTCTGCAAGATTTAGATAGGTATACCTAGGAATTTATTTGTATTTCCTTTCATAACATTATTCACCATAATTTCCTTTATAGCATGTTTTTTCCTTTAATTTTCTAGTTTAGAGACAAGGTGAGAGATGTACAATAGATAATCCTCCATACCCAACACCCTCCTAAATCAAGTATAGGCTAACTTTATAGATCTTCATACAAAAAATGAAATACTAAGGATTTGATTTATAAGATCTGATATTATGTAGCTAGGTAGAATGTCCAGGATCAGCTTATGATCAATACTTAATCCATTGAGGCCAAATACTCACAAGATATGACACACTAAACAAATGTATATCTTTTCACTTTGTGAAAATGAAATCAAAACTTGATTCAAAATCTCATATTTATCAATATCTTCCTATAATACTTTTCAATTTTCTTGAATCATTTAAGGCTTTTACATAATCATTTTGATTAACATAAAATATAAGACAAGATATGATTTAAAATGAATTAAAAATAAAATTCAAAGTTCTTATCATTGAATTTCATACAATTGAAAGATAACATAGAAAGAGACAAGATTTGAATTAGTCAACTAGGTTTTTCTTCATTTGTATTATTTCCTTTGAAAAAATACAATTCAAGTGTCAAGACTGGTAAAAATAAGTCGAACCCCAATAATAAGAGCACCCTACAACTTTCAAACTTTCATTCTATAAAATAATCATACCATATCTATTCTACTACATAACATTGGACCGGCGTAAAACGTGAAAAATGATGTTCTACTTTCTAAAATCTCATATCTTAAATTCTAGTCTAGGAAATCCTTTTATGGACAAGGATTGCAACAAGATTCAAACAAGGAAGAGTGATAGACACATTTATTTTAATAATAGGGCACAAAAAATTAGTACAAAAGAGACAAAATGTCATTATCATTAGCTTTAAAAGAAAGTAACTTAGATGTATAGTCGGTAATTTATATATTTTTGAAGATAGCTTAATAATTTGTTAAGTATTTGTATTCATAATAGGTAAACTAAAAAAGTAATATATTCAGATAATTGCTTCGTCTTTTTCTTTTTTCTCATGTTTCCTCTTTAGTTGTTGGTTCACTATCCTTGTTAACCTCAGTTGCAATTTCCTCAGTAGGTCTTGTACCCTTTTCTACTTTGGGGGCATTATTTTTTATAAGTTTAGGGGTAATTTCTTCACTATTTTCTAAAACATTTCCTCTTTCCTCTTGGTCCTAAACATGAAGCTCAATTTCCACCTCTGGACCTCTATTTAGGAAGCATTCTTTGTTATCCACTCATTGAAAATAACATCATTGGGCCAATTAAACTCCGTGATCCATTTTTCTAAGCAAGAAATATCTTTTCACTTTGCCTTCAAATTCTTAACATCAAAAATATAAGATTTATAAAAATTCCTTTCTTCTACCATCCTCTCTATAGTTTCTTCAAATAAATCATTATCATAACTTTTTATTATGTAATTTATTCTATTTCTTAGTAAAGCATACAAATCTTCATCCCATCTTTAAAAATTTTAGAGATTATGGTCCTTATTGAAAATTGAGAGAAAATTTTCAAAACTATTTTTCTCATATTTGGAAAGATAGAATTTCATCTTTCTTTGAAACAATTCCTTTTGTACATCAAACTCCACCAGACTCATTACCTAATCACCTATCTTCTCAATTACATCATCAAAGTGGGATTTTTCTATGATATTTGTACATATATTGATCATCTCTTCTTCTTGATTAACCCATTTGTGCAAAATTTTCCTTAGCATAAATTCATTCTCATTAAAGGATTTTTCAAGAATTAGGAGCTTTCACATCTCATAGTGAAGCAATCTAATATCAATTCTAGATGTGAGTTGTAAAGTAGTGCTACTCACCTTGTCTTCGTATCTCCTCACTACTTCTAATTGAGCTCTCTTGAGCTTACTCTTTTCTTCTTCAATGTCATTGTTTGATGATTATCCATGGTGTAATGGAGTCTAGATAAGCTCAATAAAATGGCTAGTTAGGGGTGGTAGCGTTGGTGATGATACAATCATCATATGGGAAGATTCTATCACAAGCTAGAGTTGTCGTTGCACCAAAAGATTGACCTATTAATGTGTGATACAACCACTAGCCTTATAGAACGTAAGAGGTGGTTAAGCCATGTCATGAGTCCTAAAGTGAAATGTTTGAAGTTACTCCAAAAATCCCCTTCTCAGCATTACTCAAGGAGATTCAAACCTGTGATCAAGATTTGATACAAATTATTACAAACTAGAGTTATTGTTGCACCCAAAGATTGACTTGTCAATGCTCAATACAACCACTAGACTTATAGAACACAGCAGGTGGTTAAGCAATCTCATGAATCCCAAAGGGGAATGTTGGTAGTTAGTCGAATAGATTCATCTCCTATTTTTTGATTTCTCTATTGCTTCTCAAATGTAGCAATAATCTTTACCATCTGATTGATTTCTCCTCCCCCTTTCATCATATGCATATAGAACTTTTTCATACTTAGTATTTAGATCAATGAACTTTTTCTTTTCTTTTCTAGTGACATCCAAGTTAAATTCACCCATCTCTTTTCTCATGAGATTTGATTGTTTTTTATTATTCTCTACCAACCTAAATACCATCAAGCTTCCCATCTAGATTGTGTCAAAGTCCTCTTGATACCTTGACTTACCTCTTTTGTGTGAGGACCACATCACTACAACCTCATAGTCTTCACTATATTTTACTCCTCTATGAGCCTCTTTGGATTCTTCTTCTATTCTATATTTAGTATCTATCTCTTTTCTAATGTTATCAAATACCATAGCATTTACAATATCTGATTGACAAAATTCAGCACACCAAAGTTTTTGAGCATTTTTCTTCCATCTTTTGGACTAATTTTGTTGAGACCCTACATTATCTCTTTTATTTCATTACCTATAACAAATTCATATTTATTAGGTTGCTTTGCTTTTACCTTTTTGCACTACTCTTCAAAATTTGACATACTTGACCTCCACAAAAGATGAATAAAATCCCTTGATTTAACAAAATCATCATCAAAGATCAATTTCCTTTAGGCTTGTTCCACCATAGGATCCAACCATTTTCCTCTAAAATATTCCACTATTAGGTCCATAATTTTCTTTGGGTATTCTTGTGGCATTCCTTACTCCAATTCTATAGTAGTTACCATAATATCATCATGACATCCTATCTACCTTAAATGGTCAGCTACTATATGCATGAATTTGTGGGCCTCTGAACCACACATACACTTCAACGTGGTCCTTACCTATGTATTTATCTTGGAATGAACATGGGATAGTTCATCCAAGAGGTCTGATAGTGTGATCCATTGCCTTCTATCTAGAAGGATTTTTCCTCTTTATTCTCTCAGAGTTTAGATGCAGACAACTAGAACATTCTAGAATGAAGGATTTAAATGCAATTAAGTCTATATGAGTGTGCAAGTAATCTAAATGAGGTATGCATTTAATCTAAGAACATATAAAGTAAAATTAACTAGATGTATGCATATTAAATCTAAATGACATTTAACCTAGTAAAGTAAAAGCTTGTGAAAAATAATGAGCTTAAATGAGTGCACAATTTAGCAAAGATTTGATAGCAATTCAATTCCACCTCTGTAATGAGGAATTATGTGTCCCTTAAATAGAATTTAGGAGTGAATCAATGGTTAGGATTAGATAGAAGATTTAGTGAAGATGGAAACTTCCTTATGCAGGTGAAGTGAACTATTTCAAATCTAAGTGTGATGAGTAGTTAACTAAACTTGTCATAAGTGTGAGAGCAAGTTAACTAGACTGATTCTATTTTTGAGAAGTAGTTCACTCAGAATTTCCATTTAGAATTAAAGAGAGGATTTTGAAGACATTATTTAATTTAATGGGTGAAATATGACCTCACAAATACCTTTTTTCATTTAATTGAATAATCTAATTCAATTAATTGAAGTGGGCATAATATTGAATTAAATATTTTCATTCACTAGTACATTAGCCTTAGGATATAATTTAATTTAATCAAAGTATAAATACTTTAAATTAAATTAAATCTTAATCAATAGGTTTAATGTGACTAGTATGAGTCAATACTTTAGGAATTAAATAGATAGAATGATTAATGCAGATTAGGGTTCTCTGCATTTGATAATTAAGTCCAATAGCGAATATCAAAATAAGAATTGCCTAATAAAATAGGACTTTAGAATTGATCAGATAGACTAGAATTGGTATCATGGAAATGAGCCAATTTTGGGTTATTACATTTTACCCCTTTTTGAATGAATGTGTGAGTAGCACATTCAATTCAAAGAAAATCAAAAAGTGTGATGCAAAGATCAAGAAATAAGATTGGTTCCAAAGTTGATGTCACAAAGACCAATTGATAAGCTTTTAAGGACCATCTCTAGAGTGAATCTTAGTCCTAAGGAATCCAAGTAGAACACCTAGATACCTAACTCAATAAGCATTTTAAAGGTTTTCTTCATAATGAAGCTTAACCTTTAAGGATCCAAATAGAACATCTTGATACCCAAGATTTGATAAGAATTTAAAAGACTATCTCCAAAATGGAGCTTAATCTTTAAGGATCTAGATAGAATGTCTAGATACCTGAAGTTGATAAGAATTTAAAAGATTATCTCCAGAACAAAGCTTAATCTTTAAGGATCTAGATAGAACACCTAGATACCTAAAATTTGGATAGCATTTAAAGGATTATCTCTAGAAAAAAGATTAACCTTTAATGATCTAGATAGAACATCTAGATACCTTAATCAATAAAAGATAGCAAGATCAATTATGAGTCATAGAATCATTCCCATAATGAGGCTTGATCCTCAAGAGCTGAGGTTTAGATTGTCCTGATTCCTGTCCATAGAACTCTTTATAAGATGCAATAGATGAAAAGATGCTAGAAAAGAGGGGAATAAGATACCTTGAGTGATGAGATACCCTGAGTGATGAGGACATAAGATGGGAACAAGATGCCCTAGGTAATAAAAATTCAAATTGATTTGAGATTCTAGTTCAATGATGTAATCATTTTGCCCCCTCGGGAGTGAAATTGAAAGATGACACACTAGAAATATGATGTAAAGTAGTATGTTGAGAGAGATAGAAGTAATAGGAGATTCAACATAATGTAGAAGAGATCAGAATAATCAAAAAAAAAAATAGAGCCAATTGAGTGCAATTTGAAGATCTAGAAGATCAAGTTTGACCAAAAGTTGACCACAGTTGACCTTTTCCAAAATAAATTTTGAAAAAATGAAGAATTTTGATTTGAAAATATGCTAAGAATCACAAACTATCAAAAAAAAAAACTACACAAGATTTCAATCACTTCGGTCCAAAAATTTTAAAACACATTTTTGAGCTATTTAGGTTTGTTAGATTTTGAATTCAATCCTGAAAATGGATTGAGAACGGTTAAGTTAGCCAAAGGGTGATTTTTGTGCAAATTGAAGCATTTTGAAAAATCAGGTCAAACCCTATATAAGGGACCAAGGGGTCATTTTCAAATCATTTGAACCTTTTGTCTTTAGTGAATAGGAACTTTCAGAGGAAGATGGTAGTCAATGTGAGATATCACTGTTTCGAGTGCTCCTGACAGCATAGCTAGCTGGCAGACTACAGACTACCAGTGAGTGGTTGATAACCTTCCTTTTTACTTTCAATTTCATGCATTTTGAGGTCATTTATTGCATTTTTAGCATTTTTTAGGAGGTCAGCAATTGGTTTTCATGTGAGACCATCATTTCTCAAGCGAAGCAAATCTCTTCTCATGCGAAGATTCACCAATCTAGTGTTTCTTCACATCTGTTAGTGGGAATTCTTGCATGGAGATACCTACTTCTCACGTGAGAAGCACAAGAATTTGGGTGAATTTTGCTCAAGTTGTCGTCATCTTTCGCGCGCGAATGTATATCTTCACATGAGGACTTGATTTCTCATGCAAAGATGCACAATCTTGCGCGAAGAAATGAATTCTTGCATGAGGAAATGAATCTTTGCATGAAAATTTGGTATGGTGTGTGAATAAAAACTTGCATTTTTATGTTTTAGCTTCAAGTTTTTGTTGATTTTGTCATCATTTTGACTTTCTGAGTGAGTACTGACTATTTGTGCATTGTTCTTGTTCATGTGTGCAAGAGGTATTTGGTGATGTCTCATTCAAATCACATTATCCACCATTTGGAGATCTATTGCAAAGCCTTGATGTGGGAGACATGGCCCACATCTACAGATTGGGTTTCACTTCTCTATGCTAGATCTTAGTAGTGCTGGTGAATCATGACTTATTGATAGCTTTGGTGGAGCATTTCCATTTGGAAATGAACACCTTCCACCTACCATAGGGAGAGATGACCATCACCTTTAAGGACATCTATAGGATTCTACAAATCCCCTTCCATAGGCCAAGAGTGGCTTATGACATGGTGCTTGGGGCAGGTACAAAGCCTTTGTGTGCCATCTTCTAGAGATAGCTAGTGATTGGGCGAGCACATGGGATGAGCTTGTTCATACATATGGTCAAACACATAGGTTTGCTTTAGTTTTGGCCATATTCATCAGCTGCTTCCTAGTGCCAAATACGGGACAGCATAGGTTAGAGTGTGGATGGGGGATCATGTTGTAGCATATGCTTGATTCTCCTAAGTGATTTGGATGGGGCTAGTGTATGTTGGTGCACATGTTCTATGAGATGCATGAGATCATGTATCATGAGTGGAAGAACCTGGCCAACATAGTTTATGTTCTTCATATCTGGGCAAGGAGCACCTACCTATTACATGACTCATTTTTGAGGATGCCTGCAAGCACATGGAGCTATATATATGCAGATATAAGGGCCAAATTACCCAGGCTAGCTTGGGAAAAATAGATCATTGGATATCCCATCTCGATGACCTCATCTCTATTGTATGGAGGCCCTGGTGAGAGACAAAGGATTGGGACAACACTCCTAGGGAGCTAGGTTGGATTTTCTGCTTACGGCTGGTGGTGGGTAGGACCACATAGATCATTAAGTGGTTTACTATCACATAGGTGTGGAGGTAGTATGGGAGGCAACAGGATATCTCCCAAGAGTATTGTGCCTATGTGAGGGTATCTCAAGACCTAATGCAAAGATGGTCAATGAGATTAGATGCTAGGGGATCTATGATTGATGTGTGCAACCTAGTTGCAACATTATGGGAGTACCTTCTAGAGGTATCAAATGTAGGGGTGATGCTGGCATATTAGTGGTATCTCATCAGTCACCCTTTCCCACTCTTTATAGATCCTCTAGGGAGAGCAAAACCAGCTTCCCAATAGGTACTAGTATAGTGACCAGTTTAGCAGCCAACATAGTAGTAGTAGGTACTCTAGTAGTAGGCACCTTAGGGTCCACTACCTAAGGTGTGAGAGAGGGTCAGATAGGTGTAGATTCCTGTATGTTTGATGGGGTTGGATCTAGGTGCTGGTGGTAGTGGTAGAGAGAAAAGGCAGTAATAGAGGCCGAGAGTGGAGGAGCAGGCACCTGAGCTACTCAACGAGGAGATGTAGGAGTAGCCTATGACATGATCTCAAGATGTACTAGAGTGATAGAGAGAGAGGATCTGCTAGGCCTCTTGATAGATTGGAGAGCTACAAATATAGGTAGTAGTCAAGGATGCAAGGATCTCTGAGTGAGATCAGGAGATTTAGAGGTTCCAAGATTGAGTGCAAGCGACCGAGTAGAGGGTAGAGGTGTTGCAAGATGAGGTCTAATTGCAAATGGCATGAGTGGCTTACTATTTTATAGCATATTTGATAGTAGTGTCCAATGAGGCTCAGCAAGTGCCTTGTTTCTCATAGTATACACAAGACTCCAAACATGCACGCCTATCAGTGATACTAGACATGCCACCTCCTCCTCCTCCTCCCCCTGCTGGAGGTGATGGTGCAAGACAGAGTTAGTCACATGATATTCTTAGCACCAATTT